>NETU01000335.1:1773-52056 GCA_003032515.1 Huntiella decipiens | reverse complement strand
TCCGGGGATATACAGCGGATTACTTGTTATACGGACAATGTAAGATTTCCCTTTGGTGCATTATAGTTATCAGCGAGGCAATCTTTTGGAACAAGTGCTATCCCGATGCTAACGCTATACGCGGATCTTTGTCGAACAACGGGGCCTTCAATGGAACTATTTTCTCTTGGGGCGAGATACCATTTGCATGCATCACGCAGCCGTCTTCACTTGATTTAACTAGGCAGTTACAATCATGTTCGAGGAAAGCGATGAACTTTGCCTTCGCGTATCATGATTCATGTGGTCATCTTCAGGTGAAAACAAGCCGCGACCGTTTATTTTCCCTTGCTGGACTCTACAAAGAGCTCGAAATAGTGATTGACTATAACAAACCTGATACAGAAGTAGTCTTGGACATTGCGGAAAAGATAATAGCGTCTCTCAAAATGGTGCATATTGCTTTCTCTCTGCCATATGAGAATCATGGATTACGTTTAGTTCCTGGGAGGACGCTGTCTCAAGCGGATACTTTAGTATCTTGGGTTCCATACGGCAAAGCCATCTTGTTTCCCCCCAAAACCTACAGCGGTGATGTTCTTGAGCTTCAAGCCCCACAATTTGATGACAAGAGAACAGACACATTCGAAAATACAACCTTTATTCGTGGTCCGGGGTGGGGAAAACTGTACGCTCAGTGTATGTACCGAGCAAAAGTTGTAAAGCTGTTCCAAGAAAACGACACCAAAGAGCTGAAGAAGGAAATGGCAGCGCGACTCGGTGGAACCCAAATTGATGGTGAAGGGAGAGACTTTTTACTTCACTGGTTGTAGTACATTCCGCCTTTCGGATCAAGTTTCAAGGAAGATTTAGATCATTACTTGGATGTCGACAGGTATAGGAATGATGAGCTTGATCACAGCCTCGTTTCAACTTGGTGGGATATGCATCGCTCGGGTCATAACCTTGGCATTCTATCGGATGGTAATCTGTTCATCGGTTGCTCATACAGTCAAATTGACGACGAATTTGTGTTGGCTGGGGGGTTCGAAACCCCATTCGTCGTACGAAATGCAACCCCCCAAGGTGAGGTTCTGTTTGTCGAACAAGCTTTGCTTCTCAGTATACCTCACTCGGATCTCATTACCAGATGGAGAGAAGAGCTTGTTATGTTCTAGCCTATTGAGCCCCCACTTACATGCACATCATACTACGTCCTTCACAGTAGATAGCTTGGCTTATAACTTATCTCATTCTACGGATGTAGAGTTACTGACTACATCGAACACACCCATCTTCATATATCATATACACTCTCACTACCTCCTTGACCTCTCAATTCTTGCATTATATCACGGTGGAAAGATCCCTTCAAGTAATGTACCCGTTGCTCGCACGAGCTGGTAAGAACTAGCGGCCACGTGGAGCACTCCATGACCCAAGCCTCACAATATACGGTACGGTGTACTAAATATTCTTGTAGAAACTCGCGAGCAGCCCCAATGTGGAGCCTGGAGAGAGGCGTATTATCTTTAGTACTAGTATATTTGCGTAAAACAACCAACTGGGTAGCCTCGAGCTTGTCTACCAGAATCTGAGAAATGTTAAGCCATAATAATGTTACCGGTAAGCACGTCAAACTCAGACTCAGCCCCATCATCCCAAAGATGCAGAGTGGCTGGATCAAATATAGTCACGATATGATAAGAGTCATCGATTGGGAAATACCAAGGAAACCCAAACTTTGTACGGAAGCCTTAACCTCTTTCATTTCACATGAACAACTGACCTGTGAAGGATCAAAACCCTACCCTCTTCGGCGCTTCGCATTGCGTGGACTTCATCCCCTTTCTTCGCCATTGGTTGATCTTGTTCATACACTCATGATCTCGGCCTTTCCACTCAAATTCTTCGTCGAATCCCTAGGTGCATAAGATTTACTCAATCAAGAATACCATTTAAGTCAGTTATTTATCTCTATTTATAGTTATATTCGCAGATGATGTTCTTTGACATGTACTGTGCCCGTACAGTCTGTACACTGTACTTAAATCAAGCTATGCCCCACGCTGTGTCACATTACCTGAAAAAGGCAAGCCAAACCTCAAGTCATCCTGCTGTGAAAACGATATATACCCCTATATAACCACATCACCCAATACATCTCCAACCGCCAAAAATGTCAAAAGAACAAGGTTCGTTCGTCTCTCCGCTATAATACACAGCCCACTAACCTAGCCACATCCACACAATAGTCTCCATAGACTCGCTGGACCTCCAGCAACTCAGCGGTCTCAAGAAGCAAATCACCGAGGATCTGGAACATCTTTCTGCCTCTTTCACTTCTCTGAACGCCGCACACGCCAAGTTCCGGGAGTCGCTTAGATGCGTGCAGTTGCGGAAGGGGGCTGATGAGGAGGAAGAGGAGGCTGCTTTGGTACCGTTGACTACGTCGCTTTATGTCAGAGGAGTGTTGAGAGATAAGAAGAGAGTTCTTATTGATATTGGCACGGGCTTTTTGGTGGAGAAGGTGAGTTTTCACGGGAGACTGGATGAGATGCGTGAGATCAATTGAAGAAATGGAGGCTAACTAATGCTATACAGAGCCTGGATGACGCCGTGACGTACTACGAAAGCAAAGTCACTGGCCTGACCAAGTCTCTCCAGGAACTTGAAGGCATAATATCGCAAAAGAGTATGCAAGCTCAAGCCGTCGATGAGAGTAAGTCCCTCTTCCCCCCTATACTCGCTAACTACAAGCTAACCCTCTTCCCAGCTCTCCGCCAAAAGATGATGGCTGCCCAAGCATCTGGCAAGCCCGTCGAAGCTACCGCCTAGTTAAATATACATACACCGCCCCCGTGGCTTGCATCTCTTCCATCTTGTGTCCCCGGACATGTGTCCTTCCGTCCATCTACCCCACTAACCACCATAACCCTGTTAGGGTCTGCTGACGTAATGCGGGTCCACTTATTATAAGCTGCAGAGCTGGAGCTGTATTTAGCGAATCCTGAGAAGTGATGAAGTGAGTTGGAGAATAGGATCAATCAACAATAGCAGCAAGATGGCTTTTCGTATGCGCACGCTAAGGTTGACTGTTAGACCAAAAGTGGGATTCGCCCCCGTGGCCCCTCGGGCTCCGTTCGCCCCACGCTTCACTAGCACCGGCATGTTTACCCCCAGATCATCAATAAACCCAAACTAACCCTTCCCAGCTTCCGCGACGGCCGTCCCCTCGGGGAAAACTCTCGCATACCGATTGACGACACGGGTGATTGCCTTTGGCGCATACACGGCCTTTGCTTTCTCTGCTGGCATGACCTTTAGCATGTTGAGTACCATGCCGGCGTCTCTCTTTGGTCTTGCTTTCCTTTCGGATAAAGAGTCGTTGGAGAATCTGTCTACTGATGAGGCGGCTGTTGAGGTTGAGAAGCGCATGGCTGAGTTGGATATTGTTAAGAAGCTTCGTGCTGATCCTACGTTGACGGAGTGTCGACCTCATTCTCAGTTACCAGAGAAGGTCCGCAAGACGAATCTTACCGCTACTACCCTCGTTGGACCAACTATGATTCCTGTCCAGCCATTGTCTTTCCGGAGTGCTGATAGACAGACATTGACGACTATTGTCTTCCTGGGCCATGACCTCTGTGGACACCCTGATATTGTTCACGGCGGGTTACTTGCAACGATGTTGGACGAACAATCCGGGTTTTGCTGCATCCCATTGATGATGAGAAAGATGGCCGTCACCGCGTATCTAAATGTGAACTACAGACGGCCCGCATACTCAGACAAGTTCTACGTCATCAAGACAAACCTCAAGAACCTTGAAGGTCGCAAGGCTTTCGTGAAAAGTGTCATTGAAGACCTAGATGGAAAGGTCATCGCCGACGCCGATTCCCTCTTCATCGAACCGAAGTGGGCCAAGGTGAGTTTCTTCCGGGCTGACAGCGGATAAGATGCGAAAGACGCTCCGTTCAAGCTAACCTGGGCAACCACAGTTCATGCCCCGCTTCATGTAAGCCTGTCTTATTCACGCCGGAGATCCCCTTTCAACCCGGTAATACGGAGCGCCATGTCTCTTCATATAGACACTAGCTGAACTCAGTCAGCCAATACATTAAAGCAAGAATAACCCTAATACCAATACAATTGTCATTCTCAAATCAATCAATTCCTCATCAGCCCCGCCAAGCTCAGCACGCCATCACGCCATCGCCTCCATGATTCCGCAAAAACCCCCGCCAAAGGGCCCCCCAATTCCCAATTTGGCAACCCCACCTCTCTCCGCTCCAGTGCCTTCCACTATAAGCCCCCCCTATAACACCTGACTTACGTCGCCGTCACGAATAGCCCGTCTTCGGGACTTCCACCGGGGTTCCAGAAACCTTAAAGTGGAAGCACATTCCTGTTTTTTTTTCCTCCGCTCGTTTTCTTCTCTTCAATCACATCAATCCGCAAAAATGGCTACGTTAGTTTCCTCCCCGTTCACATCCACGTCATAGCACAATCAAAGACCCTTTCCTAACCCTTATGTCATCACTAGCAACATCACCTGGCACCCGTCTCTGTCTCGCTCCGAGCGCGAGACTATCCGCAAGCAGAAGGGTTTCACCATCTGGCTGACCGGTCTGTCTGCCTCTGGCAAATCTACCGTCGCCACTGCCCTTGAGCAGCACCTTCTCCACCTCGGTCTGAACGCCTACCGTCTTGACGGTGACAACATCCGTTTCGGCCTCAACAAGGACCTTGGTTTCTCCGAGGCCGACCGTAACGAGAACATCCGTCGTATCGGCCAGGTTGCCCGTCTCTTCGCCGACTCCGCTACCATCGCTATTACCTCTTTCATCTCTCCCTACCGCAAGGAGCGTGACGCTGCCCGTGCTATGCACGCTGCTGCCCAGCCTGGTGATGAGCCTATTCCCTTCGTTGAGGTCTACGTCAATGTTCCCGTTGAGGTTGCCGAGCAGAGAGATCCCAAGGGTCTTTACAAGAAGGCTAGAGCTGGTGAGATCAAGGAGTTCACTGGTATCTCTGCGCCGTATGAGGAGCCTCTTAACGCTGAGCTTGAGATCCGGACGGACCTGAACTCGGTTGAGGAGTGTGTTGCACAGATTGTTGAGGAGCTGCAGAAGCGTGAGCTGATTCCCAAGTTTTAAAAGGGGAGATGAAATATAGTGTATAAACAGCAACTGTAACAGCACGGGCATAGATCAAGAGTGACATTGTCTGCCTCTAATAACAAGAAAGAAAAAAAACTCCCAACGCTTATTCAAACCTATACGAAAAAACGAACAGAAACCCATGACACGTAAAGCAAAAGCAAAGAGGCTTCTAAGAAACCTATGAAAAGTCCAACTCGTAGTACACATAAGCCGTGTACTCATGACCCTCTCCCGAGGCGAAACCCGCAGCCGCCATGTCTGACGTCAACTGCGCATCGTCCTTGGTTACCTTGCCCTTCTTATCACGGGCCATGGCGTTGCCCGCCAGGTATGAGTACTTTTCGTCAAGTACCGACCGCAACTTCTTGACGCCCTTGGCAGTCGTAGTCTTGACCAGCGCATGGACATAATCCAATGGCAAACCATATCTCAGAACCGCCTCGACAAAGACACGCAGAGAAAGGATGTGCATCCAAATCATGATTGTCTCACTCCAACCCGATCTTCCCATGCGCAGAGCCTCACCCCACACCTTGCGCTCCTCGCGGTTCAGTCTCTCCAATTCCTGTTGTTCTTCCTGGCGACCACCCTCGGTGTACTTGTACTGACGGGGAGTGTATTTTTGCTCGCGACACTTTTGGAGGAATGCAGTGCTGTACTTCTTGAAAGTGACAACGGAGAAGAGGGTAAATTCGTCATCCTCGGCGAGCTGTTTGGAGGAGCGCGGGACAACCATATCCGTAAGAGTTTCGTAGGTAGAGAGGAACTCCTTTTTGGAGCTGGTGGGAACGGCAATCAGATGGGTTTCCATATACTCGGAATCGTGAATGAGATGTGCAGGGTCGACAATTGGAGCTAAGGACTTGGTCGAGAGGTTGCCGCTAAAGCGAGTTAGTTGGCGTAACAAATAGGTTGATAGAAAAGACTTACGTCTGGCGTCTTTGGATGGCAGCAAGGCTGGTTTTGACAGAGTTGTATTGCTGGAACTTGGTCTTGACATCGTTGTCGGCAGTCACGAGTTCCTGTTCAAGTTAGTTATTATCCCGGCGCATTGAAAACTATAAGTGTCTACCTTTTGAAGCATATCAACAAGCTCACCAATAGGCTTATCAGCCCGGTATCTCGCCTTGTTCCACAAAAACGAGCTTACATAGGCGTCAGTCGGCTCTGCGCGGAGGTCAGTATACTATGTTATACTGTGTATCTTCACAATGCCAACTCACTGTCATTGACAATCTTTTGCTGGTTAATCCGGTCCTCATCACCATCAAGAATATTCTTCAATGAATCCGTAACCTTGGCCGCGACAGACTGGCACATCTGATCGAGTTTAGAAAGCTCATCGGCCTGCTGCACCAGCGCATCCAACGTTCCAATCTTAAAGTGCGGGATCGGCAAGGGCAGAACAGTTCCAGCATCAGTAAGAGACACCTGCAGTTGGTTGAGAGAATCGTCGGAAGAATCGAAGGCGCCAATGGGCAACGAGAGAAGACTGTAGGTAGTCATGATGTTATGGCGGGGGTTTGCGGGATTATGTTGCGGATGATTTGGTCAAGTTTTGATATGATTATAGGCGCCAGTAGTTGTTGTCGCGAATGGTGGTTGAGAGTTTAGTTTGAATGGCCAAATAAAACACAGGCGATACTAAACACAATACAGCACAGCTGGTGTTTAAAAGACTCTTTATATAGTAACCTTAACAAGCTATCAAACATCATCACTAATGCGACAGCTGCTAACAGGGAGGCTCTTAATCTCAGCTTAGTAAGCTCGTTCGGGTTTAACCCTATAACTTTTGACGACTCCTTACAACAGATGATTTGATTGGTTATACCAAATGTAACAACTGCAACTCCAACTACTGAATGATGAACCTCAGGCTGATAAAAAAAGCCCAAGCCTTGTTGATAGCCTTGCATTAGACAACAAGAAAATCGCGGAATTAAACGGACACGCTGGATAATGTAAAGGGTATTTTCAAAGTCAGGGTTGTTGTTTGATGGCATTGATCGATTGATTGAAACAAAATAGGGCGATAATTGGAAGGGTTTGAGTGATGTGAGAGAACAGGGCAAATGGATGAAATCTGGTTTTAAAATGACCATTTATTTGGTTGTTTTATTCTTTCTGACGTGAATTGGTTGACAGTAGTTCAGGCTTAAAATCCTGTATTTATTGCTTTGGACTTGACTTGAGACGGGCGTTCCTGACTATACTAACCGGTTTAAATCGTTCGTCGCATGTCAGTGGCCAAGTTACATACGTCGCGCTTGCTTAAACCACAAATTCTATATTCAATCCAACTTTGACGTATTGGAAAGAACTAACGTCGGTCATGTTTCGTTTGATATCAATCTATCAACAATCCATCGATAATCACGCCAAAATCCTAATACGGCATCCATCCTGCCGTCTAAAAAAAAACTGAGGATTCTTTTAGTGCCGCTACAGGGCTCAGTTTCTCCAAAATTCAGAACCTAAGACCCGTCACGGCCCTGTAAATCGCCCAAATAGCCCAATTCACAGCCTTGAGCGACGTCGCGAACTTTTCGGTTTTATCAATTTTTTAGCTCATTTTCCGTTTTTTTGCCCTTTTTCCTTTCTGTTAAAATCTCGATTTTAATTTCCTTCTTCTCCATAAACAACCCGTCATTTTTTTTTGTCCAAAAGAGTCGACGACCCGCGACAACGACGCTAATCACGAGCTCGAAAAAAAAAAAAGAAAAAGAAATCGTCGTCATATTTTCTCTGCTTTAATCGCAAGTTTATCTTGTTATTTTATTTATATCATCTTTTATATTTATCTTTGGTTGAGATCGTTTTGCGGCTCGATCTGAAGTTATCGCTGCCATCAATCACGTCTGTTGTTTGTTGTAGACTGTTAGGCTTTTTTTGTTTTGTCAGCCCATTGGCTGCATTTTGTTCTTTCCGCGTCGTCGTTGTAGTCGCAGTTGGCGTCGCCTGCTTTTGAGGTGAAAAAAAGTTCTCGACTCGTGATATTTGCTATCGACTATCGCTGAAATGACGCAACCACAAGGTAAGATAAAAGTGATTTAGCTGATGATCGTAGATGTCGATTGTATCTGCATATCGTTGTAATATGTGAGGCAGGACTTGTGAGATATCGCGTAACAAGTGCATTATGCTTAGCACATGGCATATGTTTCTGCTAAACCAGTAGTGCCATTGTGTCATTATGTCATGGCAAAGTCATTGAGGTCTTTCTTTTATCTTGTTGCCACAAAATTTAGTCTTGTCTTGATTGATTATGCGCCTAAATCTCCAGAATAGAACTAACACATTGTATCATCATTAGGCTTTTCAACCTTTGTCCCTAGACCTGAAGGTAGTAGCAAGGAAACACGAAAGAGCTATGTCCCGAGTAAACTGCACGGCACGGCAAATGCCGACTTTGGCAACTTTGGTGTCATGAATTTCCGCACCGAAACAGCATCTACATCGCACTCCAAACCCACGCGCAAACATACAAACGAAAACACGGAATTGGAGGCGCGTCGGACAAGTGAAGGGACTGTTAATGCTGCCAAACAAGCTGCCCTGAAGGATCAGAAAAAAAGAACACAACCACCCAAGAGACCACAGGCTTCAACAACAGTACCTATGCCAACTGCAACACCCAGCATGGTTAATCAGCCCATGAGTGGCCTTGGTGTTCATGTAGTCAAGAACAACAACGGCTCGGCCCACCAACAGCCGGCGCAGGCGAGGCCACAGGCTCATCACAATACAGCTGTCCCTGTGCCTATACCACATGCTCATGGACAACCCCCGCCGGATATGTACGGTATGCCTGGGGCTGCTGCACCACCAGCTCAGATGCAGTCACAGTCTTCAGTATCTATGGCATCACGTATTCACAGACAACCGACACGTGAGACACTTCCAGTGACTATAGATCCCCAAGAGACTAAAGAGGAACAGGCTCGGGTGATAAAATTGCTTAAGCTTGTCCAACCCCAGAGCGTTGTAAAGAAGTTATGTGAACAGTTGTTGCATTTCGGTGGAGGCCCGATCGACCAAGAACCACCAGAGAATGGCAAGTTCCCATCAAGTTCTCTTGGAAACGGATCTGGTGATTTGTTTATCAAGTGGATGAGTGAAGTCTTCCACGACGAGGCGTTCACTGCTGCCGACAGTATCCAGTTAGGACCTGATGGTTCAGTATTGCCAGTAAAGAGACCGCGTGGCCGTCCTAAGGGTAGTAAGGGCACAAAGGCTAGGAAGGATAAAGGAATCAAGAAGGGCCCCATGCTTAAAAGGAAACGGGAGCAAGCAGCGGCAGCGGCAGCGGCGGCTGCCGGAGCTTCTGGAGATGGTGGTAACAAAGATGGACGCGACGGTGGCGACGGTGGCGAGATGTCTAGCTCTGGGCAAATCCGACACAATATCGGTGAACCATCACAATACGTGGCGATGCAGACGGGTGAGGCGGATGAAAGCTGGGTAGATGACGAAGAATCTGTGCTTCCTGATAGACGGACTGTTATGGCCATGCCTGTTGCTTCTGGTGCACCTGAAGACTTTGGAATGAGTGGTACTGCTGTTGGTGATCCCGCCAAGCGTCGTGGACGGCCAAAGGGCTCCAGAAATAAGCCCAAGGAAGGTGTTGAGACTGTTGATACAGGGTACGATGCTGGTTCGGGTGACTCGCCGGCAAAGAAGGCCAAGGGCAAAGCTGCCAAGGGTAAAGCCGTCAAACCTGGAAAGCCTGAGCTCCCTGCTGGATCTGCCTCTGGGGTTAATGGCCTTGGGGAGGATTCTAGCATGGTGGAGAGTTCCTCGATTCAGGCAACTCCAACCCAGGCTCACTTTGGTCATGCCGTGCCTGCCACTACACAGATACAGCAGAGTCATTTGGTGATGCAGCAGCCTCATATGCAGCAGCAGCAGCAACAGCAACAACAACAGGCACAACAGCATCACCAAGCACAACCACAAGCACCCCAGCAGCAACGGCAGACTCAACAGCAACAGCAGCAACAGACCCAACAACAAGTCCAGCCACAACAGCAGACTGGTGGAATGGCTACTAATCTTGGGATTCAAGAAGCCACAGCGGCCTCAAGAAAACGCAAGTCAATGCCATTACAGCCAGATCAGTACAACCCTGCGCAGCCGCAGATTGCCGAGACTGACAGTAGAGGAGTATGGGGTAGCACTCAAGCTTCTCAGCAGACTAAGCGGCCTCGGGTTGGTGGTGATACTGCAGCAGCTACAGTTTGGGGTACTCAAGATACTACACAGCAACCACAGCAGACACAACAACATCACCAACAACAAGCTTCATTGGGTAGTGGGTTTAATAACTCTGTTGTTCAGCCTTCCCAGATGATGCAACAAGGAAGCCCTAACCAGGGTGTTCCTGCGATGCAGAACTCGTTGAGTCAGAGTCACCATGGTCACGATCAGCAGACCCAGGCTCAACAACGACAGGCCCAGGCGACTACAGGTTACGCGTCGCACATGAACAGAACCCAGGGACACTTGGGTCATGGTCACCAGCAAACTGGGTTGTCGGCTTCTCAGACCCAACAAGCACAAAGCCAAACGCAACAAACGCAACACAGTCAGCATAGCCAACAAACCCAACACCAGGCCCATCCGCAGCAACAACAACACGTTGCTGCTGCTCAACACCCTCATCATGCTTCTCAGCAAACTCAGCAACATGCTAAGCTTTCACAAGCTCAGGTTCAAGCTCAGCAGCAACAACAACAAAGACAGATGATGGGTAACAGATTGCATCAGATCCAAAGAGCGACTGCTGCTGTATCTTCTCCAAAGCCTGGACACACTGGTCTTAACCCTGCTGCTTCATCGCCGTTCATGTCTGGGGCTTCACATCAGTTTGGATCAACAGGGACAGCTCAAGCACAAGCTACTACACAACTGCCACCACCGCAACCAACAGCTTCTTTCCAGTACTCTGCTACACGACAAGATGCTTCTATGTTCCCTGCGCAGCAAAATGCCCACCAAGACATATATAGGTATAATATGTATGGTAATATGCAAACCTTCCCCACTGCTCAGCAACAACAACAACAGCAGCAGCAGCAACAACAGCAACAACAGCAACAACAGCAGCAGCAGGTTAGACATCAGCAGCAGCAACAACAAGGACACACTGGGATGGCATATGGAGTTAATATGCGTCGTATGGCTGGTGGTCAAGGTAGCCTGGCTTATGGGTTTGAGAGTAACGATCACGGGGTAGATCAGACGGCGAGTATGTACCAGCATTTGGATGGACGGAGATAAGATGACTGAAACAACGGAGATTAAGAATGGTGTGTTGATACATAGATGGTGGTAGTCATGATTTATATGTTTTGAATTCACAGTTGATTGGATCTTGTGTTACTTGGAGTACTATACTGGGTTTGGTTTAATCTTGATTGTATATTGAATTTCATCTATGGCGCTGATACAAAACTCTGTCCATCAAAGTCTTCCTCTTCACCATAATTCATGCTAACAGTTCTCAAAAGGGTTGAAAAGCTCTTGAGTATGTCACCCATCTCACCACCTAATTCACCAAGTCCAGCAAATCTACCACCACCAATAGCCAAATGTCTCATAGCCAATCCCATAACAACATTCTCGACCCGCCCAATAAGTTGCGCCAATAAGCCAATAAGCATCTCCTTTGTGAATCTTCCACCTCTAGCCCGATACCGATCAAGTACAGCCGTGTTTAAAGGATGTAAAATGAATGAAGTCCCGGGAATATGAGTTGACAGTGACGTTGAAAGAGCCTCAAGACGAAGTGTTACTGTCCATAGATTATAGATGATATCCGGAGCAAAAGGTAACGGATCAGCTTGGGCAGTTGGTGATAACGTTAGGTTCCTATGGTGCGTGTAGATCTGGGCTAAGGGGCGTTTCGTCTCTTTGACTTCATTGGCTGGGAGGATTAGAGTGTGATGAGCCGTACGCGGGAGTAAAGCAACCGGATATATCGAGTACAAAGTCTCTGCGTTTTCCAAACCCTTGAGTTTCCTCTGTCCCATGCCTTCAATCGAGTAGCCCATCTTATGCAATGTGCGCAGATCCGTACCAATTCGTAAGGCATCCATTAGTTCCGGGTCATCAAATACACCCAGTTCTTCAAGACCACCCTCTGGAATAGGCAGTTTCAACGGATCCCCGAATAATCGGACAAGACGACCAAATTCCTCGTGGAAGTCGGATGATATGGTGATTTGGCCACCGTCAGCTACACCCGAGACTCGCGCGGCTTTGTTCACCATGGGACCGAAGTAGTCCATACGGCGAGTGACGGGGTCTGTTTCAGAGACACAGTCACCGAAGTGGATACCCATTCGGACAGAGAGACCACGGAAGATAAGTTGGTCGTCTGCGTAGATTTCTTGACCTGAGGAAGATCCTAGGATTTCAGCGGGCCAGGCTACTGTTAAGAGTTCCGCTTGAACGGAGAAACACCATAAGAGAGCTGAAGAGGCGGTAGGGAAGGATACCATGAAGGCGTCACCTTCAGTCTTCACTTCATATCCACCAATGGTTCGTAACAGTCGTCGCATAACATCATTATGCAACTTAATACCCGCGCGCATGGCATTCGGATGCATTTCCCACAAGGTAGTAGAATTCTTGATATCCGTAAAGACAATCGCCACCTCTCCAGTAGGCGCCGGAATTTCCGCACCAAGTCGGGAAACCGTGGAATCAAGAATATCCATATCCTTCTTAACCTTGCGAGCACGCCGTTGGTATACCTCAGGGACGCCCGACATGTAACGGGAGACAGAGTTTCCTCTGGTGAGCCGTTGCCGTTCTTGTGCCTTTTTGACGTCTGACACGCGGATCATCATGACCATTAGTTTGTCGGTTGCACCGTGGGCCATGGCGAGATCGCGTAGTTTCTGGGAGGCGAGCATGAGGTCGTAGCTTAGAGAGAGGTACAGGTCGGCTACGAGCTTGGCGTCAATGTATTCCCATAAGTCGGACGTCGCAATGATTAGAACTTCATCACCATCAGCTAGTTGAACTTCCTCGACATGAGGGCTGGCCATGACCGCGGGCATCAACTCATGGTAACCGAACGCTCTAGAAACCCCAATCATATCATTCAACTTGCCCGATCTCGACACCCAACCACCAGCCTCCTTGATTCTCTGTCTCTCAGATTCCTCGGCAGGGTCATGCTTCAACGTGAGGGTTCTCGCGCGGTTCTTACCAATCAGGACAGCTTGCACGTCACCTACATTGGCAACCCAAAGTGTGTTCCCCTCGATATAAGCAACCGTCGCAGTAGCACCCGATTTGAGATCCTCAGGGGTAAGAACAATCGATGGACTTGAAGAAGATACCGCGGATGAAGAAGGAGCAGCGGTCCGGTGAGCACGGGAGTCGGATGTGCTGTTGGCAGCGTTGATAAGGTGGCGGTTCAGTGTAAGGAAAGACCGACGTAGGGCATCAGTAACGGTGTCTCCACGGCGCTTGGCAGTTTGCAGTTCGGTGGTAAGGGTAGGACCAAAGTTCTCATGCAGATACATAGCAACCTTGGAACCGCCAGTAGACAAAGTCTGACCATCGAACAAACCCAGAAGAAGTTCCGAGTCGTGTCCGTTGAAGCGCGGGATTAATAAGTCCATGGTAGACAAATGCTCCGTTTTCCCCAGGGTATCCGCCATTCCATACAAGAACCAGCCAGCCTGCGAAGCAGTAGTTCGCACACGGCGATCCTCGGATTGATCTGGCAACGTGGTAGATCTAAGCGTCACATCCATCAAACCGAGCACTCTCAAATTAACAAGTCTTCCAAAGCCAGTGACATCGACTTCCTCGTCTTGAATGGTAACCCTCCCGTTTCCAGCACCGGTCTTGTCAATGTTCAAAAGCATGTTACCCGACAAATTAAGATACTTCAACCCCGTATTGTAGTTCCAATTCCAATCGTAGGGAACGTTACACACGTTGTATTTCAACAGGTTACTTCCGCAGTCGAGATACGTCAGGTTAGTCGCCAGAGAAATATCCGATGGGGGATTGGTAAAGTCGTTTGCGTTAAGGAACAAGACACGTAGAGGGTTCGGCGGCTGGCCACGACCACCTTGCAGTTCTGTTTCAGCCTCGGTGGACTTGCCACGTTCAAAATTGGGAAGAGAAAGCGTAGTAAGCTCGTTACCGGACAAGTGAAGGCGAAGTAGACGACTCCAACGGGAGAGTGCCCACTTGGACATATCACGGATGACATTGTATGACAAATTCAGCATCCGCAAGTTCGTCAACGGCATTAAAGCAGTAGTGACGTCATCCTCCAGATTGTTATCAGCCAAGTAAAGATACTGAAGAGACCCAGAAAAGGTAGCTTGTTGTCTCGCAAGCATATTCGAATCTTTCCGACTAGAAGCAACAGTAGCCAGCGTAGCCTGCGAAGGGTTACGTGTGGGTACCTTATAAGCTCTCAAAGCGCTCTCAGTGTAAGAAACTGTCGATCCCTTACGATCAACGGGGAAACCACTAGGATTTAAAGTAGAAGCCTGACTAGGACGTCTGGATTCATCCATAGCTTCCATCGCGGCAGTGAAGCCAGGGAGAATAGGCTTAGGTGGGACAGCCGGACCGGTTGAAGAAGGACCAGCAAGAGAACTTCCAGTAGAAACACTTCCTGTAGGATCATGACCGAACGACTTGGGTGGCTTGGCAGTGGCAGAAGGGAACTTTTCCAAGACGTTGGAAGAAACGTTCAACTCCTCTAAAGAGTTGGCATACCAAAGTTCACCAGGGAGAATCCGCAGGTTATTCGAGTGAACGTCCAATTTCTTCAAGTTCGTCAAGCATCCTAAAGAAGGTGGCAACTCGGAAAGCTGGTTACAAGACAATCCCAACACAACCAGATTCTTCAAGTACGAAATCTCCGGAGGCAGCCGTGACTGCAAGTTTCCGTCCATCATGAGATGTTCCAAATTGGGCATGTATATGTAAGACTGCACTATGGTCGTCAACTTAGCATTGCTCAAGTTCAAAGTCTTCAAAGTCGGCACATGGCTCGTCAACTCAAACTCCGTCAACGGGTTAGAATTTAACCGCAGCTTCCGCAAAGCCGGGAAACTACCCTTGAACCTCGAGATCTCATTGTGATCGGCCGAGAAAGCTTCTAGGCGTGGCAACTGCGCAATGACGTCGATATTGTCTAGCGAGTTATATTTACAATCGAATTCGGTGAGATTTTCCATTTCCCGGAAGGTATCTGGGAGGGCATTTCCGAGCTTATTGTTGGTGATGTAGAAGCGGAGAAGTTTCTTGAGTTGACCGATTTCCGAGGGGAGGGCGCTGATGGCGTTGAAACTGATATCGAGACTTGAGAGATTCCGTAGTTCACAGATGAAAGTAGGGAACTCGGTAAGCATGTTGGAAGAAAGATTAAGGTATCTCAAGGAGCCGAAACGTCCAAGATACGCAGGTAATGAAGTTAGTCTGTTATTGGCGAGATTAAGGTTCATCAACTCGCGGATATTCTCCAGACTGGGACTATCGATGGATTCGACAAAGTTGTTTGCAGCGTCAAGACTGGTGAGACACTGGGCATAGCCGAAACTGACGGGTAATTGGACGGCGTCATTATTGTTATACTTGATCTCTCTCAGATTCCGACACTCCTTAAGGAACTCCTTGGAGACTTCGAGAGATAAGTTCCGGGATAAATTCAAGGATACAATATCCTCAGTACGCTTAAGCAGTGGGAATGGAATAGAGAGTAAGTTCCTCCCAGACAAATCAATATGAGCGGCTTTCGGAATCCGCATGAAATGAGGATCCATAGCGGTTTTACTCAACAGTGGCTCCTTCTTGGAAAGGAACATGAAACGACACAGATATGAGTTATCTTCACGACCAATATCGGATAGCCTATCAGGCTCGGTATATCCAACTTGTTCAAGCAACTGTTTCTGCAACTCCAACGGCCGCTCATGTCTTTTGAGGACACGCAGAAGGTTATGCGTCTTGAGAACAATCTCGTAGTTATCGGCGTTCTCTGTTCCATGTTCCTTCTTTAACCGTTGAAGAATAACATCATGAACCGTCGCAGTCAAGGCCATAGAGAGCGTTGCAAAAGTCCCATTAGCACGGAATAACCGGATATAATGCGCAGGCGACTTGTTTCCTTCGGCCCGCACATTAACACCCATAGCACTTGTTGCGTCGTCAGTGTCAGGAGGGGGAGCATCTCCTTCATTCCGTTGAACCCACCATTGAGCAGGTGCAGCCCAACCAGTTCCGTCCACAGAGCTGATGGACCCGTTGGTAGGACGTCTTAGAGACTCTGCCTTGCCGTGCACTGGCAACGTCTCACTCCTTGGCATGGTTGTTACATCTGATAGATCATGGAGGTTTTTATCCAGATAGTACTCTGTACCTGTGGCTTGTCTCTGGGGATCTAACGGACCAATCGACTCATCATCATATGTCTGTGCCGTCCGTGGTCTCCGGCCAAAAGACAACTTGTTGCCCAATGTAGGGTTTTGTTGACCTGTCCCTTGTCTATTCGCATCAAAGACATCCGGGTTCGAGAAAACAGAACTACTTCCTGGCACCGAGGGGTGATAATAACTAGACGCATACCCCGGGGAAGTCTGCGGCTTAGAAAAGTCCTGCTTAGAGGACTTATGCGTCATAGGCCTATTAGAAGCCGACGTATGCAAACGATGCGGCGTAGACTCCTTACTACTTGAGTCTTCTTTCCGTCCTCTATGGAAGACCCTGGCAAAGATCCTCTTACTACTCGAGCTCGACTGCGGCGTACTAGTAGCGGCCCCACCATTCCCATTACTCGGAGAATTCGGCCCATCCTTTCCAAACATCAAACTAGTCGCAGGACTCTGCGCGCGGCTCTTGGACGAGTTACTATACAACGTGGCTGCGGAGCCGCCGCGGTCCCTCGCAACTCGTCCACGAGCCGTAGGCACAGCTTGAGACACCATTGAGTCATCACGGCTGGTTGTTGGACGGAGGGCTCGAGGATCGTCATTGCTGCGGTTGTGTCGGTGGCCCTGGGAACTGGATTTATTGTATGCGGTGGTCTTGGGGGGGAGTTGGACGACACCTTCGGACATGAAGCGTTCGCGATCTGATGGGGGGAGAGCGTCGCGGACCATGACGTCACGGACGGGGGCTTCACCGTATCGGGCGATGTCCTGGGTTTGTTAGTACTTGGCTGTAAGTATCGTTTGCAATGTGCTTACCTCTGAATCTTGATATAAGAATGGTACAACATCTGGTCTCGCTGGTACCGGTGTTCTCGGTCTCGAACTCGAAGGAGAAACATCTCTAGTATGATCCGTCGCATTCGAGTGATGTCTCTCTCTATTCAAACGCGTATGACTGAAACTTCTTGACCGACCCTGTGGCCCTGAACCAACAGCCGGTGAATCTCTACCGGGGAACTCTTCACCCAGGAATCTCTGTAAATCCTTCTTCATGTCCTTCCTCTTGGCACTTCCCCTTGTCATTGCCGATCCGTGGCTACTAGCCGTATTGATACTGGTAGCCGATTGACGACGGCCATGGTGATAATCTAAATCTCCATATTCATCATGAAGACCCGTCCGACTACCAGAACCAATAGATAGTTGATCTGCGCGTAACGACGTGCGAAGACCTCCACCACCAGGTGACATTTGCGAAGATATAGAAACATTGTCGCTCGAGTCATTATTATAGAAAGTCGTAGTAGCAAGTCCATTTCCATGGTGCGACCCATGATGCGAACCATGAAGCGACCCGTTAGTCGACCCGGCCGGGCCACTATTTCCACTATTCGACGACATCCACGGAGGGTTCTGCGCGTGTCCGGGCACAGCGGTGGGCGGGTTATGTTGGATTTCGGGGATGCGCGGGATAGAAGTTGCGCTTGTCTGGTTGAACTTTGTCCCGATGGCGTCAAGCTTGCCAAGTTGTTCGCGGAAGGCAGCAAGTTCACTAAAGCGGTAAGATTCCCGTTTCGAAAAGGGCTGTGCTGGTGCAGGAAGAGTATGGAGAGCGCTGATTTGCTCTGGTGATTGCGTCAAGTTATTCGGGCCAGCTGAGGTAGGCGATATTTGTTGGTCGTCGTTGGCGGCGTTTGTGTGGGTGAATGAGGCACTGGTGTGAGAATGGGGTTAGCGGGGATAATTGAGTGGAGCTTAAGAATGACATCAGCTCTCTACTAAGAGAAGCGACCGGAATAAGGAACAGTCTTGTCGCAAATTGTAGCGTTGGATGGTAGCTTAGTCGGTGGCGAATTGCGGGTTTTTACAGAACATGGTCGTCTAAGACAAGCCTGGAAAGAACATGGAAGACTGGTGGCAGTTGTAAGGGAGACACGAACTCGGGATTTTGGTGGGCCGAGAAAGGTAGGGACGAGTGGACTTCCAATTCAGTCGGGCGGGTGGGTGGTGGTTTGGGTAATTGCTGGCTTGTATGTATATAAATGACTGGCCTGTCAAGTGTGACGCTGAGCATCCACGGCCATGCCTGTCTACCGAAGAACCAGCAATGGCTGAGACAGGAATCTATTCAAGCGCCATAAAGCCGGTATTATCACCCTGTACAAAGGGGGGGGGTAGTCATTCATCTGGGTGAATGGTGGCGCATCACTTTTTCAGATTCCATCGATGGTACTCGGGCCGGAATGTAGTGTGTATGGTATCGGGAGTTCTTACTGGTCTGTAATTAGCCTGGTAGGCGGTTGTCTCCGGGCGCTCGCGGCTTGTCTAACGGTTGAGGTGGACGACTTGGTACTATCGGTGCCTGAAGAGTCGATTGTAGCGGTACTGGTGCGCGCGTGATGCGACTCTGGTTTATCGTAACGGGACATTTTTGGCGATTACGGAAGGGAGGATATTGAAAGGATAGTTAGGGAGACATTGGTTGATGGATGGTGTATAGTCTAGTCTAGTTTGTTCGTAGTATGGTCGGGTTCTTTGTCGTTGTCGTCGTTATCGTCGTTGTCGAGGATTGGAACTTGATGTCTCGGGTATCGAGGTAATTAATTGCGCGTTGAAATAAGTTGACGAGAATCGAATGGACGAGATATGTTTTGCCTCAACTGACTTGGCTTTGCGCTTCTTTAGACCAGATCTGATGGATCGTCAAGTCGTGGCGTAAGGGGTGTTCTGTCTTTTGATTGTCTATATTCTATATGTCTGACTGATATGTAATCGAATCGAAGACAAAAAACGGGGATATAAAAAACGAGGCTGTAATATGGAATACACTCAAACTAGATCTATGTATGTACATATGTATACAGAGAGTATCAAATCCCAAAAAAAGCCAACATACCACGAGATTCGGCCGTCTATTTGGGTCTTCTTTTACATCAAAGCTCTGTATGTACCAACCAACTAGTAGTTACCAATGTACCCGTACCCGCACGTCAGTTTAATCCAAGGATCCCTCTAAAAAGGCACCAACAGCAACATTCTGCAATCCATCAAAGCCAAAGCTCCTTTGCTCTCCTGTCTGGTGGTTTTCGCCGCTTGATTCAATGCACAAGCAGGTAAAACTTACCACTATAATAAGCTGAAACCGTGATTCTTCGCACTTCTATTACACTTTTGTTACGGTTCTGCGTGTCAAACACTAGTTAGTCTTTGATTAGTGGCTAATTGTCCATCTTTAGTTGTGAATTACCCCGTGATTTTAGACCTCTTCCGTTCATATCTGTCGCTTATCTAATCCGTCGGATGCGTAACCCTATCAAAGATGCCAGGGTTATTATCACTAAATCGATGTGATGTATTCCGCGTCCCTTGCATACCACAATCCTCTTCCGTTGATTCCGCTGTATTGGTTTTTTTGTTTGTGGCTTTGTTGATCAAAGGGTTCTTTGGCATATCTGTCTATGTAGATTCCAGACTGACCGGAAACAACTTCATTAATCGAACTAAAATTCCAAACTTGGTTGCTGTCAATACCATACAAAGCCTTTTAACCGAGAGCATCCGTGCCGTATGTTACTGACAAATATCCCAAAATGAAGTATTTGCCCGAAAACATGCGAACGTAAAGTGGCGGCCTAGGTGGACGGGCATTACAACAAACAGCCTTGAGCCTTGACTTAGCCTCAATTTTGGTGATCCGGCCGAAATGCATGGGTGATTTTCGCCTTGTATTGAACCCTATGCAAGCCCGGAGGCCTGGGGATAATTTGCGTTATATTGGTGGAGCTTCCTCCCGTATTTCGAGCAGTAGTAATTGTGCAAGCATGTTGGCGACGCCTACTGGATCGGTTATTAATCACGTGGCAGCCCTATATTATGTATGGGTGTATTGTCTCGAGTCAAGCAAACCACATGAAGCAAGCTAGTATCTGTACGAGATGTGAGCAAACTTGCGATGTATGACAGTTGATGGATTGTCATATGTTTGACATGAAAAGTGACAAGAGAGCTTTGATTATAGCAGATATAGGTTGATGTTCATAAGCTAGGAAAAGACCTGGCCTTAATGTCGAGGCCTCTCATATGAAGGTGTCGTATATCGGCCAGACTTGGAAGGAGTTTGCCCTTACTTGAAGACAACGTGATATAAATAAAGCCAAAAAGGGTCAAAGTGTCAACTAACATATCACGATGTGGTCTCAAGAATCGTATGTAAATTCATCATTAGCAAAGGACCTAGTCACAAAAGTACCTGTATAAGACGCCACATCTATCTTCAGGGGAAACTAATACCTATACACACAACCGGCTTTGTAATCAGACCAAAGTGAGATTAACCTTAATCACGGAGAACCAGATGCCTCTTGAGTCTCATTCGGCATTACCACGATGAGATTTAGACACAGGTCTTTAGAGAACCGAGGTTACAAGTGTGCCATTTACATGAAAGCTGTAGTTTAAGACACAATGTTCTATACCATGGACACGGCAATATAAACGTCGGGTCCAAAGTGGCTAGTATCGTGAGTCGTTAGACAAGCCTTCTTTATAGGTTGCAGTCACAAAGATGTCTTGACCCACAACTTCAGTGTACCCCACACCAACACCTAGTAACAACCCAAAACGAACAAAACCCAACTAAATCTTAAAACCAACAAAATGCAACTACCAACCAGAAAACCAACAACCGGGGAATTCCATCCAAATATTACCCAAAAAGGCAACCCCATCACGTGTCGACTCCAACCCACCTAACCACATCCAGTGACGTCACTTTCTTCGCCAAACCCAAATCACGTCAATTCAAGGTGACATTGACGCAAAACCCGCATATCCGTTTGCTCACAAAAAATCAAAAGTCTGTTTTCAAAATTGGTGGGAATTTGATTATCGTTGGATGTAGGCTGTATGCTGGATATGGAAGGGGTTGATTTCCCCACCTGCACATGATTTGTGTGTATGCAGGAAGGATGGTCGGAATTGAGGAGGTTGTGGAGAGAGATTCTCCGGGAATTTCTCCGTGATGAAGGTGGGTATAAAGATGGGAGTAGTTACTTTGGATATAATTGAAAACGAGATTCTTTCCATTTTAATTCATTGAAGTTAACAAGATACTCATTCATTGTCAAAATGGCCCCTAAAAATGCCCCCTCGTGGTGGAAGGAAAGTAGCGTATACCAAATCTACCCCGCCTCATTCAAAGACAGCACCGGCAATGGAACTGGTGACCTACGCGGTATCATTTCTAAAGTCGAGTATATCCATAAGCTTGGAATCGACATTGTCTGGCTTTCTCCGATTTTTAAGAGTCCGCAGATTGACATGGTATGTTTCATCCTGTCATTGTCAGGTTAGGCGCTAACATGAATAGGGCTATGACATCTCGGATTATGAAACTATCGATGAACAATACGGAACTGTTGAGGATGTTTTAGTTCTGAGAGATGAGCTTCATAAGAGAGGGATGAAGCTTGTCTTGGACCTTGTCGTGAACCACACAAGCGACCAGCACGAATGGTTCAAATCGGCTATAAGCTCCAAGGATAGTCCATACCGTGATTGGTATATTTGGCGGAAACCTCGGTATGACGCCGATGGGAACCGGCAACCACCTAACAACTGGACATCTCATTTCCAAGGTACTATGTCTCATGTTCTCCATCATGACATAAACTAACAACTTCAGGACCGGCTTGGAAATATGACGAGGCATCTGATGAATACTACCTCCACCTATTCTGTCCCGAACAACCCGATCTTAACTGGGAGAACCCCGCTGTTCGGGATGCAGTCCACGGAATCATGCGCTTCTGGTTATCCCGTGGAATCGACGGGTTCCGTATGGATGTGATTAATTTCATTTCCAAACCAGACGGATTACCTGATAGCACGGGGACTGAAGTTCCCCGTGGCTCTCACTTATACAGTGCCGGCCCTAGACTCCATGAGTATCTTAAAGGTCTAGGTGATATTCTCAAGGAATACGATGCTTTCAGCGTCGGAGAGATGCCTTGTGTTGATGATACCAATGAGATCATCAAGAGTGTAGCCGGCGATAGAGGGGAACTTTCCATGATTTTCCACTTTGAATTCGTCGGGGCCATGGACTATGGACCTCTTGGAAAGTTCAGTCCTAGAGTCTGGACACTTGCTGAGTTCCACAAGTTAATCACCAAGTGGCAACGGTTCATGTACGATAATGACGGGTGGAATGCCCTGTACCTAGAGAACCACGATCAACCGAGGACAGTATCTAGATTTGTCCAGTCGACGCCCGAGACTCAGTTTGCAGCGAGTAAGATGTTTGCGGGGCTGATGACCTTACAGGCGGGAACTCCGTTTATTTACCAAGGACAGGAAATTGGAATGTCGAATGTTCCTAAGGATTGGCCTATATCGGAGTATAAAGATGTGGATTGTCTTAACCATTGGAAGTAAGTTAATTGCTCCCACCTACCCTAACCGCCACTAACAAAAGTAGTCTCCACAAGGACGTTGTCGGTGAAGATGTTAACCTTCTTCTCGAACAATACCAACTTAAATCCCGAGATAACGCCCGAACACCCATGCAATGGGATGATTCACCCACCGCCGGCTTCTCACCTGCTAACGCTACATCTCCACCGTGGATGCGGGTGAACGATAACTACCATACTGTCAATGCCGCGTCGCAGGTGAATGATCCCGACTCTGCTTATAACTTCTGGGCTGCTACGCTCGCACTGAGAAAGAAGATGAAGGAGGTTTTCGTCTATGGTGACTACCAGCCTGTAGATGACGAGAACGAGGAAGTCCTTGCCTATGAGAGAGTCTCGGTAGATGGTAAGAAGGTCGTCGTTGTTTGTAACTTCAAGGCGGGAGAGGTCGATTGGGGATATGAGGGACTTGCTGGTGTGTCAGAGGTTCTTTTGACGAGTTATAAGCGGGACTTGGGATTCTTCAAGAAGGATAAGGTTGCATTGGCACCTTATGAAATCGTGGTTCTTTCTATCTAGATCGTTTACTCATCAATCATCATCACTATCTTCAAATGCGTCGAACCCAAATGCTGTCGAGGGACTTGGCTTCTGAATCTTTTGTTCTTTTTCTTCCTCCTCTTTTTCATCATCGTCGTCTTCTTCTTCCTCTTCACTCTCAGTGCTATTCTCTTCTGAGTCATCATCACCTTCTCTCACGTGACAGATGCTCTCATCAACCTCCTGACCTAACGCATCACCAATCCACCCCGTCTCCTCCAAAATCTCACCAGCCCGTTTCTTCTTAACCTTCAAATCCTCCATTATAAACCTAACAATCGCCTCGGGCACCAAAACCTGCTCCGTAAAAAACATCCATCCTCTCCCCGAAACAACCTCATCAGTCAATGCTCGCGCCTGAATTACCTTGCCCATATACGTATATAAAGCCGACTGAATGGCTAACATACCGCGAATCCCGTAGTAGCCTAGGGATGACCTAATATGTGTGATGTTCTTGTTGGCGCCGGTGGCGATGTCCGAGGCTATTTTCTGGCGGAAGGACGATGCTGTGGCTCCCGTGAGGACTTTTTCTAGTTGTGGGGATAGTCGTTTAACTCGCGTGGAGAGACCGAGCCAGTTTATCTCAGGGAGCTTAAGGTCCTTCCAGGCTTCCTCGGCGTCTTCCTTGGTGTGGGTTTCGCAGAAATCTAATACCTGTCTAGTTGATAAATGGCCGCTGGTGGCGAAATTCTTCAAGCGGATTACCGTGACGGGCTTCTTGCAATGGGGACATTCAACTTTGCCGTCCACCGCGTCTCTCGTCATTTTTTCAAGAGACCCGACACTTTCGGGGAGGCGCGTTTCGCTTGTCATTTCGGTTTTCCATTCGCGGACTTGGGTTGACATGCTTCCGAGGTTAAAGCTGCCATCTATTAAGTCCTCGCCACCAAAGGTGAGTTGCATCGGTTTCATCTCTGGCGAGAGGTATCCATCGGAATGAGCCTTCTCTTCTTGTGACACCACTGGAGAAAGATTATCCTTAGCCTCTTCCTTGTCCTTCTCCTGGGTCTTTTCCTTCTCCTTTTGTCTCTTTTCCATTCTCTGAGCCTTCTCCCGTTCTTTCAGCGAGAAGGTTCTAACGAACTTTCTTGCTCTTTTCACTGGTGCCACTGCAGGCTCAGGATCCAGTTTTGATTTCGGTTCGGAATCTGAGTCTGAGTCTGACTTTGGATCTGACCGTGACTCAGGCTCTGGGGCCTTCTTAATTTCTGGCTCCGATTCAAGCTCCGATAACTCTGATAACTCGGATTCTGAATCAGACCCTAAAGACTTATGTCTAGGTTTCTTCCGTTCCGGAATCGCCTCCGGGATATGAAGAATACGAGAACCCCGGGTACCTTTCTCCTTATTCTTCTTAGAACCCTTCTTTGAAATAGCCGCGCTTGAAAGATCCGGAAAGTCATCGTCCGAGGGGATAAACAGTTTGTTTGTTTGCGTAGGAGATTTCGGTGCCTTGGAAGGATTCGCCTTGAGACGAAGTTTCTGGGGCGTAGCTTCTACTTCGTCGGGGACGAATAGCTTGTTCTTGGGAGTTGGTGACACTGATGGCGATGGGTCCTTTGCTGGCTTGGATTTTCGGAGTTTCCGTGGCGTGGTTTCTACCTCATCAGGAACGAATAAGGCGCGTTTTGATGGTGGTGCTGTACATAGGTTAGTTTATGGAACAGTCAGATCTAGACGGATATACTCACATGGTGGAACCTCCTCTTGTGATGATTTATAACTGTGTACTCTCCCAAGTCTCCCAGATGCTGACCTTGCCAATCCGCTTCGTTTCCCTTTAACCAGCTCCTTCTTCTTCTCCTCCTTATCATCCGCCTTCCCGCTCTTCGTAAACTTGGTCCTCTTAATATCCGTCATTCTGCCTCTCTCATCGTCACTATCGTCTAGCTCATCATCGCTCTCAACCCTAGACCTCTTAGCCTGCTGTGATCCCAAAACATTACTCTCTGAAACCGAAGGTTTATGCTCTGTCAATTTCTTCTTCAAGCCTCTCGTAGACCTCCTCGACGCGATCGCCGAAAGATCCGGTACATCCAAGTCATCATCCAAACTCGAAGCGCGGATCGCCGCTTTAGCCGCGACCCGGGACATAATGTGAATAGTCGTCTATCAACCCGTGAAAAATGACAAAAAACCAGACGATAATAATCAGTGTGAATGGTGATGAAATCACCAGGAAACAACAAAAAGTGAAATGAGAATTTTCCGAGTCTTTTCACTCTCTTCTGGGAATTTTCCACTTATGGAAACTGCCTCTTTTGGCTTATGTCGCTTGTGACGCGTTTATCGACGGCCGTGTGGTGGGTTTGCGTGAAAATGGCAATTGGACTTTTAAAATGTGTCAGTATTTGGTTTGCGACTGGAGATTTTGTGAGGCGACAAGCGGCGCGATTCAGTGTGAAAGAGAGTGGTAAAGGTTATAGAGCCACGTGATGCTGTTGTGTGGATTTCTGCAAGGGACAGACGGTTGGTATGTAGTCGGTGAACCTTGGGTGTATAAATAGTCGTTGATTGGCTTGTATGGGAAGCTTTTAAGTGGTTTATAACTAGTTTTGGCAAAGTTTATAGTAAGAAGAATCTATGGAGCAGGTGACATCATCGAGGTACATCGCGGGTTATGGACCCTAGCAACCGAGATGCTCCAGAGGGATGACGAAAAAGTGAAGCAATTTTAACCATACTCAATAGATCACGAAGTCCTTCTAGAGATTACCTCACTTTGATCCCCCGTAGTCATGTCTTTCTCTTCTCAAGCATCATCACTTCTGTTAATCTCCAAAACCTTACTCTGTTTACTTATAACCCTAACATCAACTCCTAGCCGCGCCCCTGAACCCTCTGATCCTACAGTTTTGGGCCTGTAGCTTGGGTATCTTGACAGCTTCAGGGTTGTTAAAGCTACCCCTCTCATCTTGATATTGCTAATTGCTTCCACAAACTGTCTCTATTCCCACCAAAATGGACACGATAGCATTGAACAACCGCAAGTATGCGGCTCTCCCAGATTTGGTATGTCCCCGCTCACCAAACGGCCCAATTACTTGCTCTCTCTCTTCCGCTGAAGCTCCCCCGCTAACTATGACATCAGGACTCCGCCCCCGACATCTACGAGACTCCGGCTCTAACCGAGGATAACTCCACCGCTCCGGTATGTCGGGTTGCTTCCAGTACTAGCAGCTACCACTGACCAATATTCAAGGCTTCTACCCTCCGCACACACTCCGATCTCGACTTTGAAGATGATCTCGACGACAACGACACCGGCATCTCCCACTCACGTCTGCGCATCCAAGAGGCCCGTTCCCGCTTTGGCCCCGCGGGTGTCGATGCTACGGGTGTAGACTTCTCGGACCGTGTAGATACCAAGCGCAAGTCTTATATCACAAGTAGTCGGCGGAGAGGTGGCCACCGTAGAGACTCGGACGCGGGCACCGAAAATGGAGAGGAAACTCTTGAGAGAATGATTGTGAGGTTGAAAAGAGAAGTCGAGGAGGCAAAGGAACTGTATGGAAAGAAGCTTGAAGAGCAAGGAGAGGAAGGTGACGAGGAGGAGCAACTGGAGAGTCTGGGTCTGGTACTTGATGCTCTTTCGAGACCGGCCGGTGTCAGTGTAGCTCCCAAAGACGTCTCACCGTCAGACCCAGAAGTCGCCCCTACAGACCCATCTACGGCTCTCCCTCCACCTACCAACGCAACCTACAGTGTAACCTACGCCCCAGGCTACGAACAAACCCACGCCCTCGCCAAAGTCTCCGAATTCGACGCCCGTCTACAATCCCTCGAAGCCACCCTCGGAGCCAACGCCTCCCTCGGTCTCGACCTTGACGCCAACGGTATGCCCCGTGCCGTCATCCCCACTCTTGACGTCCTCCAACGCCAAGTCGCAACACTTACACAAGCTTCCACCGCCACCCTCGACACCATTAGCAGACGAGTCCGGACGTTAGCCGCCGAGACGGAGATGCTGACTAAGGCGAGACGGGAAGCGAGAGAAGCTGATTTGACGACGTTGGATCCAGGGAATATTGATGAGAAGGTCAGCACTGAGGCGGAGGCTAAGGTGAATGCACTTTATGGAACTTTGGCTACGATTGAGTCGTTGGCGCCGATTCTCCCGCCGTTGCTTGATAGACTGCGGTCGCTTCGGACGATCCATGCAGATGCAGCCAATGCGGCGGAGGTCCTTGCACGTATTGAAAAGCAGCAGGCCGATATGACGACGGAATTGAAGCAGTGGCGGGAAGGCTTGACTACAATTGAAGGGGCCATTAAGGCGGGCACAGAGACGATGCAGGGAAACACACAGGTTATGGAAACTTGGGTCAAGGACCTGGAGGGACGCATTGCCAAGTTTGAGATTTAACCAGCCATGACGTGATGAATTGTTTTTCTTTCAGCGAGTCGCATAGATTTAGAATGTAGCATGTAATGGATAATATGTAGGCTACAATATCACGCCTCCCTTCACCACTCACTTCCTCCCATCTCGTCGTCGTCTAAATCGCACTTGCCAAACATTTGTAGAATTGAAATTCCGCTGACTAATCACCCCACTAAAGATCAAGGTCACCAATGCCCCACTTACAACGCCACACCTGTGGCGCCCAGGGCTACAAACCACACTAAAACGACCAAATAGCACTAAAAATTAATTTTGCACCTGTCTCTGTGTGGAAGGAATATGATAGGCTCTAAACGCATGTGCCGGGGGGGCCTCCACCCAGCGGACCCTGGCAGGTTACAGAGGGCCGTCCTGGACAGAAAAATTGCAAGCGTAGTTCTTGTCAGCTCTAGCCATTTCCTCCTTGCTCCCTTCCCCTCCTCTTGCTCGATTTTGCCAGAAAATACCGGATTTCTGTTTTCCTTTTTTCTTTTTTTCCTTCCGAAATCACCATTCAAATCGATCAAAATGGAGTCTGCCAAGGTTCCCGTCAAGCTCGTCAAGGTCACCAAGGTTCTGGGCCGCACTGGTATGCTGCTGCCTTTTGTTTTCGGATGGGGTTGGTTTGGGAAGGTGCGGATGTGATTCGTGGGTTTGGTGGAGTGAGACTGAGATTATGAGAGATTGGAGAATTTTGATGGATAAAGGGACTATCATGGCTTTTTGGGCCACTGGATTTGTTGGGGCTAAGGACGACAAACGACTCTGGATTACTCGACTTCTCTCTTTTTCTCTCCACATACCTACGAATCGCTGAACACGTCGATATCTCGAACCAACTACGATTATAGAGCCATTGTTTACTAACTATGGCTTTTTTCCCCGGCAGGTTCCCGCGGTGGTGTCACCCAGGTCCGCGTTGAGTTCATGGACGACCAGTCTCGTTCCATCATCCGCAACGTCAAGGGTCCCGGTACGAAACTTTCTACAAATGGAGATGGATAGGCTTCTTGGTTATGACGAGACGAGGGTGTTATGCTGCCGGATTGATTTCCACAGACTTCATTTCTGACTCATCATGGCCAAACCAAGGCCGAAATCCCAGTCTTTACTCACGAACGCATAGCTAACCAGATATCCCCCGTCTTCTAGTTCGTGAGAACGACATCCTCTGCCTCCTCGAGTCCGAGCGTGAGGCTAGACGGTTGCGGTAAATCCGCCGCGAAAGCGGTGACATCTCCGTCGTCTTCCCCCTTTATACTTCTGTTCCAGCGGGCTCTGCAGGTCTGATTTCTCTGTTGTCGTTTTGTTTGGGAGTTGGGTTTAGTTGTTTTGGGGGGGATTTGACGAGGAGGTGAAAAAGGAAGAAAAATAAAAGCAATCAAAGGATAGAAATTGTTTTATTTTTGAAGCCTCAATGTTGTTTTTTTGTCTTGGTGATTTTGAATCTTGTTAATTGATGATATTGTACATGTATTTTTTCTCTTCCATTCGTCAGAACGTTGAATTTCAACTGTCGTGTAACATGGCACCCAACCACTTGAAAAGTAAACCCCAAGCAACCCCACCCCACCAATCACGTGACAAAAAAGTTTCTCGCGCCTCTATAAAAAGCGCGGTGTCCCTCTCAACTCTGTATCTTCAGTTTCTCTTCTTCACTATGGCTCAATGTAAGTATTCTCCTATACACACTTCCTACTGTTGGCGTGATGACCGATTATTTGCTACTCCTGATACATGATGTATTTTAATTATCACCAAGATCTCTGACCCAACACCCCTATTCACATTTTGATAACGACGTTGTGTGGCTCATTAACTAACAACCAAAAGCCAAACAGGATTCTCACGGTCAAGATACCTTCACGGTTTTATTCTTTGCTGGGGCTGCGGATTATGTAGGGAGCGATGCAATTACTATACAGGCGCCTCTGGGCGTTGATGGGTTGTATGCAAAGCTAGAGGGCTTGTTTCCGGGTATTGAGAAGGCTGTACTCGGGAGTTGTAGAGTTTCTGTCAACTTTGAGTATGTCGATCTGGATAGCGGACGGGTTCTTATTAAGGGTGATGAAGTTGCGGTTATGCCGCCTGTTAGTTCGGGATGATTTATGAGTATGTTTGATGAATATCATGTATCTATTTCAATGTATCTTTTTCTCAAGACAATGATTCACGTTCCTCCAATTGTTTGTCCGTTTTATACTTCTGTACCCGACCCGCCAATGTCGCAAACCTCTCCATCAGCTCATGGAAATCAAACCCCCCATCCTTCTTAACAGCCTCATTCAACTTCTTATCCTCGGCAAGTTCCGCACAAATAGCCACAACCTGATACAGGGCTTCATTCATTCCATCAGAAGTCCCATTTGTCTTGCGCAAAGCCTGGATCAGTGTAGCCCGGGAACGGTCTCGAGAAGCCTTTCCTTCAATACCATCTGAGTAGCCGTACCTTTCTGTCAAGGTGGCATTCAGATCAGCCTCTATGTTGTCGTATTCTTGGGTTTCGACATCTTCGGAAATGGATGATTCGGCGCTGGGGGGGAGAGTAGGACCTGATAGTCGTTCTTCGATAATATCGAAATCTTCTTGCGGGTCGGGGAGATTTATTGGGATTTGTGTAGAACTGTTTCTCTCAATTCTAATGAGTGGGGGGGTACTTGAGCTTCCGTCAGTCAGGATAACGCGCGCTTGTTCAGGCGCGAAGCTTCCTTGGGTGTCGTCTTGTGGGTGGTCAGAGCCACTGGTTGCGATGGACATGACTGGCTGCATATTGTATTTATCTTTATGCATACAGCGCTAAGCTCTACTGTATGTTATTCAGAATTTATGTGATGAGAAGGACGTACAGTCAAGGAAAAATGAAGCTTTTGTGACAACTTCGGTGGGCTAGCTTATGCCGAACATGGTTGGTTATCCCAGGATTGCGAGGGGGGAGTCGTAACCAAGAACTATCTTGGGATGAAAATCGATTCACATCACGCCAAACACAACATATTCCAGGTCACAAGGGCATCCGAGGCAATGGGATAGTAGATCTGGAAGCCAAAAAACTCTCCCCAGAAATCCACCCAGGAAGCAATTAGCTTCTATTAGCAACATTAGACGACGACTAAGAGAGCAGAGCATCATAGAGTGGGATACCTCACTTGACAAAGACTGAGAGGTAGCGGTTGGAAAGCATTATGCTAAGATAGTGCCGACTCGACCAGGATTAAGTACCAAGGGGAGCGTGTCAAATGATATCAGAGGTCTCAGTTCCGCTTACTTTGGGTTGAAGTTAGGGAAGGGCTACTATCTATCGTTCTTGAGCAATACGAAGAAACGGCAAGATGCAGTTTGCAGGATGTGCAGAGGGGACGAAGAGACAGTCGCTCATGTACTGCTTGGATGTTCAAAGTTCCGATCGAAAAGGAAGAAAGCCGCTCTGGAGATGGGTGTGACAACCTTATCTTTAGAGGGTCTATTCCAGGAGAAATCAGGTAAAGTGGCTTTGCTGGACTTTATCAAAGAGACAGGATTTGGCATGAAGCGGTGGATGAGTGAAGGTGAAGTGGAGTTGGATGAGGAGATGGATTTAGTGCCGGTGCAGTGTCCTACAGGTGGTTTCCAGGAGCTAAGCTTCGCGGAGGTCATGTGTGACATTTTGAGGAAGGTGAAGGCTTTGTCGCTGAGTTAGTGAGGTGCTGTGTGCGGTGTGAGGCGAGAGTGACTACGATTTGGCTGGGGGGATTAGGGAAGGAACGAGAGAGTACGAGTTGGATGTGGTTATGCTAAAGTGTAAGTGACGTCGTAAATATCAGAGTATTGAGAAAGATGTTAAGATAGTTGTATTGGTTATGGTTCAGTCACTGTTATATCAGTTATCTATGTGAAAGAAGAAGAGAAGAAACGAGAAAGCGTGAGATCGGGAGAGACTATATACCCAAGATGTTAGGCACCCGTCTATCACAACAGTTAGGCGGCAGCTCGGGACATCAACGCCCACATCCGATCAATCGAACATGATTGTTGATAGAGACCATTCTCAAACAGAATCGGTTGTCGAGACCACTCTCAAACAGAATCGTTTGTCGAGGCCACTCTGGTAACCATCATTGTCTTCAGGCACCACTTGACAGGTTATTTCCTGTATTTATTTCCTAGGTTCGGATTAGGGTTTTATAGGTTGGGTCACTTGTTGAAGTGTGAGTATCGTCGTGAATATCAGAGTATTGAGAGGAGGTCAAGATAGTTGTATTGGTTGTAATTCAGTTACTGTTGGATCAGTTGTCTAACTAAAAGAGCGAGAGGGGGAGATACTATATCCCCAAGATATTAAGCGCCCGTCTATCACAATAGCCGGGCAACAGGTCGAAGCGTAATTTCCGACAGCTGAACCAAGGATGCTGTGCAGGGGGCACCGTTGTGACGTCACCATGCTAACACATCTCCATACCCAATTGACATCACTGTTGACAAGAGAGCAGTCTCTACATAGTCTAAGCCTGAATGAGAGTAATGAAGAAGAGAAAAAAAATACCTACATTGGCTTCGGAGCTTCGGACGAGTGGACTACTGTCCAATGATACGTTGGCAGAGCTAACTAGTTTGCATAGTTGATCTCGGAAAGGTTTTGATCTCGTAAGCCCCCTCACTCCTATCTTTGAAGTACATATGTATGTACAGCCCCACACAGGTCAGCCCTGGTCGGGCGTAGCCCGAACCTCCCTGCATTTGTGGCTGTATCTTGATCCACTGTGTATGTATGTATGTCAGCCCACGTCAGCAGGCATATGCACATATGTAGGATTATTGACGCTCATAGCCTCAAATAAACACTGAGTGTGAGTGTGGGTGTTTTATGGCCACATCGGCGGGCCGAAAGAGTGGGATTGAAACCCGTAATGTGGGGCTCCTTCGAGAGTGGGTGGGGTACAACCGTAGTTATATATAGATATACAGGCCCAGGCTCGTCAAGATATAATGTTCTACAGGTATCCCATGGAATGCTTCCATCGACTTTTTATTTCCTGAAATCTCTACGACTATTGTCTGCATCAACTCACAAGCCGCAAGATCTTCAGAATGGTGTTCTGTCGATTGCTGAATGGCCTTCCGCCCGGTCAGGAACCTATCGGTTTTATGACCCGGGGACAGGCCGTTCGACATTGTAAGCGCACCCAGTAGTACTTGGGCAACAGGGAATATCAAACCTCAAGTGGGATCAGAGTGTTGCTCAGTCGATAGCTTGTTTGAGAATACCAGATACTAACTATATACAGGGAGTAATGAAGACTTTGCCCCTATAGTGGACACTAAAGTGATCAACGATGAGACCGGAAACCCACAAGAAAAGGAATACCACTTCACTCACCGGACAATCACGCGGGCTGGCTCTCCTAGCATGGGCTTCAAGATACGCGGGCCACTTGGGCCGTTGTCGTACAACCACCAACCGTTAAACCAACCGCAAGCACAAATCCGAATAGTTACAATACTGCCTGGAGCGGGACTAAAGCCACTACGATGTTCTACGTCTGCGCACAATTTTCCGTCTGGCACGGGCAAATTCACATGTCTCTCGTATGTATGGGGCACCCCAAAGGGCACATATCCTATGTACCTTGATTCCGGCATTATCGGCATCACAGAGAATCTCATGGCTGCATTATGGCACATACGTCACAAGAGAAAGCCAATTCGCATATGGATCGATGCTTTATGTATCAATCAGGTCGATGATGAAGAAAAGGCGCATCAGGTTCAACTGATGGGCGAAATTTACGAAAAGGCAGACCAGCTGATCTCATGGCTTGGTTCAGCTCAATCCGATACGGCCGAAATCTCACGGGACTTAACTCGTCTTTTTCGGGCCTCCTTGGATTGGGACAAGGATCAAGACTCCCGGCGACGACTGGTAAAGGCATTTACAAACGCTAACTGGATCAACCTTCGTCCAGTAATTGATAGTGCCTATTGGTCTCGCGCATGGATTGTCCAAGAGGTTGCCGTCCGTGAAGAGTATCGTGCACTATTCCCGTTGCTCAAGAAGAAGTTAGACCGACTCAAATACCCTTTGGCAAGACGGCAGGCACAATGTCCCAAAATCCGGAGACGTACAGCGGATTACTTGTTATACGGACGATGTAAGATTTCCCTTTGGTGCATTTTAGTTGTAACTGAGGCAATCTATCGGAGCAAATTTGATCTCGATGTTCGAAGTATATATCGCTCTTTGCCAGATACTGGGAGTTTCAACCAGACTCTTTTTTCTCTACCGAAGGGGTTATTCAATGCTATCATGTATCCATCTTCATTCAAACTAACTACCCAGATAAAATCCGCTTCGGACGAAACAACACCCTTTGCCTACGCGTATGAGTATTCATGTCAGTCCCTTCAGGTGGGACAAGATCGCGATCGCTTATTTTCTCTTGCCGGGCTCTACAAAAATCTCGAAATAATAGTTGATTACAATAAGCCTGATACAGAGGTTGTTTTGGATATCGCCCAGCACATAGTGGCGTCTCTAAAAATCACGAAGCGCCGATTTTCTCTACCCTGGGCGAATGAGGGATTACGACCGGTTGCTGAGGGGCTACCTGTAGCGGATACCTTGGTATCCTGGGTTCCATATGGCAAAACCATCTTATTTCCTACCAAACTCCATAGCGTTTCCTTCGATCAACTCCGACGGTCACAATTCAGAGACACGAGAACTGACACATTGGAAAATACCACATTTCGTCGTGGTCCAGGATGGGGAAAACTGTACACTCAGTGTATGTACCGAGCCAAGGTTATAAGACTATTCCAAGAACACGACAACAAGGAGTTAAGAAAGGCCATGGCAGCACGCTTTGGGGGAAACAAGATGGATGATGAAGAGAAGGACTTTTTACTTCAGTGGTTGCGGTGCATTCCGCCTTTCGGATCAAGTCTCAAGGAAGCTTTAGATCATTACTTGGATGTCGACGGGTATAGGGATGATGAGGTTGATCACAACCTCGTTTCGACTTTATGGTCTATGCATCGTCATAACTTTGGCATTCTATCGGATGGTAATTTGTTCGTCGGTTGCTCATACAGTCAAGTTGATGACGAAGTTATCTTGACTGAGGGATTCGAATTCCCGTTCGTAGGACGAAATGCAAACCCGCAAGGTGAGGTTCTGTTCGTTGAAAGGGTGCTTCTTGTTGGTATACCTTACTGGCAAGTGATTACCGAATCGAGAGAAGAACTTATCCTGGTGTAACACATTAAGTCTGTATTTCAATGAAGGCCCGAATTTTGCACAAGAAGGAAATAAACACTTCATTACCTTAGATTTAGCCAAACACCCTAATCTTAGCTCTGAGAATTAAGGGTATGGACTCTCGCTATTGAAACTTTGGGCATTAAGCAGCTAATACATTCAATGATCTAACATCACCTTGTGTAACCACAAAGTCCACGCTACAGCTGCGCCCTTTCAAATCTCTCAGTCTAACAAACATCTAGATCAGTACAAGATGGCCAACATGCTAAAGAGCTCCCAAGTTTGAAAAGGTATAAATCTATATGTACATGTAAACAGTCTATGCTATAACTACTCCTTCCCCAATCTAGCCGCCTTGAACCTAGAAACCCTCTTAACAGGTCCATCTTCAGCTCTCTCAATCTCCTTCTCTTCCTCTTTAAACCCGCCACTTCCCAAAATCATCTTATTCCGTCTCCGATGATATTCATCCGCTACCTCGTCTCGTAACTGCCACTCATCAATCTCATCATCCACCAACACATCCGCCTTTCTGGGCGTCGCCCGCTCAATGACACTCGCAGCTAACGTTTCTCCCTCGGGTGGTGTCGGCGCCGACGCTCCCTGTACTTTATTCTCGTCCAGGGCAAATGCCGCGGGGATAGCATCAGGGGTCATAGCCGGAGACGCAGCTGCCATGGCCTTTCTAAAACTGGACATCTTGCCCTTCTTCTTCTTATTGGAAGACTTGGATGGTCCCTTGCGCTCGACAATGTCACTGTGGGGTTCCACGGTGGGTGTGTCGAGACGAGGGATCTTAGCACGGACGTTGGATTTCGCTTTCTCGCCGGGACGGCGGGGGGCAATGTCGAGCATTTCAGCGAAGTGGACGGATTTCTTGCGGACATGACCGGTGGGCGCTTCGGTTGTGGGTGTTGCGGCTTTCTTGAGGTTGGATTTAGGGCCGGGTGTTAGTGGCGGAGAGTCGGTGTTGGGAGCATCTTCTGGTGTGGTTGTGTCGACTGAGAGAGCCGAGGGTTCGGAGATGCTGGGATCTGACTGTTCTGGCACTGAAGTCTCCTTCTTGGGCTCTGGTGTTCCGTTTTCAGTCTGAATTACAATCCGTCCTACACCCTCTTCGACAGTCTTCTTCTCCTTCTCTCCTTCTTCGTCGCTATCCCCATCATCTTGAATTCCCGCCAACTTCTCTTCCCAGTCTCTAGTGAACCGACTTTGAATCCCTAACCTCTTCTCCAAATCCACCATGTGTTGCCTGTAATCATCCGTCAAAACGCTATACTTGCTCTGACCAAACTCATCTGATTCATCCGATGCGTACTCTTCCTCCTCGTCCGTCCATGCCTCATCGTCATCAAGGAACATCTCTGCAACTACCGCTCCAACTTCGCCAAGCCCATACTTGAGCATGTCTTGGCGCATTTGAGCATCGGTAGGGTCTTCGTCGTCGGGGATTACAGCAGGTTGTTTGGCGAGTTCCTCTTGTTCGAGGGCTGTGTTGACGATGTTTTGGACTCTTTGGGCGGCAGGAGATAAAGTCTCTGTTGGTTTTGATGGTGCCTGTGGTGTTGGTTTTGAGGGTTTCTTTGGTTCTGGTGTCTGCTTAGATTTGCCGTTTGTCGGGGCTGCAGACTTCTTCGGTTCAGGCGACTGCTTAGATGTACCGTTTGTCGTGGACCTTTCTAAAACTTCATTCTCTACAGCCTTCTTTGCCTTATTGTCGAGGGCTATTTGCTTCTCTGAAGGCTCAAGTTTCGCCCGTTTTGGCTTATCTGTTTCTTGTACCTTCCCATTTGATACCTTCTCGGCCATCTTTTCCAATGCCTTTTGTGGCGCATCAGTGTCTTCTTCTCCGGGGATATCCTTGACACCAACCTTCTTCAATAACTCCCGAATCTGCTGTGTATTGTCACCGGGTTTTTGAAGTCGATATGAAACCACGTTATCATCGTCGTCCAATTCCTCAATGATATCCGTGATAGGCTGGCCATCTTCGTCATCCTCCACCTCTGGGTTCATAATAACTTGGATTCCAGCCAACTTATTCTCCAGGCTCTCCAATCCCTTCTCTATCGTCGCAATATTCTTCGATGCCGTGTCTATCCGTCCCTCGATCGTTCTCAAAACCTGCGCAAACTTAATCGGCGCATTCTCCGTGCCAAACAACTGGTCGAGCTCCTTGGGCGACAGAATATCACTAGCCACCTTGGCCTTCACTTCCAAAACCGCGTCGCTCTTTGTGCGCGAACCCTCCGGGATGTTCTTTAGTTCTTCCAGAATCCCCTCGTAGTCGGCATCCCAGGTGCGCCAGTATCCAAGCGACTTGCGCATGGTATCAACCTGGCCCTGGAGCTTCTGGCGCTGGCGCTCGAGGTCGAGGAAGCTGTCTCTAACAGCGGCGGCCATTCTGAATCAATGTCGTGTGATAATGTCGAGTACAAAGCAAAGAAATACAAACAAATTGCAAATCAATTTCTAAACATTCATCTATCTTGATACCCCTCCGTCAAATCGTCAAGTCGTCGCATCGAACAGAATAGAACCCGCTCGCTTCACAAATTACCCGTGAATCTACCGGGGTGGCTTCCTTCGTTCCTGGTTGCCCCGCCCCACTCCGACGTCCTTCTTGCTGTTTCTAGCCATAAGTCACAAGAGCCGCTACCTTCAGGGACTGTTTTGACGTGGCTTACCGTTTTTGGTGACTAAGTTACAGTTTGCCCCACTTGGCAGACAGGGACAATTAACGAGACTCATTTTGTCTTGACTAACGGCACTTGGTAGGGTTGTATATTCGCCAATAGGGTTGTGACACTGACGACCCCCACTATTATCTCCGTTACCCGTCGTTCTCCGGTCATCTACCCCCCACTTGTTTCTCCGTACCCCAACCGCGCGCGAATCAATCCCCCAAAGTTATCGTCATCTTAATAAGCCGCTTCTAATCAGATTCCCTATTTCCCCGTGAAACCTCATCTCACGCGCGCCTTGTATAGCATATCTTCAGCCATCATCAACCCTTTACAGACCCTTATGCAAGCAATTTTCTTCACCCCACTCTAGGGACCAGCCGATTCCGCTCCCCCCGACGGCTCATTAACAAACGCCGCTATACCTGCTTTCAAAGCAACATTTGCCTCCCAAAGCGGTCTTATCAATCTAATCCAACCAATAGAATCACACCAAATCACCGCATTAGGTGGGGCCGGGCGGCCGATGGAAGCCAACGAAAAAAAAAAATTCACACAAAAATTTCAGGACTCCTTCCCTGTGACAGACACTGGCGGGGTCCTTAACACCAGCCCCAATCGGGGAGTAGCGGGGAAGGGCGAGAGTCAAAAGACTCTTATAGCCTCGTCGGTCCTGCCAGACTTTTTTTTCTTTCCTTCTTCCTTTTTTTCTTTGCTCTTCTTCTTCTCTACGGGAAGAAGAGACATACAAAGCCACCATCCAGTTTGGCCTTTATTCATCCACAATAATCATCACCACTTTATACGCTTACGTCTGTTTCTTCAACCTCAGAGTTCTTTACTGAATTTCTTTGTTGCTTTCTTTTCTTCTTCTTTCAACTATCATTACCGACATCATGTCTGCCAAGGTTCTGGACTACGCTACCGCCGTCGAGGTGCTCAAGGAGTACCCCGAGCGTGACGGTCTCGACATCAACGAGCTCATGGACACCAAGAAGCACGGTGGTCTTACCTACAACGACTTCTTGCTGCTTCCCGGCTACATTGGCTTCCCTGCCTCGGCTGTCACTCTTGACTCGCCCTTCACCAAGCGCATTACCTTGAAGACTCCTTTTGTCTCGTCTCCCATGGACACTGTCACTGAGTCTGAGATGGCCATTCACATGGCTCTTCAGGGTGGTGTTGGTGTTATCCACCACAACTGCTCTGCTGAGGCCCAGGCCGAGATGGTCGCCCAGGTTAAGCGTTACGAGAACGGTTTCATTCAGAACCCCGTTGTCATCAGCCGCCAGACTACCGTCGAGGAGGCTCGCTCTCTCAAGGAGCAGTGGGGTTTCGGTGGTTTCCCCGTCACTGGTAAGTTTTTATCCGAATTTTCATATCTGTACCAGCACTTTCATGATGAAACAACCATATAATATAACTTTCGTTCCACTGAAGTTAGACATTAATTTGTCATGTGGATAACAATAATCTGATCCGAACCCATATCCCTTTATTACACAAATACCCTTTTTACCGCATTGTGTAACTTGCAACTAACACGTTTTGTTCGTTGCACAGAGGACGGCAAGCTCGGTTCCAAGCTTCTCGGTATTGTCACCAACCGTGACATTCAGTTCGAGTTCGATGGCGAGACCCCCGTTGAGAAGGTCATGACCAAGGAGCTTGTCACTGGTCCCTCTGGCATCACCCTCGCCGAGGCCAACAAGATCCTGGCTGAGTCCAAGAAGGGCAAGCTCCCCATTGTCGACACCAACGGCAACCTCGTTGCCATGATCTCTCGCTCCGATCTCACCAAGAACCAGAACTTCCCTCTTGCCTCCAAGACTGCCGACAACAAGCAGCTTATCTGCGCTGCTGCCATCGGTACCCGTCCTGAGGACAAGGACCGTCTTAAGCTTCTGGTTGACGCTGGTCTTGATGTTGTCATCCTGGACTCTTCCCAGGGTAACTCCATGTACCAGATTGAGATGATTAAGTGGGTCAAGGCTACCTTCCCTGAGATCGATGTCATCGGTGGTAACGTCGTCACCCGCGAGCAGGCTGCTTCCCTGATTGCCGCTGGTGTTGACGGTATCCGTATCGGTATGGGCTCTGGCTCTGCCTGCATTACGCAGGAGGTCATGGCTGTCGGTCGTCCCCAGGCTGCTGCCGTTCACAACGTTGCCAGCTTCGCTGCTCGCTTCGGTGTCCCCACTGTCGCTGACGGTGGTATCCAGAACGTTGGTCACATTGTCAAGGCCCTTGCTCTTGGTGCTTCCACTGTCATGATGGGTGGTCTTTTGGCCGGTACTACCGAGTCCCCTGGTACTTCTTTCGTTTCCCGTGAGGGTAAGCTTGTCAAGGCGTACCGTGGTATGGGTTCGATTGATGCCATGCAGGACAAGAAGGCCGGTAAGGGTGGTAAGAACTCCCAGGCTTCCAACGCCGGTACTGCCCGCTACTTCTCTGAGGGTGATTCCGTTCTGGTCGCCCAGGGTGTCACTGGTTCGGTTGCCCACCGTGGCCCGATCTCCAAGTTTGTGCCCTACCTGGCTGCTGGTATCAAGCACTCGATGCAGGATGCCGGTATCACCTCGCTTGAGCTCCTTCGCTCTGGTGTTGCTGCTGGTACTGTTCGCTTCGAGCTGCGTTCTTCTTCGGCCCAGGTTGAGGGTAACGTCAACATGGAGTCGTATGAGAAGAAGCTGTTTGCTTAAGTATGGGGTTTTTTAGTGAAAAAAAATAGGAGAGGAGTTTACAGGGACAAGACTAGCGGGAGATGGGGCCACCAGAAACGGTAGCTTGCCTCTCTGGGTGTTGTCATACTGTTGTTGTCTGTTGTACTCGGGTTCCCAGCGCCTATAGACGGGTTGTGGATCGTGACACAACAGACGCGATAACAACAGACTGTAAGAAAGCGGGGGGAACATGACGGTATGCATTGGTTTTGATTATTTCTTTTTTGGGACGGATAGGTTATGATTTTATGCGGGTGTTTTGTGGGATTTTGTATGTATGTCAGCGTTGGATCTCATGTCCGAGTCTAGCGAATCAAAATTGATGATTTTTATTCAAACAAATATGGTGATTTCATTAATTTATTGGAATGAGTGATACAGGAAGGAAGGATTTCTATCATGACAACGACCGTGTAACGTTGAAGTTGGATGTCTTTTTTTCGTTTTAGGAAGAAAGGAAGGAGGTGTTGTTTTAGAATGACAAGTACTTTTGAGTGGCTTAAGAAGATGTAAGTGTGGGAGCACTGCTTGTGTTATACCGAGCTGTGTTACCAGCTTCCAAGAGGGGTGTCTCCTCGGTATATTCTTCGGCGTCGGCCAAAGAGTCGCCGCTACTGGTGTCTTCTTCATCGTCACACTGGGAAGGTCCTTCGCCATCTTCAAGCATCCAAGAGGGGATAATAGCAATGGTACCGGCAAAAGCGAGGAACCACCACGGGGCAATTCCCCAGCCAGTTTCCAATCCTTTAGTGAAGATCCACCCGGTTAAAGCGGGGCCTCCGGCTCGTCCCACGGCACTAACGGTGGTGGCGACGCCATTGAGGGTTCCGAGGATATGGACTGATTTTGCGGAGTTGGTGAGGAGGATGATGACACATGGGAAGGCAAGGATGATTCCAAAGGCTTTGAAGGCCATTACGGTTAGAAGAGCGGCGGTCCGGAGAGTCACGGTTGGAAGAAGAATCGTGAAGGGGGTTACGATGTAGGCGAGGGGCATGACGAAGACGCACCCGCGGAAACAGTTACGTACACCTACGCGTGCGCAGAGGGGAGGGAAGATTAGGAACTGGATTAGACTGCAGGTGAGTCCGTAGAGGGTGAATACGGTGCCGATGCGGTCGGATTGCCAGCCGAAACCACCGGTGAACTTCAATGGGTGTGACGAGGGAATAGACGGGTCGCGAATCGGAAGGTTCAGAAAGACTGGGATGATTTGGTCGTAAGCCATGCTGTGGAGGGCGAGAAGCATGTACGCGATCAAGGCAATGGTAGATTGAGGCGCGAAACACTCCGCAATACCAGCCTTTCTCTTGGGTTTTATCTTGGTAGGGTCCCGTGACTCTTCATCAGATCTAGGTGGTGGAGGCGCTAAATGCGAGAGACTAAAGTAGGCGGCAAGTTTCTGACCAAGACGGATACCATGGTCGGGGATATCCTTCTTGGTATCGAGAGTCTCATGGAGAAAGAGAACTGCAGTTGCGATACTAACGCAGAAGAAGGCGGCAGCAATGAGGTTTGGGAGGGCGAATGGGTACGCTTTTAAAATGGTACTATCGCCAAAGAGACCTGGGAAACGTTCAGCTGGCTTAGCGAAGAAACCGCCAAAGGCAGGTCCGAAAATAGATCCGAGGGACCATACCAATGGCATGATACTGAAAGCACGCGGTTGCAAAGCCTTATCCGAGACCATCTCGGCAACCATAGTCCTGATGATTCCAACATTACCATTTCCCGCTCCCTGAATAGCACGCACAACAATCGCAGTCTTCAAGTCTCTAGTGAACCCCCAAACCAAGAAACAAGCCATAGAAAAAACCAAGCCTGCCAAAATCGCCGGCTTCCGACCAAATCGATCGGACGCTTGACCCCACCAGACGGCAGTGATGGATTGTGCAACGGCAAAGGTCGCCGTGATTATTCCCGCCCATTTTGCAATTTCTGGTCGCGGAACTCCAAAGGTTGTTATCATCTCGGGGAGATAGGGGAATATAGACATTAACGCGACAGGTTCACAGAACCGGGCAATTGCTATGGTTTGTTAGAAGAAAGTCAACATACTTGTCGCAAGAAGAAAAAGTACTTACCTAGAATCGCAAGCTGTTGCACCGGTAACGTAGCCTTCGGTTTCCCATCGATACCCCCGGATATAGAACTTGATGGAGACATGATATAAAAAAGGGATGCTTCTAGGCACAGCCGTAGTCAATCCAAAGAAAGAAAAACAAAAAGAAAAGAAAAGAAACTGATCTATGTATTTAAATATACATCAAACATGCAAGCTGAGCGAAATAGGAAGGCCTAGGACGTGCGCACGCCGAGGGAAGAGGGAAGGTACTTGCGGGTGTAGTTGGTGGATTTGGATTTGTACATATGTACCCTTGTGTCGGACGGGGAGGGAAGGGAGATGTGAGATGCCGGTGGTAGTGATGGTTGTTGCCGCTCGTGTGATTTTTTTTTTTACCTGATTTGCGTAGTTGTTAATGATGAAGGATTTCGGGGTTTAAGAAGATAAGGCCGGTAGGCGGGTGAGTTGCCGGCTGGTGACGGGTGGCGAGGAGGATGATGTGCTTGGGGTGTTTGATTTCGCCACGGGGGTGTGGTTTTGTTATCGTGTTAGCCGAGGGAGAGCTTATCTGTAGGGCTGTGAGTGTTGTATGTCTTGAATCTGCGCAGATTATCGTTACGATTGTTTTTTACATCTTGGTTGTTAAATACAATTCCATAAACACTTGGTCACAAAATGTCCGAATCGACACCTCTCCTGGCGCGTCGTCCGCGTCGTCCGCGTCGTCCGCAGCGTCGCAAGTCCCTTCCTACTCTCACTACATTAAAACGCTTCATTTACATATCCACACTATCAACAATTGCCCTACTTATCGTGATAACAACGTCACTTACTGCACTTCTTCTTTTCCCACTTGGCCCGGGACATACATCGTTATGGAGCCGGATTCATTCTGGCTTTGAGAAGAAATTCCTGGGGACAGTCTCTCATGAGGAGTTTCTGGAGATTTTGAAGGATACGCCGGATCCGAAGAAGGCACGCGAGTGGAGTTCTTATTATACGGCGGGTCCACATTTAGCTGGGAAGAATAAGAGTCAAGCTGTTTGGACAAGAGATTTATGGGAGTCTTTTGGGATTGAGTCGCGTATTGATGAGTATGACGTCTATATAAATTACCCGAATCAGACATCGCTCTCATTGAATTCTCACGGCAAAACAATCTTCAACGCTTCACTTGAAGAGGACATTCTACCCGAAGATCCCACTACAAACCTCACCGATCGCATTCCTATCTTCCATGGATACTCCGGCTCTGGCTCTGCGACAGGACAATTCGTCTATGTCAACTATGGCACCTACGCTGATTTCGCCGATCTTCAAGCTCTCGGGATAAACCTCACCAACAAGATCGCATTAGCGCGATATGGCGGGATCTTCCGTGGATTGAAGGTTAAAAGGGCAGAAGAGTTAGGCATGGCTGGTGTCATTTTGTTTACCGACCCGGGTGATGATGGCGAGATTACAGAGGAGAACGGATATTTGCCTTATCCAGAGGGTCCGGCGAGAAACCCGAGTAGTGTGCAGAGAGGAAGTACACAGTACCTAAGTATCAGACCAGGCGACCCGACTACACCAGGGTATCCTTCAAAACCGGGTGTTCCAAGAATAGAAGACCCGGAAACGATCCCTAAGATCCCATCCATCCCCATATCCTTCCGCGATGCAGTCCCCATTTTAAAAGCTCTCAACGGCCACGGCCCAGCATCCAAAGACCTCGGCCACCCCTGGAGTAGAAACGAAGGCCTCGCCCATCTAGGCGTATCCTACAACGTCGGTCCATCACCCGCACATATCACCCTCTCAATGGACAACCAACAAACCTATGAAACCACGCCTCTCTGGAACGTCATCGGGGTTCTCAACGGCACTCTCTCCGACGAAGTCATCGTCGTAGGAAACCATCGAGACGCCTGGATCGCAGGCGGCGCGGTCGATCCTAACAGTGGCTCGGCGGTTCTCAACGAGGTTATCCGGTCTTTCTCCGTTGCTGTATCGCGCGGGTGGAGACCGTTGCGTACTGTGATTTTCGCGTCGTGGGATGGTGAGGAGTATGGACTTGTGGGGAGTACAGAGTGGGTAGAGGAGTTTCTACCGTGGTTAAGCGGGGTGAATGTTGCTTATGTTAACGTTGACGTGGGCGTTGGAGGACCGCATTTCCATGCTGCTGCGGCGCCGTTGTTACATCCCCTTTTACACCATGCTACTACGCTCGTTTCCTCTCCGAACCATACTATCCCTGGCCAAACCATCTCCTCACTATGGGACGGACGAATCGCCCCGTTAGGTTCCGGGTCGGATTATACCGCTTTCCAAGATTACGCGGGTATCCCATCCATTGACATGGGATTTGGAGCATCAGGTGATTCCGCGGCTTATCACTATCATAGTAACTATGATAGTTTCTACTGGATGGAGAATTTCGGAGATCCTGGCTTTTTATACCATAAGGCTATGGCCCAGTTAACTGGCATCGTAGTCGGTGAACTTGTCGGACGTCCCATCGTCCCCCTCAGAGCCGTGAAATACGCAGAGGAACTTTCCAAATACATCGACATAATCCAAGACAAGCTCTCCGGATCCTCCCTCTCCGAAGACCCCGAAACCGCCCTCTTCACATCGCGCTCTCATCCCCCTCTAATAGGCCCATCAAAAACCCCGTTATCCTCCGTGAAAAGTCGCCTTTCCACCCTCCGGAAGACACTCTCTGAATTCCATGCCGCGGCAACTACTCTTGATGCCCTCGCTACATCTACCAATTCCCGTCTGGCTGCGGGTTTCAAATGGTATAAATTCTGGCAAGTCCCGCGGGTTCTTGCGGATATATTGTTGGTTAACCATCGGTATAAACTCATTGAGCGGGCTTTTATCTACCAGGAGGGTCTTGATGGACGAGAGTGGTTTAAACATGTTGTTTTTGCACCTGGCTTGTGGACTGGTTATGCCGGTGCTGTGTTCCCTGGTCTGATTGAATCTATTCAAGTTGCAGACTGGGATAATGCACTCCACTGGATCTCCATCATTGACACCTGCTTCACCAAGGCAACCACCGCCGCAACTTCCTCCCCAAAGTAATATACATACAAATTCAATACAGTCTATTATATCGTCAAACTAAGAAAACTCATCATCCACCGTGTCCAGTGTCCCCACCATCTCCTTGACTTCCCGCGCAATCTCAAACGCAATAGGCGGTAACGTCTGCTTCCACATGGACCAGCCTCTCTGACTAACATCCACCTTCAACCCTTCACCGTGACTTCTCGCTTCCAAGAGACGATCTCTAGCTCTCTGGACTCCGTCTGTCTGTGTCTTCCCTGACTTCTGAACACGGGAGATCATACCCTCTACGACTCTCAAGATAGACTCAATCTCCCTCTCAACCTCTTCATAGCCCGCTGCTCCCCGGATACTCCCCACCAACTCCTGAATCTTCTCCACTAGCACGTCAGTTTCTCCAGTTAGATAGCCCTGCCTAGTCAGTAGCCATTACTAAAGTACTCTTCTAAGTCCGTGCGACATGCTTGTCTCTCGATCAAACGCGCTCAGGACTGTATATGTTCCTCATACCTTAAGGTCATCATCGCCGTATCCATACCCGTTCATATTACGCGCGTATCCGGGGTCTCGCGAGTCTCGCGGAGATGCAACCGGGCTGTATGCTGAGGATGTAGCGCTAGAGGGACGGCCGAGACCGGCGAAGGGGGGTGGTGGTGGGAGATTCCCATTGAGGTTGTATGACGCTTGGCCGTTGTTGCGCTCAGGCGAATAGAACCCGTTGGAGGCAGATACTGGCGTCATGGTTCCGTCGTCATATTCATCCATCTCACCGGGTGGCGTAGGTCTAACCTGGGCAACCTTCATGAGATCAACCACGGCCATGGTCAAGTTACCAACGGCAGCGTCTAGTACGGAAACAGGCGTCATACCAGCCGAAGTCCCAAAAGACTTGGCCGCAGTAATAAAGTTGTTCGCACTACCCGCCACCTTGGCCTTGAGTTTCCCAAGTTGTTGTCCCAGTTGCTCGTTAACTGGCTTAGTCTGGTCGACATCTCTCGTCATCCTCCGTACACTTTGAACAACCATCTTCATGGAATCATTAACCTTGTCAAACTGTCCCGAGTGTGAGAATTGCATGACTTCGTCAATCGATACCTGGAACTTGGTAATATGCATATCTCTGATAATTCCAGAGTCATTCACCAGACCCTGTTCGCGAAGATATCTTGCCGCATCACTGTCAACCATGATACCATTTGAAGCAGCTTGTAAATCCTGAGCTTGAGCCTTAGCCATAGTAAACCGACTCTGCCACTCACGAACTTCACCTTGCAACATCTCGACCGTTTTCTCCATAGCCTCACTCTTCTCGTAACTCTCATGACTCTGTTGAGACAATTGCCTCATCTCATTAAGAGAATCCCGAGCCTGTGCTCTAACCTCTTCAATCAGGACCGCTTGCTGTTGTAACTCGGCTCTCAGTCTATCGTTTTCTTGCTGTAACTCGGGACTGGCTCCGTTTCTACCGTTTCCACCACCGTTGTCAAGTTGCATGCGGAGATCCCGAACTTCCCGGTCATGATCAGAACGCATCCGTTCAATGGTGTTTTGTAACTCCATGTTCATACTATCGGCGGCAGCAAGTTTCCCTTCAAGGTCGAGTCGCAAATCAGCGAATTCCTTCTTTTCCATGTTGTTGGCCGTAGACCGTGATCTTTCATCATCAAGAGCATTCCGAAGTTCTTCGTCCTTTCGTTGCAGTTCGTTTTCCATGGCGTCGATCCGGCCTTGGAGATCTTCAACTTGTGATTTATAGTCTTCGATGAGTTTTTTGTCGGCCTAAATAGAATATCCCGGTTAGTTGTCTCTCTCCACAAACTCGGCTTTCTCCCAAAACTCACCTCGCTTCCATCGTCATCCTCTTCAACCATGGTACTCTTATTAGGTACAATAGTGTTACTCTGGAACTGCTTCGGCATAGGTCTTCCTCCAAAATCTCCTCCATTAGGCAGTCCTGGCGACGGAGGAATCTGATCATACTGCTGCATTCCCGGTCCTCTAATCGAACTAGCATTACTAGGCCGTCTCATCCGACTCTGACTCCGTGGTGGATACTCTCCAACCGGGGTTCCCGTTCTACTCGGTCCCCGATTCGACATGGGACTTCCAACTCTCGGCACAAAGTCACCTTCAATAAACCGAGGAAACCGCTTCTCCAACTCATTAAACACGTCAATAGCCAGGTTCAAAAAGCGTGGTGGTCCAATTGAAGCCAGCGTTTGTCGTGCATTATTCCGTTTTGGATGCATATCCTTCTGCGCCATCAAATGCGGTGGCGCGCTCTGTTGGTTCCGCGCCGATGCCTGCCGTCTATTCAACTCGTCGAAAACATCCGTACTCAATTCGTAAAACTGCGTAGGCGTAAGTCTAACCAACTTGTCCTTTGCATTATTCGTTGTCTGGTTTCTGGCCTCGCGCCCCTTGAGGAACGCCTTGAAGGCAATGTAGTGCTCGGCTAGAATCGCCTCGTTGTGCTCTTCACGGGGGTTCCATCCAGCTTCACTACGCGCGTACATGTTTGTGCCGGTGCTGGAACGGGCGATGGACGGCGGAGGCGACGGGTTACCGGGGCTCCGGGGGCCCGGTGAGAAGTTGGATGTATCCATGGCGCTGATAGGGCCGGCGGTTAGGGGTGGCGATGCGAGGTTCGATGTTGGGAGATTCGTGTTGATACTAGACAGCTTTGTGGATTGTTTTGCTGGGTTTTGCCAGGCTTGAACGGACGGTGATATCGGTGATTGTGGAGGTGGAGGATTGTTCATGTTCGGGGTGAGAACCGTTAGTGTGGGTTGTGTCGCCGCCGACACTTTGGTGCTTCTTTTTCTAGGCTTCTGTGCGTCAATGGTGACTTGGCAAGTGACGGGAAACGCAGATGCAGGCGCAGACAGACGGTTAGGGCTAGTGCAGTAGGCGCAGTTACGTGCATAAAGCCAAAGGGGCGATTTGGTTTGATGTGCGTCTTCGTGTTAGTTGGTGAATTCCGAACGACTGAAATGGGGGAAAATCCAAAGTGAATGACGCTTATGATGTACGTTTTCGGTCAGAAAAACAAAGGTACAACGAGCGAAGAAAAGGCTAGACGAGACGAGAGAAGAAGGCGCGTGGAAAGAAGATTAGAAGCGAGGCAATGAAGCTGGAAAGCTGGAAATCGAGAAATCTGGAAGGGGGCAGATTTACAGTTGAGAAGAGGCTTCTAGGCCCAGGGGGAATAAAAGTACAAGAATTAGATAGCGTCTCTGCTGAGGAGATTTGTACCAGACCAGACCGGGGGCTTTTTTTGTGAACAGGCTTTTGAGATGAAGGACTGTTTTGGCAGGATTGTGAATTTTGGATTGTTGGTTCACGATATTTAACCGGTGGCTTAAGTAGTTACCTAACTTAACTAACAATCTGGCTGAACTAAACATGAGACATAGAATCTCAATGTCTTTGGACTAACATTATATTCGCAAAGGCTACGGGTCTTTCACCATTTATCCATGATAAAAAGGGAGGCTGACCTCTATTAATCATGACCCTGTCTGTTCATCTAGCTAGTCTCTCTTCAGCAAGTTTGCTAATTCGTACATGATCCTCCAAGCTAAACAAAACTTCCCCAAAAGCTAAGAACCAGTAAACTATAAACATCCCTTCCATGGATCGATCCAGTGCCCTGACTGAGACAAACTTGAGGCTATTTATTAATCGGTTCCATTAGACTTTGTGTCTTACGGGATACTTGCCGTGTGAACAAAAGAAAATTGTCTACATCGTAAATAGCTGAATCCGATTTATACGTGATACATGACTCAATAAACTCCAGCTTGACCAATAATGACATCTCGCATGTTTGCCATATGCAGGTACCCATTCCATTTCTCTCAACATTCTTTCCGCATCCAACACAACAGTAAACGTAAGCTCTAAACTCCGTATCTTCCCCGATTTGAACATATCAGAAGGGCCCCTGACTAACGCTGTCCACAAAATCCATCACCAGCTTGGGGTCTTCATCAGCTGTCTTTGATCTCCCTTAAAACCTCAATAGCCACAATACTTCTCCCTCCGGAACTGAACCGTCGTCGCGTCGTCACCACATGGCAGTTTTACATCTCCCGCTAATTAACCAACCGACCCAGCTATTTCGGATAACCCGGGAGGCCTCGCGAGCGACTAGCATGTGTTTATTTTCTCGGGCTGCATGAGAAGCCTGGGTTACTCACCCGAGAGAGAACAACTTTTTGTGTACTGGTGACTCGTGTTTTAGAGGGTTTTTTACGAACATTATTTGGCTTGGAATATTATCGTCTGAACTGTGCGAGTGATTGCTCTGGGCACAAACGAACCCTAGCGTTGACCGTGGGTTCCAAGCCAAGTTCCTTCGTTTGTTCTTTCGGATGTTGTATGGGTTTTATATTATGGATTGAGGCTATGTTTGTTGAACAGTGTTCGTGTCCAACGTTCTCTTATCTAAACTTCCCGATGGCTTTCTAACATCCGCTGCCGCTCCTCCGAAAAAAAAAAAAACTCACGGCGTCCCAGGTCCATAAACCCTCCTCCGAGACATCTCTCAACAATGA
>NETU01000334.1:2522-26349 GCA_003032515.1 Huntiella decipiens | reverse complement strand
CTCGATCTGCGGAGATGCATGTCGAGAACCCTCGAACTATCTTGATCCCCCGGCCTGTTTCGAATCTAGCCACCGGAACGATCAGGAACCAACGACACTTCTAGGCACTGGGCCATCAGGTTCTCTATAGGTGTGTCCCGTCGCACATGATGGCAATATTAGACGCCATGCCTCGCTTTACCTCTTCCCACCGGGAAGGAGTAAGTTTTGTCGCTGAGTCAGTGAGGCGAGAGTGAATACAATGTGGCTGAGGAGATTAGGGTTTTATAGGTTGGGCTACTGTGAACCAGAGAGTATTCTCTCCATAGGCTAGGCGTGCATGAGAGTAATGAATAATATATATATATATATGTAGTTCATAAATGAATCCAAAAATCTCGAGCGTACATGCGTATGTGCATCCATTACGTATAGCCGTGAAAGACCTTTTGGCACCCCAGAATGTGCTACATGTGAATAAAGTTTGCCACTGGTAAGGCTACAACTTAAATATGTAAGCCCCCAACACCGGTTACGAAATTCGAATCCCGTATTTAATTGGGTTGTCCAAAACTGCAGTGTAACCAGCCAAATGCCGACTGGCATGTTAACCTTATTTCTTTGGGATTTCAAAGAGACATCGTCTGAGAACGCCCGGATACGAGATGTATACGGTACCAAGATGTATCCTGTATGGAGCCATAGATTTCGGACCGCGACGCCAGTAAGATCGTCGCTCTCCATTCCCAACGAGGCCGGTAACGTTACGTCGTGAAGTACATTTATACCACGAGGTACTTTCAGATCATGGTAACAGTAGGGCGGCGAACTCATTACTGGAGAAGAGTACATACATACACGTGTACGTCACAGCGAATGAAATATTTGTTGCTTAGGTGTGGTATTACAAGCTTCAAGTTACAACATATAAGAAAGACCTGTCTCGCCGCTTGCCGAAATAGCCATTACCTCTATTTTAACCATCAACCCATTCAACCCCTCCTTAGCAGTTCAACAATTATTACAATGAAGACTTCTGCTTTCCTCGCTGTAACAGCTGCATCGTTAGCCAATGCTTCTACAGGATTCAGACTCCGTCTCATCGGCGGAAACGACATCACCAACAATGCTGGTCTCAGAGGAAACGGAAGTGTCGCCGGCGAATGGCACCAATATGCCGTACCGGGCCCCTGGAACCCCGATGACCACTGGTATTTCGCTGGGACGACATACGACTACCCAACCGGAAGCAGTAACGATTCAACTACCGTGCGGTACATTGCTACTTGGCCGAATCCCGGTGGGGCGACGTATTGGTCGATGACCCCTGTGGATGGGGATGACGACATTTACCAGTTCATGACTAACAGGACTTCCAACACCAACTTTAAGCTTCAGTATGACGCAGCCAGCAACAAGACTCTACTGCGCTACAACGACGTTCCTGACGGCACTTGGAAGTGGATTGCTAAGAAGAGTATCCACTGGCAAGGTCTTGAGGCCTGGCAACCGATGTGGGTACGGTGCACGGAAGCTAGTGACGCTACCTTGGCTACTTGGGAATATGTCGATGTCGATGTTGAAATGCAGCCTTGGTTTTTCGCGGGGTCAGACGATTATGGTAGTGCTACTCAGCCTTGAATTTGAAAGTAGGGACGTGGATATTTTGGCGAGTACTATGAGAAAATATACAACAGAATTTGAGAGATTATCCAGTCGATATAGTAGCATCTAGTAGTAACCCAATGGCTTGTTATGTTTTTCGGTTTTCGTGATATGCGTGTGGTGTATTATGTCGTCATGAAGCCTATGACTTCAAGAGATATGCCAGAGTTGAAATACAGCACGGGTAGTCTTGAATCGATACTAAATATTCAGCCTACAACAGCAGAGGGGCTTGACATTTATTCGTCGTCGCAGATCATGACTCGCTAGATGAGAGGCAGAATACTTCAATGTAAGAAGAATACTGAGTGTGAAGGACCCGAAGCATGGTGACCGATGTGAGTTCGGCTATCTGTCGCTAGCAAGGTCATATTGTTCAGATGGGATCAAGTTGATGTTGGTCTTGAGGGGCCACATTGGGCTCTGTACAACAATCCTGATGACAGTGAGACGGTGTCCGTAGCTGGAGGACTGCAGAGAGAAATTATAGCCATGGAGAGTCATTGGCAGAGATATACCAAAACAGGATATATAGGATCACCAAATAAATATTAAAAACTATCAAAATTAAACTATTATCAAGCCGACTTGTCTGCAGCTTCTTCCTTGGGCTCCTCGGGCTCCTTGTTAGCTTCCTTATTATCCTCCGCGGCCTCAGTCTGCTCCGAAACCTGTACACCCACAGCCTCTGCGTCCTCCGTATCTGGGTTAACTACATTTGCATCAACAATCGCAGTCTCTCCCGTTTCCAGATGCTGACCTGGTTGTTCACCACTCTGTAACGGGTCATCCCCATTCGGACTGATAGGCGTAGCAGGGATGATATTCATCGTAGGTGTTGCCATGGGGCTCCCGGGACTCAATGGACTCACAGCATCCTTAACACCATCTGAATCCTCTGACTCCGGCTCACCATGGACAGCAACACCTCCAACCCCACTACTCTCCTTATCCGCAGCAGCATTGGCAATGACCATGTCCTCAGGCACAGCTATAGAGTCCAACTCCGGCACACAACCTTCAAGCTCAAATCTAAACTCCGTTGTCTCCGGCACATCCATCTCAACAGGATTCGGCTTTGGTACCGGTAGTACGTTGGGCGAAATAGGCGTTTCTTGTACCGCTTGCGTTTGCACCAAGTCACGTAGACCCCTGTACTGGGTTGTAGCCGCAGCCGCAGGTCTCGTGGGGGACATTGGAATTGAACTGCCAAGGTCATCTGGGTCACGAGCGTTACGACCAGCCCAGGCGTGGTGAAGTTCGTCTTCTTGTGATTCATATTCGGTCATGTCCTTGCGTTGTTGGTATTTCCGATACATAACGAATGCGACGAAGCCTAGGAGACCCGCACCAGCGATGGCACCTATGGCGATTCCGGCTTTAGCTCCGGCGCTAAGACTTTTGGAGCCTCCGGCACTGGATGTATCGGAGCAGTATACCTTTCCAGCAGATGTTGAACACACAGCATCATTAGAACAACAGCCGTCTGCACCATTGGCACATGTCCGTTGTCCACTAGGACACCCCGTACCGGTAGCCGCAGATGACGTCGTGCTAGAAGTCGTAGTCGTAGCCGTCCCTAGACATTCCGATGCGCCACAATCCCATCCATAGGGACAACACATGTCCGCAGCGCTCGCAGATCCAGAAGCCGCAGGACAAAGGTATGAACCTGACGAACAAATTCTTTGACAACATTGGGCAATGGTCGAGACACTCCCACTATCGTCTGTTGAGAGAGATGGACAATAGTATGCGTTGCTCTGGCTTCGGCAGGGATCGCTACTACATGGTGACCCGGTAGCGCAACAACTGGCAACATTACTTGTTCCAGTACCGACGAAGCAGCGCTGTGTGTTATCACAGCAATTACTGGTCAAGCCGACTTCACCGCCTGTGGGATAAACAATTGGTTAGCTCGGGTATCGGTAGATTAGATAGAGACTCCTCACAATTGTGCGAATTCGCGCCACAAATACTGTCACGGCGCATCAACACATCCAAGACATCGGGAACCTCCATGACCCCATATCCATTCCGACCAATGATATTAGCACCATAACTAGGCCGTCCCAAAGCCAACATGGCCGCTGCCACAGAAAAGACGTGATGTCGCATTGCAATAGATATGAAAATAAAGAAGACAAAAAGTAACAAAACCCCACAAAACAAAAAAAGTAAGATCTCTCTCTGTAATCACGGGAACATGTGATGGATCCAACCCAAGGGCTGTACTTTTGACAAGTGGGTATCTCAATCCGCCTGGCTTCAAATTATCCACGAGAAAACAATGCACTGTAGGCGCATACGAGAAGACGCATAAATGGAGAGTTTATCCGACTTTCCGCGCCTGAATTCTGTTTCTACTGTCGACACAACAGGTGGCTGCGTCATACTGTGCTGCGTCTCGAGGGGTGGTGGACTTCGGCATCTCTTTGATTGCCTGCGACAAAGAGAACAAAGGAGGAATCACAATGGCCGGGGTGATTACGTCGCTTTAAGCACTTGATCTACGTTTGTCCATTTTAGATTCATAATGTTGTGTATAGCTATGTAGTTTATTTCTTCAATACTAAGGCCATAGTTGGTTGACAAACATATGCATGTTCGCAAATCAATAGAGCGGAGATATAACCAATCGGCGACTTTTCCCACAAAGTCAAAAATCCTAATGTAACACGAGAGTAACCCTAACGTTTATGCTTAGTTCTTAGTTACACCTCTCTCGGCGCAAAACTTAGCGACCTCCTTTTTCAAAGTGTCATTCTGTCTCTTGACCTTGTCCATGATATCGGCTGTATGGTCACCAAGAGCCCACTCACCCTCACTGCCCGAGACACTAGCATAGATGCGCTCCATCTCGTCCATGACGGCTTGTAGTTGGTTAGGCAGCCAAGTGACGATAGGCGAACCACCAGTAGCTGTAGGATGGGAAGTCTGCTTGAGAATATACTCGCGAGCAAAACACCAGTGACGCCAGCGGAAATCACGAACTTGATCAAGAAGTTGAAGCCACAAGCGACGAGATTCCTTGACTTCGGCAGCGGAAGAATCCTTGTCAGTGTTGTTCACGTCAAGAGCAAAGTCTTTGAGTCCAGCAGACAGAGACTCGGCGCGGAGCCATTGGAGGAACTCTCGGTGGTTGCTAGGACGGTACTTGCGGAAGTCCTTTAGGATCTCGGTGAGAGGTGTCTCGGGGAGAGGTAACTGGGCAAAGTTATCAACGAGAGGAACCATAGAGTCGTTGGCACCCGATTCACCACGGAAAGCCATAGGCTTGCCATCATTAACACACTCGTAGACAACGCCGTTGGGGAACATAGACTGCGATGTAATCCCAAAGATGAAAGTACGGAAACTAGTATACTTGTTAGGAAGAGACTTCTTCCACATCATCTCCATGACACTGTTAATCTTAGTCAAAGCCTTCACCATGCCCGCAACACCGTCATTGAAGTCAGCACGACGAGAAGGTGACTCGGTGTTCTTGGCAGCGTCAAGGGCAGCGAGGGTATTGGCGACCAAAGGACCGGAGTTCTTAACCATTTCAACGTGGATGAGGACGAAGCCGGCTTCAGAGGAGGTAGGGTCGAGACCACGTTCGAAGGCGCGGATGAGACGAAGATTGTCGTAATCCATGCCGAGAGCGGGGTCTTCGAGACGGTAGTTGAAGAGGGCGTAGGAACCGGCGTATTCCATCCAGGGCATGAAGCCGGCGCTAGGTAGGGAGGGATGTTAGTCTATGCTGCGTAGTACTATTTGGGATTATAAGGAACTCACAGGTCTGCACATCTCTTGATGGGCATGGAGATCTGTCTCGGGAGTACATCCCTAGCCAGTCCATACTCCTCACCCTTGAGGAACCTCTCATGACACGGCTCAAGCAAATAAGCCGATGCTAAGAAAGAGTAATCCCGATACAAGGCATTCATCATAGGAACATCCTCCTTATAAAGCTCAAGCTCCTTTGTCAGATCAGGAAAGTCCTTAACAGCATCACCCAGCTTTCCAGAAGCCAACAGCCCAGGAGTCCCATCAAGTTTCACCAACGGCATCTCCTGAAGCAAAGCCTCCAGCTTTTCAAACTCCACAGGCAACCGAGAAATCGGGTCCATCCTAGGAAGAAACCCTCTCGTAGTCGAAACCATAAATGCCGGCAACGACTTATCATCCGGTCTAGTATCAGTCAAAATCTCAAAAGGCTCAAGGCCAGCAGGTACGTTATCAACACCCATCGTGTCTATGTCTATCAAGGGTTACCAAGGGTTAGCATGTGTAAGTGGTGATGACTTCAAAAGTGGACAAGATTACCAAGAATTGCGTAAAGAGGCGGGGAAAAATGGTTTCGGTATCAAAGGAGGCTCAAAAGTGATGAGTTTGAGATGGGAGAAGAAAGGAAACTGTTTAGTGCATTGGCGGGCGTTGCAGGCTTGATATAGATCGTGGCCGGAATGGTTCCGGCCTCATGAGGGGCTTTTTTTGGGGGTGAGAGATAGGCAGGTGGAAAGTGTTTTCTGTTGGGGATTTGGAGGAGTACTGATAAGGAGAATGGAAAGAAACTGGTAGAACTGGGAAGTTTTAGATGGTGATGACCGTGACAATGGGACGTAGTCGGAGATTGATGTCATTCTATAGCGATAAGACACCTTGCTTAACAAGATTCAAGAATATACATATAAAGTAGCTACTCCCCCTCTACAAGCCGGTCTATTAAAACTACTAATTTCCCTCTCTCTCCTTTGTCTACCCACTCTCCTTCTTTGACCCCAAACGCCCATATCATCGTCCATCCCGATCCGTATCTAAGCGAACCAAAACACCACTATCTCCACCGCCAAACCAGCTGACCACATCTTTCAAACGCCTCAAACCTGATTCGACGCCCTTCCAATGATCCATTCCTCGGCCCGCATCTCAACCCGAACCCCCTTCTCCTCCTCCACAGCGCCCGGAGCAAAGTGGGTCCCTTGGCCGGAATTCATTCCGGCCACTGTCGGTGCTCCGAGGCCGAGATATAGGTGTGCTTAGGGGGTTGAATACAGGGGGTTTCTCCCACGCCCAAGTGCTAAATGTGCCAAGTTGCGTATTCTTCGTTATCTAGCCAGTCAAGTGACTATACTGGCTAGGCCATCATCGGAAGGCCATCCCGACAACCGCACACAGGCACTTCCGAAATAAGATATGTACATAACCCAAAGTGTGCTAGAGCAGCAAAGATATGCACATTATCATGGCACCAATCAATGAAAAATCAAACCTCTTAAAGACGACGTGATACAATCACCAATTTGTATCCCCTTCCGTAACACAAAACCCAAGTTGTCGTCAACATAGTTCCTCTTTTCATTTTTAGGAAATAGCGGAAATATGAGCGTCTTGAGTGTTGATTTAAATTGTTGTTAGTAGAAGTGCGGAAAGAATGCACTGAGGGTTGGATCATCATGGACCCTTGTTTGGACCCTGATAACCCTATTGACATCATTCCGTGTCTTGGCTGGGGGCAGATTTTGGACTTTAGATATCATGAGATATAGGAGGTATTGAAGGTTGTTTTAGGATCAGTGAAGCCTTCAAGATGGCTGATGAGGCTTCTATCAGTGACTGGCAGTCTATATTGACTCTGGTCTTATTCATTGTTACAAGTGAGTACCTTTTCACGCCAAGTCTAATATAACCTAACCATGATATAGACATCTTCGTCATATTCCCCGTCAAAATCCCTTTACCTCTACCTAAAATCGTTAGAAGTCTCCCCTCTTACCTCCGAATCACCCCACCAAGTACCTCAAATAGTCCGGTTCACATCCATCTCAACTTCCTCACAGCCCCTATATTCTCCGTTCTCCTCCTCCTCGCCACAAAGTCAATCTCCCGCACCGAAGTGAAAGCCGGAACCTATGGAGCCAATCATATCGCCCCCTATGACATCATGCTCTTCTTCCTTAGTCTCGCATACATAGCCCTATCACTAGATGCAACTGGTCTCATCAGACATCTCGCCTGTCTTGTCCTTCGACGAGGTGGGAAATCCGGTCGTCGCCTCTTCAGTCTCCTCTATCTGTTCTTCGCCATCCTCGGAGCCCTAATAGGGAATGACCCTATTATCCTTTCCGGAACCCCTTTCTTAGCTTACTTAACCCAAGCCTCCGCCAATATTACAAACCCGCGAGCCTGGATATTCGCCCAATTCGCCATCGCAAATATCGTCTCTGCAGTCCTCGTTTCTTCAAACCCTACAAACCTCGTTCTAGCGGGTGCTTTTCAAATCCGCTTCATTGACTATACCGTCAACATGATAATCCCCGTTCTAGCCACCGCGGTTATCCTACTACCGGTGCTCATCTGGGGTATCTTCCAATCACCAAGTTTAATACCCTCGTCTATCACGATTCATGATTTACCAGAGGTGTTACTTCAAACACCCCCAGTAAACCCATGTATCCCCCGTCCAACAGCCTCAGAAACTCCCGTGGCAGATGAAAAAGCAGCGCATAGTCTCACCAATCTGTTATCCATCCTACATCCATACTTCAACAGAAAAAGTGCCTGGTTCTCGTCTATCCTAATGGGAGTAACATTGATTACCGTGTTAGTCCTCAACGCCGTACGCCCCGGAGGCGAGGAAATCCCCGTGTACTGGGTAACACTACCAGCTGCCATCGTAATGTTCACCTGGGATCTCACCAACGACTGGCTCTCTCGACATATTAACCTCCCACTAACCCAAACTCCCGCTCCAATCCCCACCGAAACAGGCTACATCATGCCCTCAACTCCGGCTGTATCTCCTCCATCTTCTCCAACCACATTACACTCTATCTTCACCAACACTTGGAAGACTCTCCGCAAAATCTTCCCCACAGCAACAACAGTTCTATCAAACCTCCCATTCGCTCTCGTCCCATTCGCCTTCGCCATGTTCATCCTCGCCCAATCTCTTGTAACAAAAGGCTGGGTCCCAGTCTTCGCCCACGGCTGGAACCACTGGACCAACCTGACCGGTCCCATCGGCGCCGTTTTCGGTATGGGGCTAGTGTCAGTTTTACTGTGTAACGTAAGTCTAACACCTTCCTAGTTCCTAGTGGGGTTTAGTTAACTAACTATGTAGTGCGCTGGTACAAACATCGGAACTGCAATTCTTCTTTGTCGTGTCCTTCAAACGTGGCAATCTCAACGGGTCGAAGCCGGTGATGAGATTCCCCCTCGTGTACTATGGGCATCAATCTACTCACTAGCTCTTGGTCTCAACTACGGAGCCTTCAGTCTAGCATTCAGTGCCTCCCTAGCCGGTCTCCTATGGCGCCATGTCCTCGCCAACAAAAACATATACGTTCGAGCCCGAGATTTCCTCTGGTATAATATCCCCATAATCGGTATATCCATGACAATAGGTTGTTCTGTGCTCGTAGGCCAAGTGTATATTACACGGTGAAAATCATCCCGTTAGTTAGTCTATAATGCAAAATATCAAATCTTCTCCATCAACACACTCCCCCAAAGGGCGTGCACACCCGCAGGTCCTTTACAAGGTCATCTACATTACTAAGGTATCGTCCAAGTAACTCCTGTTTCTCTCCCGTAGTCATAGTTTCAGCTTCCTCGCCACCCGCGATACTCTTAACATTGACTCCATTATCACCCGGTGTCTCAGGCATAAGATAAAAGTAAAGGAACTCAATAAGCTTAAGTTTCACCTCGCGAGAGGTAGATCTGCTCTTGAACAATGACGTCACAGTAAGTAACCCATCCAACGCCTCAAAAGTCCGCGTGTTAAAAGGCGTGTCAATGAGCGCCACGACCAGAGTTAACAACGTAGCTGACTGGATCTCAGGGATATTCACCGGTTCAAGAAGATCAAGAAGAAGCTAGTAAACAGTTAGTCAGTATACTCAACCATGACTTCCTCTGTCAGTACCAACTCACATTCATATGTTGCTCCCTGGCAAACAAGGCCTTACTCGGTGGATGCAACAACAAAACCCCCTGAATCAAATCCAAACTCCCCAAAATCAGCACATCATTCTGTCCATCATCTCCCCTTCCCATAAGGCGATCCAGCGTCCCAATCAATCTCAAAGCCACATTCCACTCAAATCCCTCCTGCAACTTAAAAAACTCTCGAAAGGCAGCATCATGACCTAAATCGACAAGTTTCTTCTCCTCCTTCTTTTTCTTGCCCGTCGCAGGTTGTGCTGACGTATCTGATGACTCGTTTATAGACGCGTTGTTCGATGCTTGTCGAGGGTTTGTAGCGTTGGCCGGTTTAGAGAGACATATTTGGGCGAGGAGACCTTCAACTTGGCGGAGACCTTTGCGGACTTTTGGACCGTCGTAGGATGAGAGGTTATCGAAGGCGACAGAGAGGAGACTATCCATGGCTGTGACTTGTATAGCGCTCGCTTGGGGTAGGATGTATCTATATATGTTGATTTGAAATGGTTGATGCAATTCTGGCCATGTTTCTGTACATAGGTAATGCGATCGATGATCTCATGTTTAGGTCGTGATTGATGCCATAGCAACCAAGATCTGGGTTATTACCTACATCATTAGGGTTATAACACACAGTTTCACAACAAAGACAACGTTTAATCCAAACAAGAAATTCCGAATAAAAAATAAAAAAGCAATTGTACAAACACAAATATAGACACGAAGTAACTGAAAGATAATTCCTATCCTTTCATCATCAAACTCACTAAATCCCACAAAATCCTCCACTCATGACTACTTCAGATTTACTTAGACCTTCTCGACGTAAATCAGCAGCTTCTCATTGCGATCCATTGCCCGGTCCAAGTCCGCATTGCTAAGCAGACTTGGCTTATCACCCGTTGGTTCGTCCTTGTAGAAGAGCTGCATATCCTCATGTGGTCCAATCTTGAAGCGTTCCCGAATCTTTTCATAAAGAGTCTGAAACTGGATGTCTGTGGGTACACGCAAGGCAATCAAGTCATTGGCGAAGCACACCTTGATCTTCATAGCAGACAGAGTGCCGCCACCGCTCATGCTACCGTTAAGAGCTGCTGATGGTGGTTGGCTCATGGGATTGCCATATGGGCTTTGAGCATACTCGTCAACACCGCCAGGGGCTCCAGTGCGACCAAAGTCTTCATCGCCGTTGTTTTCAACCTCATAATCGCCCTCACGTGGCGCAAAGAATTGCTTAACAAGAGTGCAGCGCGAAATGTACTCGGGTTGCGTCAGCAAGTTCTTGACATAGGCGTCAAGGTTGTGTAGACGACCCTCAGTAATGGCATCGGTGACGTAGTTGACAGGGCCTGGCATGTAAGGCAATGTCCGCTTAGTGTTTGGTACATTTCCGGCCTCGGCAGGGAACTCGGTTAACAGGGCAATCTGGAAGTCGTAAAAGTCTTCGTAGTAACGAGACAGTTCCCATCGCCGGCCATCCTCCAATACTGCCTCAATGACAAACCAATACTTCTCATCGGCAAAGCAGTATCTGGGGATGCGGGCTGAAATAGGCGCACCAAACTGTGAAGCAATGTTGGTACCGCCATACCCTGGAGAGGGTTGTTGAGATTGCTGTACTTGATTATTAGGCGAGAGAATAGAAGCCTGTCAGAGAGAAGCCGCTTGTTAGTTTTTTGGGGGGGACCTAAATAGAGAATACACAAAATAAAACATACCGGTGGTGATTGTTGCTGCACCTGCTGTTGAGACTGACGATCTCCACTCAGTCGTTGTTGCTGCAGACTCATGCGCGACAAGCCTTGCTCAAGAGAGGTCTGTTGTTGTTGTTGCTGTTGTTGTTGTTGGTTGGAAGATGGCGAAGATCCAGTATCAAACTTGCCCAGACTGATACTACTATTCTTGTACTCAGCCGCCATCTTCTTCCATTCCTCGACTCGTGGGATGCCTGCCTTGCGGATAGCGCCTTTCGGATCGGGTACGGGCGTGTTGCTAGCCATGTCTCTGATTTCGATAAACGACACTGGAATCAGACCAGGGCCTCCGAGACGTCCGATGGGCTTGGCCACAAACCACTCGGGGTCTGACTGGGCAATAACAATGATAGCCTCACCGGCCTTTGCGTCAAGTTCATCGGGACGTTCGGCCTGGAAATCGTACATTACAATACCATAGACCATGGCGCCCTTGCCACTAGCGGCACCACGAGACTGACGTTGACTAGCCATACCAGCAGAACCAGGAGATGAATCGCCGTAACCTGAGTCGGGAACTGAAATGCGGCTGTGTGCGGGAGGGGTAGTAGCCGAGGAACTATCGCGTTCGGTCTTGCCAAGGGTCTGGAAAAAGGATACGGGCACGAGACCTCGCAAGTTGGGAACAGCCGGGTTGCAAGCTTCGTACCAGTCGGCGTCGTCTTCACGGCCAATGACGTGGAAAAAGTCACCGCTAGAGAAGCTGAGTTCTTGGTCGCTTTGAGCGTTGTAGTTGTAGAGAGCGCGGATAACCTAAGCAAAGGGCGAAAATAACACGCAGCCGAAGTGGTTAGTGTCTAGAAAACAGCAGCTAGTGTGTAGGAACAAGCAAGGGAAAAAAAGGAAACAAAATAGAAAGCAACGACTAGGTATGCGGGTTTATTTTAGGAGTTCGCATTAAAGCACGCTCGCTCGCCCAGGTGGAGTGTATCCCCGGCCAAAGGCTGTAAGAGAAACAAAAGAAAGTTCAAAAACAGCGGAAGAAGTGGAGAGAGACCAAGAGAGGCAAGGTTACTTTGAGGCCTAACTGGCCAGACCATTTTGAACCCCGTCCAATTGACGCTCCATGCTTTTCTGGTACCAGACAAGTGTTGTGAACAACAAAAGGGCGCAAAAGACGGACTCGTCGAGGGCGACGAGTATGTATGAGGTGCGCTTTCCGACTGACGCATTCTGCTCAAAGCACTTTGGAACCATTCTTTTTAGTGGCACTTGTGGGGGTTACAGTAGTAAGAAATGAGGTGCATGGATTAGTTCAAGGCCCTTTTTACTGGATCTGTGATTTGGCGTCAGGCTAGGCCCGAGCCATTGGGCGGGAGTAAAAGAGAGACCGACGGTCGAGAGTAGTGAAGACGAAGGCAAAGGCAATGGCAGGACAAAGGGAACAAGAAGAAGAACAAGAGCACAAGCAAAAGCAAAAACAACATACCTTTTTGGGGGGAATGATAGCGAGCGCAGATTTGGGGGCAATAGAAGCAATGGGATTCTTGTCTTTTTCAGACTTCATGGATCGTCTAAGGGCCTATAGTCATGGCGAAATGAGGTTAGCTAAAGTCTAGAAAGGCGAACTTGAAGTAATCGAGTGGTCATGATTTCCAGTAAAGATTATCAAGAGACCATGTAAAAGTTGAAGTGTCGTTTGATGTATGCGCAAATGATGGGTTTGTTGGAATCCTGACGTAAATTTGGCAGGCCCTGGATGTGGATGTTGGATTTTACCGAGCGAGTAACCAATAACCATGAAATCGATAAACGGAGGCGAGACGAGCAAGATGATGCAACTGACTCCAACTGACTCGTACATACATACATGCAGGAGGAGCGTAGTTTTGAGCAAGGAAACTTGAAAGACAACAGGATAGTAGGATATATTACCTTCATTGTGGAGTGTTGTGTATAGTAAAAGAGAATGCGACTGGAAAGAAAGTAGAACAGAATACAAAGAGTCTCTCTGTCGATCTGTAGATGAAATACAAAAAGAAAAAAGAAAAAAGTGCGTATATGCACGTGGAAAACGAGGGGTGGTGAACTATTTCGCTGTACAGTAATCCCAAGCTATGACGTTGATGACGACAGGGCTGAAATGAGTAAAGGTCGAATTTGAGTGTATACTATGGTATTGTATGGGATCGTATCGTATCGTATGTATGTTCGATTCTTCTTAGTCGATCGGTTCTTCGTTATCTGGTTGAATATGCAGGTAATTGACCAGTCGTAGTTGGTATAGTATCATACGTATCGTGTAAAGTAAAGGAACCTTCTCCAAAAAAACAGGATGAGAACAATAAAGTGATGAGATTTTGTTACTTGATGGTCAGTGGCTGGTTGGCTGATTTTGGCGGCCGGAAGCGCGAGAAAAAAGCTATGATTCGATAAGCACGGCGGCTACAATGGTGACGCGGCAAAAAAACGAAAGAAAAAAAGATGAAGAAAAAGAAGAACAAGAAGGAGAAAATTGTTAAATGGATGAAAGTCACTTATTTCTATAAACAAATGGTCAAAATGTCGGAAAATCATTCATCAAAATCGAAACACAGGAAGAAACCATAACAAAAAAAATGGATAAATTCATGCTAAAAAAACGATCAATCAGGGCAACTCAAAGTCACACTAAAAACTTCAATTCAACTTCCTTCCTCCATAGCTTCAATCCACAAAAAAACCACGGGACATGATAAACGTAACTAACTACCACACCCGCTAAACCGTCATACATACCGAATCAAGAACCCCACAAAGAGGGAAGGTGAATCCATACAAAGTTCAAGGCAACACCAATCGTCATCACTTGACTATCCTCAAAGAACCCAAAAAAAAATTCAATCAGTGACAATGTCTTAGCCATCCCATGAACCACAAAGAACTCACACCGTTTCAACCGGAACGCAAGGGACAAATCTTCCCATCCCCAAAAAATGCCATGACATTCCAACACCACCACTAAACCACCCAGCCAAACCTGCATAAACCACCACGATCGGCACGACACTGCCCCGGCGGCAGGATCCCACCTTACTGCACAGCTGCACAGCTGCCTACCCCCATGCATGAACGGGCGGTCCAGTAAGTGCCCGTTGTAGAAATGCCGCTTCCACGTACAAAATACCTACTTAAATACATACACACAAATCAAAGGCGCCGAATGACCGCCCCGTTACACCTCGCCACAAATCCACCTATCAACGCCACCCGCCGCCTCCGCAGCCACGGGCAAAGTATCCGTCTGGTCTGGGGTAGTTTCCGGCGTCCCCTGGGCCTAGATTCCGATGACCTGTCTAATGGAATCCATAGAAGCCCTCTTTACTGAAAAAAGAGTATCCAATATCCAATGTCTCTCCATCATTGTCATTTGATTCCTTTCTTCTCTTGTCAATCGGCGATAACGTTCATTCTCAACTATCCACTAAACCCAGGCCCTGAATCCCCAAAGTCTAGTCCTAATCTAGCATGAATCTAGTCCCTAATTGAGTAGTCAGCAATCCATCGTCCCGTCCAACCCGGCAAGTAGCATCGGGGTTTCCTTCCGGTTAACTACACACCTTCCCGTTTCTATAATCTGTCACACGCTTTGAATCATGTTGACTTGCCACTATAGGCACCGAAATCACAATTCTCCATGCTCATGTATGTATGTACCTCGCTTAATAGACTTTTTTTCTCTTTCTCTTCTTCCCACCATCATCACGCGAGCAAAGACCCTTTGGAAAATCCAGAAAATGCCAGCCACGTTATCGAAACCTTGCTCTAGGTAACATCCCCATCCCACCCACATCCATGTTATTTTAGCAACAACCATCTAGGCCCATGCTTTCTTGTTCGTTCACTCAAGAATGGCAGGTCGATTTAGTGGGGCTCATTATTTCTACATCTGGATATATCGCAAGTCTACAGTACTATAGTACTAGATATTCTTTCCATTCCAAAGCCTACAACACATATTATCATTGAAAAAAGAACCCCATCTCGTCTCTTTTTGTGTCTATTCTTGTCACACTTCTCCTGTCCCAATATTCAATCATGAAACACCCCCACGCCACTCCGCCATGTAAGTCGCCCCTGCCTTGGAACTTAACAGTTCATGCATCGACAATCTAAAGAACAATTGACCCCACACACAAAGATCTCCAAACTTACATGTGAATAAACTGATACATAGTCATACACACTTGTCTGTGTGTTTATATCCCTCACATTTGTTCTGATCTTTCTTACGTCAAGTACTGTAAGACCTTCAAGAACACAGACACTTCAGACCTTCAAGTGAACCCACCATAATCCCACATACCCGTCATGCTGTATTCTTCCGCCTCAGCCGTCTAGACTATAGAGTCCTTTCAAGTCGGACTAAGAAACCGTGCCTGCAGGAGCCATTATATATCCGCTGTCCATCGTTTTCCTGTCGTGTTACATACACCTAAACTCATAGGAAGAGAGAAACATACAACACCATCTAACCTCCTTTTCTCTCTCTCCTTGCTTTCAAAGTCCAAACTTACGACCACACGAGTTCAACCAAGACTTGTATGAGAAAAAAAACTAAACATTTTATTGCATGCAAAACGAAAAAACAGAAACCCCCATACATCTTCATAAAGATGTCAAAATCACCACACATCTACTACGTAACGTACTTCTTTCAACCACCCACGCTGTCAAAAAAGACCCAACCCAGAGAAAAACAAACCAAAATATAATACAAAAACAGACTTTTCGTAACCGGGAAAAAAAGACAAGAACCACGTAAACAATGACATAAACACCATGCCGTGTCTCCAACGAATTAGTCCCAAAGACAAAGACCAAAAAAGTCAATCAAAGACAAAATCCTCAGAACTAGTCGGAGCTGGGACATCAGACAAACTCCAAGACTCGTGTGTTGCCGACTACAAGAAACTTTGTCCAAGGGCCTTATTCAATGGGTCAAACAATCCTAACAGACGGAGCAAAACCCAGTAAAGAAATGTGTTCGTCACTCCCTTAGGCCGAGAATTACGAAGCCAAAAGGGTGTAAAAACTCCACGACAATAGTAACGTCAAACAAAGACTGCTGTAATAACCGACAAAAATGGATCGAGGCAGAAAAATCAAGAACCAAAAACCGTACGCCGCGCTTAATGCATAAACAAAAGACAAGCCGACATGAGAGGCCAAATGAAGGAACGAGCAAACGAGACAGGCCCAGAGACTCCATAAGACTCCGGAACCTCCAAAAAATCAAATCGAAAAACAAGACAAAACTTAAATCTGTCCCTTGATATCAACCGACCGGAAGGCTGCCTGTTTGGCATCTTGGAATAGTAAGCCAGCCTTGCCGGTCAAGAACATAAGTTCATCCCCAGAGTCATCCAAAAGATGCTGTCCCTGGTTATCAATAATAAACTGGCAGGCTTCTGAATCTGAATCGAATCCTAACTCTTCGGTAATGAACCGAATCTTGACACTGGGCTTGTAACTATAACACAATAAAACGTTAGTAAACATGCTCAAAATACCCGAAATAGGGAAAAACAACTTACGCTTTGCAAATCATGCACAAAGCAGCAAGACGCTCACGACCCACAAACATGTCCATGAGATAACCTCCCATGCCGGGAGTATCAAGATAGAGCCGGAAGAATTGGTGATAGTTTCCCAACGCCAATGACGACCGAACTTCAAGAGCATGTTTGATGGGCCGGGACGCCTTATCCTGTGGGGTTAGCTTGGCAATAGTTTCGTTAAGGCCAGTTCGGTTGGCAGTGTGGATGAAATAAAGAATACGATAGGCCTGGAATTCCACTGGGTTGCCCGTGATACCCAGGGAATACAGCACCTTCAACTGAGTCTGGCACTGGTTATACTCACCCAAGTCACACTTCTCCAGCGCAATGCGGGCGTGGATTTCGTACACCGAGACCGTAAACTCGTTACGAATCCGTTGAACCGTAAGGTCCTGACGAAGAGACTTGAATTGGTCGCAGATGTAGTTGTAGTTTCCCTCAGCACGCCACTTCTGCTTCAAAAGGTCCAATGTCTGGCGAAGCACTCTTTCTGGCCGCACCTTGGATGGGACAGGTGGAGCGGTCAAACGGAGGTATCTCTTTTCCAGATCCTCACAGGTACCCACAATGGGGCCATCACACGGCGGCGGTGTGGGCGTGCGGCGGTGGTTTCGGGCATCAAGCTCAAACCGGCGGGCGCGACTCTCACGTTCAGCGGCTTTAATCGACTTACTCGCCTTGGATAAATGGTCGTCGTCGTTTTTGCTACGCTTTTCGGGCTTGGTGACCCGCGACTTGAGAGTCTTACGCGATTCGGTACCAGGTGTCTTCCACTTGGGCTCTTCCTGGTTCTTGCGCTTGTTGGGAATGGGGGAGGAAGTAACAGGCGAAATGGACGCCGAAGCATTCGGGGGCGTCGAGACGGGCATAAGAGGCTGGTAGTAGTTGGTCGGAGGCGGGACAACAGGGGCGACCGGGGGAACAAAGTTGGCCGACAGTTGGTTCATATGGGGAGCAGCGCGACGTTCAGTCGCAATCATTTGTTGGGGGAGAGGCACAGAATGCCAGTTAGTTGTGTAGATTTGTCCCAGGTTTCTAACGTGGGAGATGACTTCGCGCAAACGGTTTTCAACTTCGGCCTTGGAGATAGACGGCTCCTCATTTTCGGGAAGGAAAACACGGGCGACGTAATTACGAAGGCTCTCTGGCCACTGAATTGGGCCAGCGGGTTCCTGAGTGGGAGCGGGAGGGGGAGGAGGAGTTGGAGCAGCGACAGTGCCGGGCGGATGAGGGTATCCATACGGATTAACAGCAGGCGCACCGAATGTCTGTCTCACTTGCACAGAAGTATAGGCTGGTTCTATCAAAACAAAGGCGAGTTGTTAGCGATTAAAAGAAAACAAAACCAAGGCGGGATTGAACTCACGGTTATAGTAGGCTGCGGCAGCAGCTTCAGGTGTCCACGATGGCATCATGATGAAATTGGATGATTGCAAAACACACTACGTGAGTTTACGGAGAGAAATGAGCTGAAAAATTAGTAGATCGGAGCGGCGAAAAAGCCAGAGAAAGGTTATCAAGAGGTTGTTTAGATGAATTTCGGATGGTTTACCGACAATAGACGGTGAAATAGAGAATTTGGTGATGATTGTTGATGAAAAAGAGATTTTCGGTGGATTGAAAAAAGTCAAGATTTGGGCCGAGAGCAAGAGGAGAAAGCTAGGGCACTGTTTCCAGTAAGCGTGAGCCGGGGTTATGACCGTTTTTGTGGCTTACCAAATGAGACCCTGCTGACTGTTTAGGTCTAATTGGCCACTATCTGGTACATTTAATGGCACTGTGTATGTCACCCGGTTATCACTCTGTACATCAGTATAACACAGTGTTTTGTAGACTGTTTGACCTAATGTCACGTGCAGCGAATCAGGACAATAGGTGATATGGACAGTCTGATTGATTAATGATCCAATTTTTAGAGAAGGTACGACAGACACCAGATATGTAAATATGTATGTTTAAACACAATAGCGATATCAGATGCACATGTGCAGACGTTACATTAATGTTATCACCTTGGACCATCCTCCGCATAGGAAACTCTCTTCCATAGCGATCTTTGTACCAGATGTCGATTTGGGCAGTTAACCCCAATGGATGCTATGTAACCCTATCAATTGTCAAATGTATCGAGTTTAGTGGTTACTCTACAACGAGTCTACCAATCATAGATGTAGATTCTCCTCATTTGTATGTGACTTCCGTTTATTGTTTGGCTATTCACGATCAAACATAATGTTCTTCCAGTCATTGGATCTTACTACAGCCCTTAGACCTGCGTATTTAGAAGACGAAGTTCTTTTGTTTGTGCAAGATAATGTAGGCTTATATGAGGGGTAAGTTAGCATATTGATGACGTATCTGGCACGCGACTAATCAGTTGTAGTAAATACAAACTACCAAATCAACAAGAGGGACAGGTCTACTTAACCTCGCATCGTATATGTTACGTTGATAAACAAAAGCCACGCAAATATTCCGTGTCTATAGATCTTAGAAATGTCGAGAGACATGAGTTTTATGTAGGCTTAGTCTCCACGCATCATGATGTCATTCCTCCTAACTCATTCTATAGGCTGGCTTTCTTAAATCTTCCCCTAAAGTGACCATATATCCCAAAGCAACATCAACAAGTTCTCTTTCTTCAAAGAATTCGCCATCGATATCACGAAATGGCTCACCAGCTCCATCAGCTCCGATAGCAATGTCATCGGCGACCTGGGTCTGCACCATATGTAGTTTCTCAAACACAGTGCCACCCTCGTTTGACCCACAAACTGCCAATGAGCACACAGCCTTGCCTCCATGTCAAGCATGCGGTTTGGAGCCTACTTTGGATCATGTTGTTAAAGCTTCTATTTCACGAGATTCTGTCCCTAGTTCAACTGCCACCGGGGCATCAGTATCACACGAGTCTGATGACAGCTCTGCTTTTCAATGCCCTCGCTGCACATTTGCCAATCATCCATCTCTTATCTCATGTGAGATTTGTGGAGCGCCTTTGGTATCGCAGAATTTGCCTCCCCAACTACGACGGGTAGCAACGCGGCGAACTGAGTCTCCAGGCCCGACACTGCCAGCTCCAACAAAAACTTCACTCTCAGAGCCAATAAAGATATCATTCCGTGGTGGCGGTGAGAAGGTGTTTTACGAGCGTCTCAAGAGTTCTATGACGCAACGAAAATGGCTGTTAAGTGGGGCTCCACCAGTCCCTACAACAACAGATGGCTTTGCTTCGACTACCGAGGCCAACTTCACACATAGGTCAGGTGGTATTGCTAGTTTAGAACAAAAGACAGCAGCCTTCCGCAAAACCAATGAACTCGTCATTGGCAATGCTTTTGAAGACCTAGAGACTCTGATGGCGTCAGCTAAAGAAATTGTCCAACTTGCCGAGCGTCTCGCTCAAGCAACGCCTTCTAGCTCTGGTAATGCTGCGGCTACAACAGATCTAGTTAATCAACTTGGTCTCATCACCACTAAAGACATTGTTGGTACTTCGCAGACTTTGTATCTATCAGAGCTTGCCCGTACACTAGCTGAGTTTCTCACTGATGACTCCCGTGGAATCTTGAAGCAAAATGGCGGAATCATCACACTCGTTGACCTCTGGGCCAAGTTCAACCGTGCTCGAAGTGGTGTCGAATTAGTCTCCCCCAACGATTTTGAAAAAGCTACTCGTTTATTCGAATCTCTCCAACTACCGCTCCGAATCCGCACTTTCAAATCCGGAGTGCAGGTGATTCACTCACACACATATACCGAGGAAAGCGTCATTCGTTTGTTAAACACCTGGTTCAACGATCTCCATGAGTTCCCCCCGGAAGTCTCTGTTCCTTGGGATTGGCATGCTTTTGGACGTGGAGTTACTGCCCAAGAAACAGCACAACGCTTTGGGTGGAGTTTGGGAGTCGCGGAGGAAGAGCTTGAAATGGCGGAAATGCGAGGCGTGCTATGTCGAGAAGAAGGTGTAGAGGGATGTAAATACTGGCGTAATCATCTTGGCACAATTGAGGAAGGTGGTGATAATAGAGAGGTAGAAAGAGCTTTGAAGAACATGGGGTTGCTGTAGACGTCATCGATTGCTTATATAGGTTAGAGGACAGTGGTAATGATTTATGAATCTACGTACGCATGATGCTTCTCCGTTTGTCGTATGTTATTATGGGAGTTTATTAATGCAAGTGATGTGGTAGAGTACGGTACTGGTACTGTCCGTGGTGGTACAGAGCTTGACTGGTATCTTATAAGAAAATGGAGGGTCACCTATTTCTTTTGATCATTACTCTCATGTCAGCCAGTACCGAAGCCAAGAAACCGATTGAAATATATTCAGAATATAGTTAGTAAATGATGTAAAGTCATTGTATGCGTTTTGATTTACTTGAATTCAATTCCTCTGTCACGTGTCTAGTACCGCTCCATGCGTCCTGACGAACGTTCTGCCGCATCTGGAGTACCGCAAAGAAGCAAATAGTTCGGACGAGGAATCTAGGGACCTTGTTGCCATCTCAGAAACCACAGATGGTTAGGCCGCTTGCTGCTACCGTAGACCCATAGTGGTACTCTAGCGAATATACATGAAGAAAGGAGGGCCGTCCTGTATTTTATCTTCGTCAATCTATCACTGGCGGTATCGACCTTGATCATTATGTTGGTACCGTAGCCATAAGGATGAAAGACCGGACGATGCGTGCACCAGAATCCATCATCAGAATGCCTTGCTTTGAAGTCATTCCCAATCGCCATGCATTCTTCCTGACAAGTTTCTCATTCATCATATGTGACATGGGTTTCATGATCAGACTCCATTTGATCGATTCAAGCAAGTCGCCGCCGACTCCAATATGGCACAATCCGGTTCATGGTCCTGTAGGACGACTAGCTAGACGTCTGTGACTTGTCTAGGTCTAATTCTCTTATGAGTTCCGCTAGTACGAGATACGGGCAGAAAAGAGACCAAGCTGTCCATGACTGTCTCTTCGGGACCGCACACATGGAGTTACTAGGGATAATATCGTTTTTATTGGGGTCTTTCGTTGGCTGTTGAGTTTTCTTGAGACACAGATCGTGTATTCATCTCATCGTTGGCATCCCAAGTTCCGTGGTTTGTATTGGTCTTTTCCCATGGCGTCAGAGGTCTAGATGGGTTTAGGTCGGAAGAACATAGTTGGGATGATAGAATGTAATGTCTTAATGGGACGTAACTATTCAATCAGATAAAGTTAGTTTGCAATACTGTGTACATCTAGATATCATCTACTGACTGTTGAACGGTCAACTTGAAGAGGAAGCTAAAGCCCTTAGTCTTTTTGAACACACTTCTATGCCATATCATGAAGCTCCATGTTTCTATCATGTAAAAAAGATAACAGGAGAAACGGCGAGCAACGGAGATGTTCATATTGAGCAAGATGCCATATCTGTTGACTGGTTTGATTAAGGGATACCCATTTGCCAACCCGGGACCATCTGGAAGATGCCACAAAAGGCGACAAAGTATGTACATAGGTAAGTTCTGACCCCCACAAAGCACACTTGAAATCACAATGGTAGGATTTTGTGTTTCATAAAAACAAAAAGACCGGTAGTTGTTGATTTATTTAGCATCTACGAAGTCTCTTAATAGGCTAAGTCTGCATAAGAGTAATGAATGAAAAAAAGAAAATGTACATACATGAGTGCATATGTACATACACACACACAATGCCGCCATTTCACGTAGAACCAATCTCTGGATAGTCGATTGTCAATTGGGTATGGAGATGTGTTACCATGATGACGTCACAATAGTGACCCCTGCCCAGCATCCTTGGTTCAGCTGTGGGATATTACGCTTCAACCTGTTGCCCGGCTATTGTGATAGACGGGCGCTTAATGTCTTGGGGATATAGTCTCTCCCCCTCTCCCTCTTTCTCTCTTCTTGTCCTTCTCTTTTAGTTAGAACTGATACAGCAGTAACTGAACTACAACCAATACAACTATCTTGACGTTCTCTCAATACTCTGATATTCACGACGATAATCACATTTTAGCATCGAGCGCAGCCCAAAGCTCACTGCATTTGTGGCTGTATCTTTATCCCGTGTCTATGTCAGCCTACGTCAGCAGGAGTATGCACATATGTATGTAAGATTATTGACACAGATGACCCCAAAAAACGCTGGGTGTGATTGTGAGCGCTTTATGGCCACATCAACAGGGCGAAAGGGTAGGATTGAAACTAGTAATGCGGGGCTCCGTCAGGCGAGGGTTGGGTACAATTGTAGTCATGAATAAATAGATAGTCCCAAACTCATCAAGATTGAATGCTCTGCAGTTGTCTCATGGAACGCTTTCATCGACTTTTTGTTTCCTGAAATCTCTACTACTATTGTCTGCATCATCTTGCAAGGCGCAATAACTTCAAAATGGGGTTCTATCGATACCCTGAGAATCTTCCACCAGGTCAGGAATCTATTGGTTTTATGAACCGAAAACAGGCCAGGGAATATTGTAAGTACACCCAGTAGTATTTGAGCAACGAGGTATACCAAACTTCAAGTGGGATCAGAGTGTTGCTCAGTCGATAGCTTGTTTGAGAATACCAGATACTAACTATCTACAGGGAGTAATGAAGACTTTGCCCCTATAGTGGACACGAAAGTGATAAACGATGAGACCGGAAACCCACAAGAAAATGAATACCACTTCACTCACCGGAACATCAAGCGAGCCGGCTCTCCTAGCACGGGCTTCAAGATACGCGGGCCACTTGGGCCGTTGTCGTACGACCATCGACCATTAAACCAACCGCAAGCACAAATCCGAATAGTTACACTACTGCCTGGGATAGGATTAGAGCCACTACGATGTTCGATGTCTACACACAATTTTCCGTCTGGCACGGGTAAATTCACGTGTTTGTCATATGTATGGGGCAGCCCAAAGGGCACATATCCCATGTACCTTGATTCCGGA
>NETU01000328.1:0-44903 GCA_003032515.1 Huntiella decipiens | reverse complement strand
TATTTGTGGGTTGTGAGTATAGTCGAATTGGCGATGAGGTAGTTCTCGTGGAGGGCTTTCACGATGCTTTTATAGTACGTCAGAAGAACGAAGATGGGGATATCATGTTTGTTGAAAACGCAGTTTTGGTAGGAATACACCATTCACAAGTCATCACTGATTGGAGGGAGGAAATGGTTATGGTTTGGAATTTATATATATAAATATTTGGTAGATATCCTGATTGACTAATGCGATTAATATTGTTTACGTTGAAGGCTTCCTTTCCTTTATTCGTTACTCCACGTGTGGTTTTACTGACAGATAGTTGTAAAGCCAATTTCTCTGATTTCTCTGGGAAATTGAATCTCTTCGTTAATTTTATACGTAAATTTTGGTACGCAATAAATCACTCCAGTTGTTGTGACGTTCATCAGGTAGACCCTTGTTAGTGCTGCCGGACGCCACGAACAGCATGCTAGGGCACTGTACCAGTGAGACATCACTGTTGGTGAGCGGCACGCACGGAAACCACACCAACTAGCACTGAGTTACAGAACTCGAGTGAACGAAGCCAACAAATGTAGTCGGATGACACCACAGCTGCGGCTATATCATACTACTCACAAGAACAGTAGTACATATGTACATAGTTCCCGCCTGCTAGCCCTAAGGCTTCGTTAAGCAAGGCATCCCGCTCTATGATACTTTGCTCTCTACCTTAGTGTTTGGTGTTACTTGGGGGAACGAATTGCGTCCTAGGGGTATCCACACTGAGGGTCTCTTTGGCTTCTGCATGTATCTATTGTCTCGCTATCTTAGAGAAGCTTGTGACTTGGACCGCACATGATTTTAACGTGTTTTAGCCGTTGAGAAAAGTAGTTGGTGCTTCACAGTCTCTGGGTTTCTGCATGGGAGTCGAATTTGGAATTATGATACCGTGCACATGTTTCGATGGACCCGTGTACATACATTTATACATACGGCAGTGGAGTTGTATTCAGTCTCAAGTTCTGGAGTCATGTTTGTGGAATCCGCATCTAGTATGCCGTATCCGATTAGTGAAAACCCTCGGCAGTTACCAGATCCTAATAAGGCGTATCCTCCCACATGCGTTTTCAGAACAAGATCGCCGCCGTCGCCTGATTGCCTTTTTTGCAGATATTGGTGATCTGCACTGGGATATTAATGCACGGACCGTAACATTTTCTGTGTTTCTATCGCTCAGGCTTCCTGACGTTGACTATAGCTGACATCGAAGAATCCAAATCTACTCTTGCGTGCACAATTCAGATGTAGCATCGTGGAGCTACCTCTTTGGGTCTGGGCTATATAGCAAAATCGGACATAACTTCCAGTACTTTTGATAGACAGGTTGACGTAATGTGCGTGGTGCTATAAGGCGGAATACATCTAGAATGACAGCACCCCGATATTCCAGAATGCAAGGGACCCTGTCAGCTCCCCAAGGTCTATACATACATACATGACTGTGTTAGAACTACCAGAGGGGGGTCCGAGAGCCATTCAGTTTACAAGAATTGTAAAGAATAACATGTACATATGTATGTATGTATGTACATATGTATATACATACACAAATTTATATGGGATATGTTTTGGATCATCACCATTAAAATAGAATCTCCGGTTGGCAACAAGTTATACAAACCACGCCTTGCATATCGAATCCGTTTTGTAATTCTTGATGTTCGAAAGTTCCACAACAAGCACTTCTGCTGTGCTACGACAAGGTGGATTCGAGATGGAAATTCTCTATGAACAAACCAGTTACACGTGAAGTTGGAGATATTCACTTGGAATGTGCAAAAACTGGGAAATCGCCACTAGTGGAGATTCTGTTAACTACCGCCATGACGGTCTTTTCGAGTTACACCAACCTCGCTGGCATATACGCATATGTATTAGTTCATTCAAAATAGGGATGACAGTTGAAGTTTCTACAAGGATTAGCATGACAGCGGTGGCCTCTTAAAGAGACGCATGTATGTATGTATGTATGTATGTACATACATGTGTATACAAACACCTATTTCTGTATATACACACATGGAAACCATAGCTGAAACCTCGAAGAAGTAGGCTGTTTCCAAGATAATCGTTGTTCCGGAGCATATAACATGCTTTCTTTCAGGAGCCAAGAATTCAAGTTTACAGTAAGCGTTCGGGCAGCTGTAAATTTGATGTACCTGAGGAGGCCAACGATAATCCTATCTACGGTATCCGTAATTGTGATATATTTGACGACTTAGAAGTCATGGTGTCTACATTACACTCAGAATGTACTGCCGTGATCGACCAAGTTGGCCTCTACAGCGGCCGCCAGTCTATGCGTCTGCAGATGGAGTGGGCTAATCGAAACCCAGTCAAAGGCCTAAAAAGTGGTGATCGGCTTGTGGATAATTGGGACTGTGGATAAGCAAGGGTATCAGCCGAACATGGGTACAGAATTGGTGAGGGATGCTGCTTGAGTTTTGAAGGAAAAGGAGTATTCCATGCAGTTTGCTGTTTGAATGAACAGGTATACTATATGAAGACATGCAAGTTGCTGGAAGATTTAGCTAGTTGTCCAGTGAAGTTGCGTGTAGAAATATGATAATCAGCATGTGTCGAGCCTTGTTCGCAAATCTCTTCAGGGTTCGGGTGGTGTTCATGTATGTACATATATACATACATACATACATGAATATATAACGTGATCAAGTTGGCATCTGTCAACTGCGATCTTGTTTACCGTTTGAACTTCTACAATAAGAGCCACAATCGTGTGTGACAATCTAGATACTCCACCTTGTGCATTGTGTCTACCCTTCAACTTCAACTTCATCGGCCATTTGACTCGTCAGCTTGTCTGGAGAAAGCCACACCACTTCTGCGATGTTCTTCAGATATCCTAACCACTCATGGTCAGAGAAGCCGCATCCCGGATTCATGACCAGGGAACAGGGTCTTCATCATTGTAAGTTAATTCTCCATATGACAGTATCCTCGATCCCACACATTGATGCAAGAAGACACCCCGAACCACAGACGGCATCGGACGTCTTGTTGTGCTCTATACTTAGCAGGAACAGTTGATACTAATTAACACCAGGGCAAAATGAAGACTTTGCGCCCATCGTTGACACGAAGCCTGTGCTGAATACGCAGAGTGGGATGCCAGAGCTTGAATATCGGTTCACACCACGGCGACCGGCCCGAGCAGGTTCTAAAAGCCCCGCATTCTCTATGCGCGGACCGAACAGTGCCACCACATATAAACACCACCCATTGGCTCCAGACCGCCATCAAATCCGAATCGTCACCGTGGCCCCAGGCTCCGGACTGGACCCGTTACGCTGCATCATCACCACGCACGACTTTCCAAGTGACATTGGAAAGTACACATGTCTTTCTTACGTTTGGGGCAGCCCCACAGGGAAGTACCCGATGTACTTAGACTCTGGCATCATTGGGGTCACGGAAAGTCTTATGGTGGCCCTGTGGCATATCCGTCGGAAGGATAAGCCTATCCGCATGTGGATTGATGCGTTATGTATCAACCAGAGTGACAACGAAGAAAAGGCGAAGCAAGTCACGAGGATGCGTGAGGTGTACTCACGTGCTGACCACTTGATATCCTGGCTCGGAACATCTCAGTCGGACACGAGCTCCATCCTCCATGATTTAGATATTCTCTTTCGGGCCTCTCTACACTGGAATCATAGCGAGCACAAACGACATCACTTTGTCGATGCCCTAACGAGTGTCAACTGGGTTAATCTACGGCCAGTCTTTGATAGTCCTTATTGGCCAAGAATTTGGATTGTCCAGGAAATCGCGGTACGGGAGCAATACAGAGAGCTTGTACAGCTATGCTTTGACGAATTCAAAACACCACGCCATCCGAAGCCAATCTGGAAGCGAATCTGGTACAGGGTTGCTGGCCACAAGAACGACTATCTCCTGTATGGAAAATGCAAGATTCCTTTCTGGTATATTGTAGTTATCAGTAGTGCTATTCGAGAAGCCAAAGATAACTCCGATGTTGTAAGGAGAGCAGAACGTCTGTCTTGGACGGGCGACTTCAACCAAGATATTTGTCTGAGAAGCAGGGAAGACTTTGACTCGCTAAGTATCCCGTCTTCATATCACTTGATTCGACAATTGCATCGTTGCATACCAGAAGCTGTGGACTTTGCTGGTGCATACCGGGATTCATGTCATGGTCTCCGGGCAACCCGAGATCGTGACCGTATCTATGCCCTTGCTGGACTTTTCAAAAGCTTAAACATCGTGGTGGACTACAACAAAAGTAACACTGAGGTAGTGTTGGACATCGCAGAGAAAATCGTCCAGTCTCTGAAGGAGTCTCCCAACACTGATCCATTGCCATTCCAGAACCATGGACTACACCCTTTGTTAAAGGGTAAGTTAAAGGAAGAAGAAGACTTGATATCGTGGGTTCCGTATGGTCGAACGGTTTTGTTCCCGGTCAAAACCTACGCAGGTTTCTTTTTGGAATGGTACGGAAGGAAGTTCATTGGTGAAAGGACTGACACCTATGGAAGTTTTAGGCTCGTTCCTGGGCCTCGGGGAGCAAAGCTCTTCATGAAATGCATGTATAGAGCGAAGATTGTGGCCTTCATTGGCGAACGTGACAACGTCGCCCTTAGAAGGACAATGGCGGCTAAATTTGGTGATGACAAAATCAATGAAGACGGATTACACCTTCTTTTTATGTGGCTAGGTTACCATTGGCACAGCCCGGGGGATGACTTACAAATGAAGAGATATCTAGACATCACTGACTCTAAATACACAAATGCTGATGACACTGTGGTGAATGTCATCTGGGACACACAAGCTCGGGGCCACAACATTGGAGTCTTATCAGATGGTAGCTTGTTTGTAGGCTGCTCATACTGTCAAGTTGGCGACGAGGTTGTCATCGTGGAGGGCATACATTCGCCTTTTATTGTGCGTCAAACAAACCCGCACGGCGAGGTTATCTTTGTCGAGACTGCATGTCTGTTTGCTTTGTATCACACCCAAGTACTTGGAAATTGGCGGGAGGAAATAGTGATGATTTAGTTGAAACACATAGTATGCTCAGGTTTAGCAGGGTAAAATTTCGCAATATTTTATAAGGTATTCGCAGTGTGTTTTATCAGTTCCAAAATGATTTATCTACATGCATGACTAGGTTCCAGTGAAGAATTTGACGATTGTGCAAGAAGCTTAGCAGCAATAAAAACATGGTTGATCTTTTGTAGGTTCAAAATGAAGACGAATACTAAGCCTCGTCTTGAAAGCTGTGTGGTATGCGATAAACTGTCGTGATATAAACAGGATCGTATGTAAGTGAACTGTGACAATTGATGCACTGAGATCTAAATATATGCGTATATACATGTTCATTCGTCGGTGACCCGGGACTTACCGAGACGATGTCATTGCTGCTCGTTCCCTGTCAGCTATGTATGTATGTATGTATGTACACACACATACATATGTACATACATGTGCCGGACAAGGAGATGCATCATCATAACACCACGCCAAACAAATATGGGATATATGCATCGTTATAGTTGTTGCTTCTACTCTTCATTGTAGTTGAAGGGCTTTGCTATCGTCCTATCCATGGGGACCCTTACTTTAAGAAAGAAAATTGGGCTCCCAACCAGCGACAGCCAGGTTTATAGGGCATCGGCTGACACTACCAAAAGGAGACTTTCCAAGGAAGAGTTATGTGAAAGGCGTAACCGATCTTCCGCTTCGGTCTTTCACAATTCCCTCGAAAAATGGCTATATCAGTCTCAAACTACACTTGTCCTGAGAAGGGTTGGTCACATTGCCAGTCTTTTACGTGCGCGCTTGGTAAAACAATAGCTATGTTTGTATGTAGATGGTATGCAATCTACGACCACCACATCACCTACAACAGCCTTCCTCTTCAAGGCCATGCATTTGTTTCATTATAAATTCTGCGTCATCTGTGATTCTTGCGATTATTCATACCGCTAAAGTCTCCTATTTGCCAGCTGGGAAGATAACAGCCTATACGATTCATACTTATGTGATAAGAATTTGTGTGTATGTATGTATGTGCATACATTTGTCGGATGTTTAGTGTTAATTCAACATAATGGTGTGCATTTCACATCCCCATTTGTCACCCAAGCGCCTTTTTGGCCACACCACCTCGGCGACTTTTGTCGGGTCTCATGCAGTAGGTCGCTCATGCGGGGTAATCTAGAGCATTATAGCCACTACATGACAGTAGTTGCAGTGTGTAATCTGTTTCTAGTAGAATATATATGTAACTTCATTCCGCAGCATATCTCTCACTTACTGGTTAGATATCACTACGGCTCCATTACGTTCGACCGCCCACATACAAGCCTTCAATCGGCAGGTGCTGAGATATGAATATCTGTCTATGCATTGCCCGATTTACCTGTTTTGAGAACCCTCAGTCTGTTTATTTTTTTACATTACAACCAGCCTCATCGACGTCGAAACTGGTGTCGCAATGCTTTATCGGTATCCATTCAATCCCAGCCCGGGCCAAAGCCATACTGGCTTCATGGGTTTCCAAGAGGGGCTAGAGTATTGTAAGTCGACCAAGAGTTGTTCTAAGTGCTAGATGAACTTGTGTTATCTGTGCTTGTTAACACAGGACCATGTCAAACCCCTGTTGTTTCACCATTTTGGCCATAATGTGTTCATACTGACCTTTTTAGGGCAGCAAGAGGACTTCAAGCCTGTTGTCGACACTAAAGAAATACTCGATGATAACGGTAAACTGCGGGAATACGAATATAGATTCACTCCTCGTCGTATCATCCGTAGCGGTACCAAAAGCACTGCATTCAAAATCCGTGGACCGCTAGGCCCCTCCTCTTATACTCATGGCCCATTGTCCCTTGATGGGAAAGAGATTCGACTGATTACTTTACATCCTGGCGTCGACCTTGAAGCTATTCGCTGCACAATTGCCACGCACAAATACCCGGAAGATGTCGGCAAATATACCTGCCTGTCCTATGTTTGGGGCAGTCGAACAGGTACTTATCCGATGTATCTAAACTCGGGCATTATTAAAGTCACCGAGAATCTTATGGTTGCCCTTTGGCACATCCGACGGAAGAAAAAGCCTATCCGATTGTGGATTGATGCTCTTTGTATCAATCAGAATGATGACGACGAAAAGACGCAACAAGTTACTATGATGCGTGAAATATACTCGAGTGCAGATCGACTGATCTCATGGATCGGTTCTGCGCAGTCTGATACGGCCGCCATATCTGAAGATCTTAATCGTCTCTTTCAGGGTTCATTAAACTGGGATAATAACCGGCGCAGTCGAACTCGATTGTTTAATGCCATGACGCATGTGAACTGGATCAACCTACGGCCAATATTTGACAGCGCATATTGGCTACGCCTCTGGATTCTTCAGGAACTTGCAGTGCGGGAGGAATATCAACAGCTGATTTTACTCTACGCAGGGGAGTATGACGGACTCCGATTTCCTAACTCAAAGCGAGAATCACAGTGGCCTAAAGTTTGTGGGCAGCGGTCTGATTATCTCTTGTATGGGAAACACAAGATTTCTCTATGGTGCATTTTAGTAATCAGTACGGCGACTCAGTACTGCCAGGTGGACAGATTTTTTTGGAAGCTAAGATGTTCACACACGAAAACTGGGGACTTCAATTCTGATGTTTTTGCCTTTGTTAGAGGGCCCTTCAGTTCTAGCATTGATTTGTTGTCCTACAAACTAATCCGACAGTTGAAGTACTGTATAGCCGAGCCTGGGAACTTCTCAAATGCTTATGGACTTTCATGTGAGGGATCTCAAGTTACGCAAAACCGGGACCGTTTATTTGCTCTTGCTGGGCTGTACAGAAGCTTCAATATTGCTGTGGACTACTCTAAGAGTGAAACTGAGGTCGTTCTAGATATCGCTCAAAATATCATTGAGTCTGTCAAGAATTGCTCAATTCACTTGGAATTTCCTATGGAGAATCACGCCCTACGCCTATCATTGAGAGGAAAGTTATCGCGAGCCGAGATGTTGTTGTCGTGGGTTCCATACGGCAAAACTGTGCTCTCTCCTTTGAAATCGTATTCTAGCACATTTTTCAACGGCCAAGAGCGCTACCAGTCAATTTTTAGAACGGACACCTGTGAAAGCATGAACTTTGTTCGTGGCAATAGATGGGGAAAACTACACACGCAATGCATGTACCGAGCAAGTGTAGTCAGAATTTTCGATCGGGGGGGCGATGGCGGACTCTTAGGGATGACACCAGCGCACCTTGATAGTCATGATGCTGATTCTCGTATTCCTTTCCTTGTTTTTTCTCGTGCTCATTTACATGATGAGGATGTTCCAAGTCTTCTTAACATGCAAGCTAATGGTCACAACCTCGGGGTCCTGTCAGATGGCAATCTTTTTGTCGGATGTGAATACAGTCAAGTTGACGACGAAGTTGTCTTGGTTGAGGGAGTTTCTGAGCCAATCGTGGTACGCAAAGTCAATGAGCATGGAGAGGTTATTTTTGTCGAGTCAGCACTTTTGCATCATTCATTTGATGATGATTCCGACAATGATTTGATTTCTGAATGGCGACAAGAGTTGATCATAGTGTAGTGTAGTTTTCACACATAAGGCGGGCGTTTCTAAACGTTATTTGGCTGAACATCCATACGTGTAAATCCCTGGATTTGTGAATATCCCTTATTAACTTGTTGTATGTATTTCCTATTTCTCTTTTATGATAATCAAATCGATTAAATCTGGGTACCTTGTAAGACTAGAACTACTGGTTATATCTACAGTCAAATTAGGTAGCCTTTTTGACGCCAATCTAGGCCTTGGTTGATTTGGGTCTTCGAGGCTGGCTATCCCATCACTGGCTTACACACTATACTATGAGATCTTGTGGTGTGGGTATGATCTGTTTCTCAGGTTCCACTCAACTTCAGAACAGATAGTTAATATGGCTGGTTAGCCTATTGTCTGTGTGGAAGTCCTGGAAAACTCGTGCTCAGTTCTTCTGCTCTGTGAACATCACCCAGTTTCATTTGTATGACCCGTGTTCCTTGTTGTCAATGTAAAATGTACATCTGTACACACTAGGGTTCGTATCGTGGTTAACTAAAAACTCTTACTTTCCACTTGTGTAACTCGCAGACGTAAGAACAGGTTTCGACCACTGTGCTGTGTTATATAACGAGATGTGATGGATAGTGGTAGTTGATTTGTTCGTGTTTGACATGAATCGGAGCTCTCCGTAAATCTGGCGGGCTTCTCCGGAGATATCGGTCCAATGAATGATGTCCAAATTTGTCTTGAGAGAAGAGGCGTTTGGAGTAGTACAACGAGACAGGTAACCTATGTACATACTACTCATGAGGAGCTTGAGGACCTAGACCTTAACAGACTGCATTTTTCGTAGCTCCACTTGATCTGAGGACAGGCCCTCTGGTCTTGGACATGATCAGTAAATGATGTTATCTTTGCGAATGTACATCTGCAGGGTCAAGTCGGCTACAGGAGACAGGGTTGCCAGGTGGCATCGGGTGTCTTCCGCTAAAAGAAGCTCCTCGGTAAAAAAAACGGTTGTTAGACAACCTTCTACGCCGCGTCAGACGGAAGCTATATGTACAGGCGGATATATGTACATATGTATGTATGGCCCAGTCTAGATCATAATGGTGAATTCCAGCGTGCATGAACTCCAAAAAAGTACTCATCAAGTCTCGATAAACCCTCGTCTACAAAATCGGCAGGAAAAAAAGCGAAAAGCCGACGCGGAAAATTCTGTCCCAATTTGCCTTTATGCTTGTTCTCGCCATGACCAGGAATATCGTGGGTCTACCTCATCCGTTTCCGTATTGCTGAAGTCTGAGCACCGACGAAGGATGATCAGGGTTCCCAGAACTATTACGAAATACCCTCATGACGCTAAGTAACATGAGAAGCTATTGAAAAGAAATCTGCCCAAATTGTTCTGGAAGACAGTCCAATTGAAAATTGCTACCCTTTTGGAGCATGGAACTTTTTTCTGCGAACATGTCTGTGTTTTTTTCGACCGTGTCTTGGGTGGCGAGGATAGTGCAATCAAAGTTTTCTTGCCATATGGCAAATTCTCACTGTTGTCTCATTCAGCTCTTATCAATCTCTGGGTTCAAATATCATTGGCCAGCCACCCGCACTAGGCTCTCAGTCGGACTAAAGTCCGACAGCATTATAACTGCAAATTTGTCCAGGAGCAAGCTGAATAAACGTAAGCTTACTCTTCAAGATGTTTGTTGCGCGTAGTGACTTGACAGCCCCCGCACAGGCACGGTCAATAAAGTGAACCGAATTCCTTTTGCATTGCAATGTTACATGAGGGCCTAGATTGATAACGGCCATCCAGCCCTTTAACGGATTAGCGCCGCGTTACCATACAACCGACCTGTTTAATCCTAGCACTCCAAGAACTAGCGCCGTGGAGCAGAGGCGAGCTGGTGGAGTTTACTTTTGCTTGACTGAGAACAGAGACAGAAACCATGCCCCGGCCGGAGGAATGGCGCTCTTTTGCGGAGGGTCGAGGTCATCAGGTCTAGAGGTTACATTTGGATGTGTGTAGTATTGGTGGAACAAATATAAGAGGATCGCTGCTCCCACATGTTGGACACGAAAGATGGGGCTAGTTTTCTTCTTGGACAAACTTTGTTTTGCTTTTGGTTCTTATAGCTTGTGATACAAAACTTCGTTTGTTTCTACAATGCCTTCTATTTCTCCTAAGAAAGCTACGGCTTTCTTAAACCCATCTTCCGACTCAGACGGCACTCTTGACATCAATACCGAATATGATAGCAAAGTGATCGAGAAGTCGGCTGGTGTACAGCGTATCGAGGCGCTTACATCGCAGCTGACTCTTTTCGATCGAATCATGCTATACGCCAGCGTCTTCCTCATCGCATACGTTTACGGGCTGGATGGTACTCTGCGTTACACTTACCAGACTTATGCTACCGGTTCTTTCGAAAAGCATTCTCTCTCGGCCACGGTCAATGTTTTGCGTGCTGTGATTGCCGCTGCTGCGCAGCCTACAGCTGGTAAGATTGCTGATGTTTTCGGTCGTATGGAGCTTGTCATCGTCTCAGTATTCTTCTACCTCATCGGTACTATCGTCCAAGCCACCGCCACCGGGATCGACGCCTACGTGGCTGGTGCCATTATCTACCAGGTCGGCTACACCTGCGTTATTCTCCTGGTCGAGGTCATCATTGCTGATGTCTCTTCGACTCGCTCCCGTGTCTTCTTCTCTTACATTCCCGCCCTGCCCTTCATCATCAACACCTGGGTGAGTGGTGATATCTCCGATGCTGTCATAAAGCACAGCAACTGGAGGTGGGGTATTGGTATGTTCGGTATCATTTACTTCGTTTGCTCACTCCCTCTCATCTTCACTCTGTGGTACGTTGGACGCAAGGCCAAGCGGGTTGGTATCTTATCCCCGTATGCGCAGGCTCTCATGGGTAAAAACACTACCAGACGTGACTTCTTCGTTGATCTTTTCTGGCGCTTGGATGTCATCGGTATCATTCTCATGATTGCCGTCTTCGCTCTTATCCTTACACCTCTGACCCTTGCTGGCGGTACCCACTCCACCTGGGGCAAGGCCCATATCATTGCGCCGCTTGTCGTCGGCATCTTCTGCGTTCCCGTCTTCATTTGGTGGGAGATGCGTGCCTCGCACCCGCTCATTCCATTTGTCTTGATGAAGGACCGCAGTGTTTGGGCTCCTATGGCGCTCGCTTTGATGCTTAACTTTGCCTGGTACATGCAGGGTGATTACCTATACACCACCCTCATTGTCGCCTTTAACTTCTCTGTCAAGAGTGCTACGCGCATATCGTCTCTGTACTCCTTCTGCAGTGTCATCGTTGGTACACTTGCTGGTGTCGTTATCTTCAGAGTTCGCCGCATCAAGCCCTTTGTTCTTGTTGGTGTCTCTCTGTTCCTGGTTGCGTTCGGTCTCCTCATCCACTACCGTGGGTCTCCTACCTCTGCCGGTCGCTCGGGTGTCATCGGTGCCGAAGTTCTTCTTGGTATTGCCGGCGGTCTTTACCCTTACCCCGTCCAGTGCTCCCTACAGGCCACCCTCAAGCACGAGCACTTGGCTGTCATGACTGGTGTCTACCTCGCCACTTACAACGTTGGTAGCGCCTTCGGTAACACTGTCTCTGGTGCTCTTTGGACCCAGATTCTCCCCAAGACTCTTGAGAAGAATCTTGCCAACATCAACAGCACTCTCGCCTTAGCGGTATACCAGAACCCCACTGTTGTCGCCGTCCAATACGCCGTTGGCACTCCTGAGCGTACTGCTATCATTCTCGCCTACAAGCACGTTCAGCGCCTTCTTACCGTCACTGGTATCTGCCTGTGCGTGCCCATCATTGCCTTCGCCTTCTGCCTTCGCAACCCTCTTCTCAACGAGAAACAGACTTTGGCTCACGACGATCCTGTTACTCAGACTCGTCCGGGAGAGGAGTCTGTTAAGAACGAGGAGAAGATCTAAAATGATGAATGTCTCGGGCTCAGCATTCTATGAAGAGCCCCTGGTCACTAAAAGCTTTTTCTTTTCTTTCTCAAAATTATTCCAGTTTACCCAATAATACTACCTAATGACCCTCTTATAACATGTAAACTATGTTTGTGTCCATGTTCCGTTCTCCACCTGACGTGGCTTGCCATGTCTTAATGGAACATTGTTGTGAAGATGTGACGTCCCTCGCAAAATAATCCCCGAATGGGGAATTAGTGTAGTTTTCTCATGGCGTCTTCCTGGCTGCCACACTGCATGCGTTAAATCTGATAACTCATCCTACAATGAGCAAATTTGAAAGTAAAAAGACAGGCGCACCGCGATCAAAAATGGAGACACGGGGAATCGAACCCCGGACCTGATCCAAGTATCTATAGAGATGCTAAGGATCCGTCATACCACTAGACCATGTCCCCGTAGATGAAAGGCATCGGGTAATCCGGGCTTATGACAAACGAATTCCGCTGTCGGCCCGGAGAAAAGCGGTACGCGCAGAAGAGCGAAGCTAGGAACGGAAAAAGGTATTGAAAATGAAGACACGCCCGAAGGGATCAGGGGGTCCCAAAGAAGGCCCGAGTGTATGTGCATGCATGAATATTTGGTTACCCACGTCGAAATACATCATAAGCTACAACATGACGAACCTGCCGAACATCGGACTCATATAATCGGCGTATTTCGCCGGGACCAGACCCCAATTTGGATCACTATGGTGTCATGAACATGCGAATGCATGCCATGTGTGGAGTGACCCAAAAGAAAAGCACAGAAACCCAATCCCTGTTGCATCCGTGGGTATAACGGAAGCTTACCGAAACTTCCAACAACACAACAACCTAGGATTTGCTTTAAACACCGGTATGGCTTTAGAAGTAATCCACACAAACTATTAGTGTGTTTATACATGCATATTTATTTATTATTTTGATTTTGTACTGCTTCTCTAACAGTAGCTAACCCACCTATGCATACATACACATGTAACTAAACTCATACCGTGAAGTATAGGCTGAAAAGACAAGCAAACATGCAAACAAAAGAATGTCATAGTATGGTCGTAATATTCATCTTTCAAAAGGCACACGGTAGTTTGCCAAATAGGGAAACAAATTAGCATCATCCCAAGCAAATCTACATACCTGCCTTGTTGCTCTATTCTGCCTTGCCAGAGTCGTTACTCTTCGTTTTACTCTGTGCACTCTCTTCGGCCTCTTCTATTACTACTGTCGGAATCTTAGAAACGACATCAGCAGAAGCTCCAGTGATGGCCTTCGTAGTTTCGCCATCCCCTATAACATCGTCCATATCAGTATCCTCTTTCCCTTCGCCGCTGTTGTTCTCTCCAGCTTCATCCTCAGCAACGGCATCAAGATCCCGCCCATACACAAAGTTCAAGATTTTACGCAGGAGACTGTCACTATCTTCATTGGCGAGGACAAGGTCGAAGCCTGCTGTGTAACTTTCTTTGGCTGCAGCTTCCTCATAGGCTTTGCCTAGAGCAGCAGCAGCCTCCTCTGTGACATCAGCCGACCTGGCAGTAGCAACAAGAGCTGCACTGCTTGTCGGTTTCAAAAGAATGGTGCGGCCGCGGGAACCCATATCACGCATCCAGCTCACAGCGCTATGAGGGACAACAGAAATGGGTACTTTGTTATCTTCTTCGGAGATCTTGTCAATGGTCTTCTTTGCAAGAGCATCAAGTGGCTCAGCTGCGTCTTCAAAGTCACCCACAAGGACAGCCAGTTTGTCACCGTCAAGCATGGATGTAATTTCCCGGCGTTCAACATGAAGATAAAGACCTGACTGCTCGTCATCCTTCTTTGGTCGTGAGGTGTGCCATGGAACACGCTTAAAGATGGCGGGATTCTTTTCGATAAGAGACTCGAGGATCGCCGTCCGTCCACTATGTTCAGGTCCACCGATAACAACCAGAGATAGATCCTCAGGCATCTTGACATTGCTTGCCAACTCAGGCATAGGGGGGGCATCAGGATCCAGCTTTTCGCCGTATATGGGATCAAGCTTATCAACTGACTCAATGCGATCAAAAGCCGCAATGTGTGAAAGTGAGGTGAGGCGAAGAGCCTGCCACGTAGCACCAGCCTTCCGATCTTCAAGTTGTGCCTTCTTTTCAGAGCTACTCTCCATTTCAATGTCAAAATCAAGGTCACTGAGCTTTCCACGGATGCTAGTCAGATCTGGCATTTGAAACTCTGATTTCAACGCGCCTTCCAAGGCAGCATCATCCAAGAAGTCGAGGTTCAAATTACCAACCTGACCTGGTGGGATAGTCTTAGGGGCAGCCAGTTTGACAATGGTATCAGTCGACTCAAGAAAGAGGTCGGCCGTAATGGCAGGTTTTTCAATCGGAGGGCAGTTCTCAATCTTCCACCGAACCCAATTCTTATCACGGGCAAGTACGGTTTCAACCATACGCACATAAAAGGGGCCATCCGGGTCTTGCTTCAGGAATTCTGCAATTGTTTGCTTCATTTCTGTCGCCCAGGTAGCCTATGGTCGTTACAGTTAGAAGCTTGATTTGTCTCACCGTTCATTATACACTTACATCTTCTTCAGATAATACTTGGTCCATGTAAGCCACGGCTTTATTAAGGGACGTAAGCCCAGCTAACTTCTCCTTTGCCTTGGGTGTCAAGGACAGTATAAAGTCCATGATAATGAGCGCTTGTACGAGGACATGTCTACGGAATGATAAATCGCAAACTTCAAGTTCAAACAGATCGCGGTTTGTGAGATACTTGGGGTTAAAGGTTGAGGCATCTTTTGTTTCCACCTGTGCTGGTGGTGGAGTGACCGAGTGGTGACCATTAGACACTGGTTTTCTACTATCGTCAACTTGTGATTTAGGCTGACCGTTACCAGTTCCATTATTGTCGCGTACTTGGCGGAACGAATTAAGACTGGTCTCGAACGCTTTCTTGAAGTCGGTAAAGTTTTCTGGGGCAAACAGTTTCTTGGGTTGGCTGAAGCTATCTTGTAGAGACCAGAAAACGGGATACAAAGAGTCTAGGTTGACAGGTACTGGCTTTGTTGCATCACCGCCGGAATCCACATCCATTGCATCCCCAACTACTTCGCGACTTTGTGCGACAAGATCCTTGTCATAGTCTGTTATGTTTTCGACATGGTATTCACCACGTAAGTTAACCGATGATCTATCGCCGAGAGGGAAGCTTTGGAACATGAATATGAACACTCTCCCGCAGAAACTGGTATCTTCTGCTCTGGAGAGTCGGCGCAAAAGCTCATTACATGTGCGAAGGATAGCAAGATGTTTGAACTTGAAGCCTTTGGCAGTAATGCGCTCACGCCGAGATTCGAGATAGTCGAAAACTTGCCGGCAGCCAGCAATGGGTTGTGTGTCAAGGAGCTCTTCGATGAGCCAGAATAGTAAAGCAGCGTCACATCTCTCGGTGTCAGACAAAATTGACATGAAGTCAAAAAGATTCCATACATAGACAAAGCGGGGAGAATCTATCAGGGTCTCAGCCTACAGAGAAGGACTAGTTAGCATGTGACAACGGGCTCAAGTGAAGTGGTAAGACTGACAACGAGGGTCGCAAAGATGCTGCGCATCGCAGATTCAACCAATGCGTTGCGACGGAGCTTCTTGCGCTCTTGGTCCGCGGGGTCAGCGAAGCGATTGCCTTCATCAGCTTCAAGCAGCGCATCTAGGCGGGTAAAGGCATCACCAAAGTCGGATGCTGTAAGTGTAGGTTCGATGGAAGGCGTGGGTTTCACAGACTCTACTTCCGAAAGAGTCTGGAGTGTGAGCTCAACAATTCTGTCGACAACTCCAAGAGTGAACTTGGCTGGTGCCATGATAGACAACGTCGGAGGGAATGATCGGTTATGTTGTCGCGAAAGTGCACCAGGAAATTGAGTTGAGTTCCGAATGTAAACTTGATCCTTTGTAAAAATTAAAATGTTATTAACAGAAGCAAATAATCTAGAACTCAAATAACAAGAACAACCATCAATGATGATGGATGACACTCCACCATCGTCACTTTGCGCCAACTTCTAGCCCTTGCTTGACGTTCTCCCATAAAGTTTCCCGCCCCACCAACATTTGGCTCGTGGAACCTTGACCCCTGCACATATGCGCGTTCCTGGCAAGGCTGCGCATCCTCAATGAACATTTCAGCATCTTCATTGGCCAAAATTCACTTTTCTCCTCAGCCTCGCGCACTTCATTTGCCAAAGCTTCAAAAGTTTAAGGGCAAGGTCAATATCAAAGCGACTTCAACGCCGCAAAACCAGCCATCTACCTGGCCTATTACTGCAGAGTTTCTTGCGATTCTCAAGGTTGATCTCTTAAAAGTCACCCTCTTGCAGGGCAAGACCCAATTGTCGGATTTTTATGTTGCGCCTCTAGAATTCATGTATTAAACCGCAACTTTTTGAAAGTCCTCCCTCTCTCTTCGAAAATACACACAGCATCACGATGCCGAAAGCGAAGCGTCTCAAGGGTGGTTCGGAACAGGTGTCTATGGATCCAGAGACTTCTCATTCAACTGGCGCGTCTACGATTGGGCCAGTTGAGCTTAATAATGAATGGTCTAGTTTAGCTGTTAAGCACTGGCTAGGTCTCAAATCTACACCCAAGGTCGACAACGACGTTGTGAAGAATATCTGGGAGGAGGTAGCCAAGAACGGATTTACTCGGCCCCAACTATCTGCTCTCGAAGGTGTACAGGCTCTTGAAGGGTAAGACCCAATGCGATTCAACATCAAAGCTGTTATGCGACAACCACTAACGACTGTCACAGATACTTATGGCCCGGCTTTTCTGAGAATTCTACGAACAATCATGTGCTCTTGATTGTCCTTTTACTAAATGTCAAACGTCATGACAACCTCAGTTCATGGGGTAAGTTCTCTTAACTCAGGCATATACGTTATCACGTCCCTAACATATTCCAGCACTCCTCGAATCCCGCCCTGCCGAATTCTCTGACCTATTCCGCCGCATATTATCTTTATGTCTCGACCCAACCAGCACCTCAAAAATCCGCACACACCTGCTCTGTTTCATCATCGATGCTTTCCAGAGCCTCGATCACCCTCTAGTTCGCAAGGAATGTGCCTCTCTCGTGTCCATTGGTATTTGGTACAACCTCTCATCTGATGAATTTCGCGAAAGCAAACTCGACCAAGTCCGCCACCTTCGCAAAGTTTGGCGTGGATCTTCTAAGCGCTACGATGCTGCCTCGCCAGAAGAACAACCGCGTTTGCGATTCGAAAGAGCTTGGCTCTACACATTGATGTTGGATTTTCTACGCAGGTTGTACTCAACCAAGGCATCTGACGATGATGTTGTGTACTGTGAGAGGTTTACCGAGTTCTTGTGCGACCTCCTTAGTCAGCTCCCGACTCGCCGTTACGTCAACACATTAGTTCAAGATCTCCAAATTGTTCCCGTCATGCGCCTGTCACCATTATACACGACGGAAGAAAACGGTCTTTTACGAGACATGCATGAGCTACTGTCGCACTATACCTACTTCTCTATCAACGACCAAACAGGAAGTCAATATTCCAAAGAAGAAAACTTCGATCAACATTGTGCTGTTTTGAGTAAATTGCAGCATATCTCGATCAAGCACTTTGAGGAAAAACTTACAGTTCTGGCCCTTTCCAATTACGGCTCCATCGACAAGCGGGAAGACCTTGAGACACTCTTAGCGGATCTCACGGAGGAAGAACTATTCGAGCTTGCATCGCATCTTCATATCAGAACATCATACCCGGAATCCGTCAATATCGATATCGATCGTGTGTTGCTAACTGAAATATTGTTGAGCCACCATGAACGGAAAAGGGCCTTCCAGGATGTTGCCGAGGAACTCACTACTGTTCCAACAGAACGGGTTTTGTACGACAGTAACGTCCTTCGGTCGGACTCGTACGATGGTACCCGACCTTTGCCCCTTCCCAAGCTCAATTTGCAATATCTGTCGGTAGGAGATTTCCTCTGGAGATCTCTAGTTCTGTACCGCGGTGATGCTTTCTATGGTATCCGCAGTGATATTGACGTTGCTATGCGCCGCTTGGCCCCAGACTCCCAAAAGAATGGCCAGGTCCGGTTTACTGGAACCTCCAAGTACGCTCTTCCCATTCCCAAACCTGCAATTCTCGAGGTTGCGCCACCAGCCATAGGATGTGATACTCCTGCTGTAGTACGCGCCGAGGTTCGGCTAGATGTTCGCAAGCTTGATAACCGGGTCCGCAAGGAATGGGACTCGCTCCACTCCGGTGATATCGTTTTCCTTTTATCTGTAACTGCTATGCCGGTAAATCCAGGTGTAAGAAACAGTTCACCAGCAACTGTTTCGGTCGTACGCACTGCCGAGGTAGTACACGTCTCGGATGAAAATGGCCATGACAACAGGGATGCTAGAGGCCTCTCTGGTAAGCAACGTAAACTTATTCTCAAACTCGACACCCGTGCCTACCGTGATGACGGTCTCGAGTCTGAAAGGGAGAGGGATGAGATCTACGGAAGCATCAACCTCATCCTCCGTCGCGACAGCCGGCATAACAATTTTAAATCGGTCCTTGAGACCATCCAAAAACTGGCTTTGTCGGATGTACCAATTCCTTCATGGTTACACGAGGTTTTCCTTGGCTATGGTGACCCCAATGCTGCCAATTACAAACACTTGTCTTCGCGTATCAAAAGAATCGACTTCAGAGATACTTTCCTGGATTGGCAGCATCTCATTTCTAGTCTACCTGGAAAACACATTGAGCCTGTGGCTAATGATTCCAGCTCATTCTCGCCTCCATATGTTCTCGAGACTGAGGTCCGGTCTACAGCTGAACCTGTCGCTGAAAAACCCACCAAAAAGCGTCGTCGGGATGTGGAACCTAGCATGAAGGCTGATATTGAGTCTCTCAAGGTGACCACTTACAAAGAGCCCAACATGGGTCCTTACCCGACTGACGTTCCAAAAAGAAATGCTATTCGGTTCACCCCAGCACAAGTTGAGGCGATTACTTACGGTACCCAACCAGGTCTAACTGTCATTGTTGGGCCTCCCGGTACTGGTAAAACCGATGTCATTACCCAGATCATTAGCAATATCTACCACAACTTCCCTGAGCAAAAGACCCTCGTTATCACACATGGCAATCAAGCACTTAATCAACTATTTGCCAAGATTGCTGCCCTCGATATTGACAACAGACATCTCTTACGACTCGGTCGTGGAGAGGATGATCTGGAGCTTGATTCAAGTTTCAGCAAGTACGGGCGTGTTGAATCTTTTGTTCAAAACAGAGACAAGTATCTCTTAGAGGTCAGCAAGTTGGCGGCAACTCTTGGTGCTCCCGGTGCTCATGGAAACTCTGCTGAGACTGCTGGTTATTTCAACAAGGTCTATGTCTTGCCCTTGTGGACCAAATTCAAGGACCAGTTGACCTCGGAAACTTCGACTGCCGAGTCGATTGTACAGTCTTTCCCATTCCGTGCCTTCTTTTCTGATGCTCCTCAGCCTCTATTTGCTCCAAATGCCGACAAATCAGCGGTTGTTGATGTTGCTCAAGGCTGTTATAGGCACATTGAGCGTGTATTTTCTGAGCTTGAAGACATCATGCCCTTTGAAATTCTCCGGAGAGAAAAGGACAAAGCCAATTATCTTCTGACTAATGAGGCCCGTATTATCGCCATGACTTCTACTCATGCTGCCATTCGTCGTCAGGAAATTGCGGATCTTGGGTTTCATTATGACAATGTTGTATTTGAAGAAGCTGCACAGATTACCGAAGTTGAAAACTTTATTCCGTTTGCTCTTCAAAAGCCAGTCAATGACAAGACTCGTCTTCAGCGTGTCGTTCTTTGCGGTGACCATCTTCAAAATTCTCCCGTCATTCAAAACATGGCATTTGCTTCCTATGCCAATATGGAGCAGTCTCTTTTCTCTCGTCTTGTTCGTCTAGATGTTCCTGTCATCACTCTTGATCAGCAAGGTCGTGCGCGGTCATCAATTGCAGATCTCTACCGCTGGCGCTACCCACAACTTCTGGATCTTCCTCTAATCCACGAACAACCTGAATATACTTTGGCTAACGCTGGATTCCGCTATGACTACCAGTTCGTTAACGTCCCTGACTACAACGGTAAGGGCGAGTCCGAGCCCAGTCCTCACTTCATCCAAAACCTTGGTGAAGCTGAATACGCTGTAGCCATCTATCAGTATATGCGCCTTCTAGGCTATCCTGCTGAGAAAATCTCCATCCTTACTACGTATGCTGGTCAACGTGCTCTCATCAGAGATGTTCTCCAACATCGTTGTGCTAAAAACCGTATATTCGGCCTACCCAAGGCTGTTCTTACCGTCGACAAATATCAAGGTGAACAGAATGACTATGTTATTGTTTCACTTGTTCGTACATCGCGCGTGGGCTATCTTCGAGACCTACGCCGTTTGACCGTTGCACTGTCACGTGCTCGGTTGGGTCTCTACATTCTGGGTCGTCGGAATGTCATTGAGAGCTGCCCCGAGTTGAGACAAGCCTTTAGCAAGTTCTTCGAACGTCCAGACAAGCTTACTCTGGCCACGGGTGAACTATGGCCTTCTAAGAGAGTAATCAAAGATGAGGAGGGTCAACAAAGTATTCAGGGCGAATTTACAGCGGAAGGAGTAGAGCATCTTGGTCTATATGTGTATGAGATGACGAAGACCAAAATGAAGGAGCTTGAAGGTGATGTAGAAGAGATTCCAGAACAAGCGCCTGAAGACATAGAGGATGATAGCGACGAGCCTATGTAATTCACAGCTCATTGCGTATGTATCTGTTCTTTCATGGCGTTTGGGTAATGTATCTTTCCCGCTTTTAGTAGACTCAAATCAGTAATTTCCAAGTAATCTACCAAATCTCATAGTATGACTGTGACTTCTTACATTACTAGTCCCTGCCTATGGATTAAAGGCAACAAACCAAACACCAAGGCATGGAAAAACAATGCTTGAAAATCGTGTTCTAAAACTCCATTCATCAAACACCAACACCGTCTATACAAAATCATCATCACATTGTTCCTATCTCATTGTCGTTTGTTCAAAGAACCAAATAGCACAGGGTTAATGTTTTCAAAAACCCTAGCATTGACCGAATACAACTCCCGCCCATGGTTTGCACGACATCGGAAAAATGTAAGTACACCTCCAGTATGGACATACACCTAAGATCTCAAGAGACTGAAACATTGTAATTATATCTAGAACTCTACCCGTAAACCTATATTCCGAAATACATAGACGCATTGGAGAGAGTTTTCTTAGCTTTCTTTCTGACTAAGAACGTGAAAAATGGGATAGACTGTGAAATCACCAGACATATGTCTGCACAGTTCATAGAGACAGTAACGGAGCGTACACACTTGTGTCATAGTGCCGTCATAGTGAGTTGGTCTTCAAATAGGCATTTGAAACCAGCAAGTGTACAAGTGCCGGCCTTCCTCAACAGCGGGTTTCGTTGACGGTCAACGCACGCTCTCGTAGGAGAAATATGTAAGCTAGGTAAGGTAACTCGCTAGGACGACTCAATTCCTGCTGGACCCTCCTGCTAACCCCATGCAAACTCCTCTTCTCGGTCTTGAATCCGCCAGACCTATTTCGATCGCAAGGTCAAAATTTCACTCGACCTGCGAGAAGAGCGCTGCTTTTTACTCTTTTTCCTTTACCATTTTTCTTGTTACTGCACATCCACAAACATGGCGCAGAACACCCCTGAGAACGTCTCCGACGGCGCCGCGCCGTATGGCGCTCCTATGGTAAGTTGATGAGCTCCCACCCGTTTTTCACTTTTTCTGTGCTTTTTTATCTGTTTTTTGCTTCTTTTTTTGGCCTCTTTGATTGCAGTTTTGTTCAGTTTTGCTCGTTTTATATGCATTTTGGCACACCTCTGGTGATTTGCTTGCCTGGATCGGTCGATGCTTCGCTGTGGCTGGCGAAACAGCGTTCTGATAGGCCTGTCGAACTCCTTTGGGCCATATTTTTTTTTTCGACGACCCCACTACACTCTATTGGAAGCATATCACCCCGCTCTCCATACAACAGACCCTTCCAACAAGTTGCCCTCCCTGCCTGATCGTTAATCCCGTTCCAAGTGGTAATGGCCCGCGTTCATAGGATACCAGAGAAGAACGTCCAGTTTGCAACAACAGAGCTTGATCTGGGGCTACCGACTTTGTGGCGTATGGCTTGCTCTTCCTGCAGTTTGGGCAATGAAAATACGGGGGAAATCACACACTAGCCATGCGGTTACATGCTGGCACTCATCTCATGGTTGTGCTGGGTTCGTGGCATGCGGAGCCGCAGATTCATCTTGTATGTTGGCTTAGAGCATCTGCAGATTCCGAATCCCTCTCCGTCACCTACTTTAACAATTAGGGAGTCGAAGAGCATCTGCCACATGCTACCAGCCGGCTGAAACTCCGTTTGATGGATGCTTTGTATCATCCCAGCATTATCCGCTTTTTTTTTTCGGCTGCCTGCCCGATTCGCACGAAGTCTTTCCCGGGCGGTTTTTACTTTTTCTTTTTCATGCTGCTCTTTACAACTTTGTGGGCAGTAGTGGAGCCCTGATCGCTCTATCCGACCAATCAGATCCATGCATGCCATCACTAAAGTGTGGGCCTTGCGCTATCGAGCTTATCGTCTAGTTTGCCTCCTACTCTCAAACTTGCCCCATTGTGAAGTCAGTTAAGGCATCTGGGCCCCAGTTGCCTGCATACTGCGAACTCATGGGGCGAGATCAAAGTATGCTCATCGTAACTACCAGATGAGGCCTTCTGAGATGCATCTATGTATGTAGATGCCATGCAAGTGGTCAGACTCCGCTGTACAACCCACTGCAAACTGCAGTATTTGGGGGAGATGGAGGAGGGCCACTAGTGCTTCTGCGGGCTTTTATAGCGCATGTAGCGTGCTCATACGGGCTCTTGCGGCACTAAAAATACACTAATCCCGGCCTTCTCCAAGGCTCTAGCCCACTAACTGTAGCTGTGATCATCCCGTTTCGTCGCCTGGCCGCCTGTTCTGGGCCGCTGTGATCACTTCTGGTCTGGCGGCCTCGCTTTTCATCTCTATCGAACGCTCTCTCTTTCTTTCCCATCTCATCATCGTCACCTGGTCAGTTGTTTTGTCAGTCCTTTACTGGCATCACTTGTCCTGCTGAGAGACATACGAAAAAAGAAAACACCACTTCGACTGTTCACACGGTCGCGGTTTTTCTTCATTTTCATTTTCTTCATTGAAATTTGAGCCGCCCAAAAACGGTTCCCGCATAACTTTTTGTCATTCGTTCCTCTTTGTCTATCAGGCTATAGACGCTGAGGATCCACGCCCTACCCACTTTGACGGCTAGCTCTCCCAAGGTGTCCTCCATCTCCTTCGGACCAACCCGTCTCATATTAGACTTCGACATCTTCGCCTGTCCAGTCTCATCCCATTGGGAATCGCCAGGTCATTGGTCAATTTAACGTTGTCGACGACCTCCCATATCCGACACCCGTGTTGTCTTGTCATTGACCCTGTACTCCAGACGTCGATTCAAGCATAATTTCTTCTCAATTTCCGTCATTGAATCCCGACTATCCACCTCTCGGTTATCGTCCTTTGACAGTCTTTTCCCAGCTCGGTTGCCCTTACGACTCATCATCTCGTATCGTAAACGTTGCTTTGCTCGATCTGACCCCCGTACGCCTTCACATCCCAACAAGCTCTCGTTTCCTCAACCCAGCGGCAGTTATCGCTTTGCGTAATTGACGCTACCCCCAAATACCAACTTAATGACGTCTACACCTAGCCAATCTTCGACCCCGGCGCAATCCAACTCGGCAGCCTCTGCGGCTCCGTCTTATGCCTCTGCTGCTGGTTCGAAGAAGGCCCCTGTTGTGACCCACCATGGAAAATCCTCGTCCGTATCTGGCCGTCCGCCCATCACTCCTGCTGTTCCGTCGGTTCAAGGTGTGAACAGTGACGCTGCCGGTGCTCATTCTCGCAAGAGCTCTCTAACCATTGGTAATGGTTCGTCTTGGCCCGGAAACGGGATCTCGAAACCAAACCAGAAGCCCCCTGTCAAGTTCGGCCACATCGACTCGCCCATCATGTCGAGCGAGAGTATTCAGGCCCGCTCTGCCCACTCACCAGCTCCCCCTTCGCCCATCCCGATCAGCGCTGTCAGTGGTGGTAACCGTCCTCCCCCGATCCCTCCAACCACTATGACTTTTGGAAGTTTGGGTAATGATGATGTAAGTAAAATCTCCCTCCCCCACCACCCTCTACTGAAGCCTGTACTGCGAGTTTTTGGTATCATTGAGTTGGCCCTTGTCGTCAAATCAGTGGTCCAGTAATGGGCATGATCTGTCAAATCATCGCGACCAACACTCCCTTTTGTAACACGTCAATTCCCCCGTGAATATTCTGTACCTATGGTTGTTACCCTATTTTGGGCAATGATCAGAGTTGCCGTTTAACCAGATACAGCACCGAAACTCAATGGGCGAGCTGTACATGTGAAGCTGGCTCAGGGTCTGTTCTGAAGTTGCCGTCTTATCATCCGACGTCATTTATCATCCGGCACATCACACCATAATTTGAGAGTGATTCAGCTAACAAAGTAATTTCAGCGCATGCGGCAGCCCCCCCATAACGGCAACCATGGCCGCCGAGAGTCCTTCCACTCCAATGCCGGAAGCGACATGGGCCAGGGCCATCGCCAACCCCACTTCTCGGGCCAGCGCGGCCGCCCTTACCACCATCCCAGCGGTAACGGCTCGTTTAACAACCACCATAATCAGATGGGCTACCCTCCGAACAACTACCGCGGTGGTGGTGGCTCGGGAGGTCGTGGTGGCATGGGCTATCACAACAATGGCCGTGGGAATATGCACATTGCTAGCTCGCCCCAGCCCGGCCGGAGTCCTCGTTTGTCCAACAGCCAAATGAGCACCCCGAACATGCCGAATGCATCGCTTGCCCAACCCATGCCTACGCAAACACCGCCCCATGGTTATTACCCACCGCCAATGGTAAACAACTCCCAGTCATCAAACCGCCGTTTTTCACAAAATGCCTCTTCCGGTTTTGCGTCTTTTGGGTCGTATTATGACTCTCCAGCAAATTCCCTCAAATATTCTAGGTCTAATAACTATGCTGTCAAAGTTAACCAGCACCGCTACCGCGCATACCAGTCCGCACATTATGATTCCCAATGGAAGTCCAAAATTTGGGAAGACCGGGCTTCCAAGTCCTTAGGCATGTCTTCGATGACATCAGATGCTTCACGACTGCCACATACGCCCCAGACCAGACAGCCACAACCTGTGTCTGCGGGAAGTTTTGGTTCTAGTGGACCTGCATATGGTGTGTCAGCGTGGAATACTGAGGCCCCGCCTGTTGATGTCAGTCCCTTCTACAAACGGACTGAATGGCAAACCGATTTCTCTGGTGCCTCACATTTTCAGCAGACTTCTTACCCGACTACCACTGCTGGGACAAACAAAACAGCTGCAACAAACATCAGGCCTACCGACTACCATTTCTCACACAAAAAGTCTTCTTGTTCTACAAAGTTGTTGCAACAAACACCGCCATCAATATTACCGAGACATCTAGCTTCTTTAGGAAAACCTCATAACTTACCATTCGCATCTGACCATTTATCTCGACGAAACACGATGAAGTCATCACAGCCCCAGGGCTCACGTTTAACCGAAGTAGACACTTCACCAGCCAATCCATCGACGTTCCCGTCTTCGCCACACACACCCAAACCTTCTAAATGGCACTGGGATAAAGCGCCCGTGTTCACCCCATCAAGTGACTTCAGTCCCTGGTATCAGCGATCAACCCCAGTCGCCCAAGAAAACCAGCGTTTTTCTAAGGGCTCTAACTCTACCGAGTATTGGGCTACTCACGGTTTACCATGTTGTACATTCGGAAGTCTGTCAAGTGCAGGAATTCGCATTGTAATACTTTCCCTATTTAAGCACCAGTCACAAAAGATTCTCCAAGACACATGTATTATTCAATGAACATTGCACTAACAAGTTTTAAAGCAGTATGGATACGGCGGCCCCGGCCCCCAACAGTTCGGGCAGCACGGAGTACCCGGCTATCAGTATAACGTCAACCATTTCGCCGGTGGTCCTGGAGCGCCCAGCGGTTTCAACCCGAACATGCCCGCCTTCAATCCCAGCCAAGTGAACAATATGTCTCGTTCCACTTCGCAGCACTCCGAGAAGACGGCTCAGTCGCCCGCCATTGTCGGTTCTACCCCCGCCGCTGGCTCCAGCGTTTTCGTTCGCCCCAACGCTTCCTCCGCTATTCGCATCACCACGCCCCAGGGCGACCAGCTTGACTTGAACAGTGTCAAGAGCCGTAACGCCGCTGCCGCCGCTAAGCCCGTCGCTGCCGCCGCCACCACTCCTAGCAAGCCCCCTGTTAAGCAGAAGTCACCCGAAGAGATTCAAGAGGAGCTCCGTCAAAAGATTGCCCAGATGGTGCCCAGCAAGAAGACAGATGAGTCTAAGGAGAAGGAGGAGGCTGAAGCTAAGGCCAAGGCCGAGTCTGAGGCTAAGTCTGCTGCTGAGGCCAAGGCCGCTGCCGAGGCTAAGGCCGCTGCCGAGGCTAAGGCTGCTGAGGAGGAGAAGGCCAAGGCTACCGAGAGTAAGACGGAGACTCCATCTACTGAGGGTGCTAAGAATGACGAGGAGGATGAGATGGAGAGAATGATTCGTGAGATGGAAGAGGCTGATAGACTTGAAGCTGAACGGGAGGCGAAGTATGCCCTCGAGAAGGCGGCCAAGAAGGCTGCTTCTGAGGCTAAGAAGCTGAGTCCCGAGGAAGAAGACCGCAAGCTTCGTGAAGCTGAACGTGAGATGGAACGTTTGGAGGAAGAGAAGGAGCGCCGCCGCAACGAAGATGCCCCGAAGCAGAGCTTCAAAGAGCTTATGGCTGCTGCTCGGTCCGGCAAGGACATCTCTGGCTCTGCCAAGGCCGATGAGTCGGTCGCTGACAAGATGTCCACCATGTCTTTGGACCCCAAGGTTCCCAAGATTGAGGCTCCTGCTGGTGCTGGCGGCTCCATTCGCGGCGACAAGAACCGCAAACCGGCTGCGTTGAACTTGAGCCCTCTGTCTGGTACCAAGATTGAGCCTCCTCAGCCCAGTGCTGCTCTTCAGTCTTTGAAATCCGCTCGTTTCCTGTCCGTGATGAACCAAGAGTTGTACCCTGCTGGCATCATGTCCCCCAACCCTGCTCTCAACCCTGCTTCTACCAAGAAGGGTAAGAACTTCCAGTATGACTCTGGCTTCCTACTCCAATTCAAGACTGTTTTCACTGAGCAGCCTTCTACGGAGTTCCAGTCCCAGGTGAAGAGCCTGATTGGAGACGACAACCGTGGTGGCTCGGCTCGGGGCCAAGCGCCACGTGCTGCTTCGTCAAAGGGCTCTTCCAACCCCGTCGGTGCTCCCATTGGTAGTGCTTTTGGTACTGGCCGTGTTAGCGTTGGTGGTGGTATGCCCCGGGTTGGTAACAACCCCATGGCTTCGTTTGGTGGTCGTGGTAACTTTGCCATGGGCCGCAATGCTAGTGGCAATGCCCCCGGTTCTCCTCGTGTAAACAGCAATCGGGCGGGCCGTAATAACAGTAACCGCCCGCACAAGGCTGATAAGCAGGCTGCTGCCATGCCCCTGACTGCCGGTATGGACATTAAGCCAATTCAAGTTTCGGAGAGTGGTTGGAAGCCGACCAGTGTGGGTCAGAGACCTAACGCGGCGGCTGCCGCTGGTTCTCTTCGGGATCCAGCCATGGTGCAGCGCAAGGTCAAGGCTGCCCTGAACAAGATGACTCCCGAGAACTTTGACCGCATTTCGGAGCAGATTCTTGTCATTGCCGGTCAGTCCAAGGACGAGAACGACGGCCGTACTCTTCGCCAGGTCATCCAACTTACATTTGAGAAGGCCACCGACGAAGCTCACTGGGCTTCCATGTACGCCCGTTTCTGCAAGCGTATGCTCGATACCACCAGCGATGAGATCCGTGATGATACCGTTCGCGACAAGGCTGGCAAGGTTGTGACTGGAGGTACCCTTTTCCGCAAGTACCTGCTCAACCGCTGCCAGGAAGAGTTCGAGCGTGGTTGGAAGGTTAACCTGCCCAAGCCTAAGGAGGGTGAAGCCGAAGCTACTCTGCTGTCTGATGAGTACTACGCTGCGGCTGCTGCCAAGCGTCGTGGTCTGGGTCTTGTTCAGTTCATTGGTGAATTGTACAAGCTCGGTATGCTCACTGACCGTATTATGCACGGCTGCATCCAGGCTCTTGTTGACTTCAAGGAGGAGCCAGACGAGTCCGAGGTTGAGTCTCTGTGCAAGCTGCTCACAACTGTTGGTGGTCCTCTTGAGTCAACCCCCAACCAGAGCCGTCACTTCATGAACGCTTACTTTGAGCGTATTGATGTGATGATCAGCCACCCCGGAATGAACAGCCGTATGAAGTTCATGCTCATGGATGTAGTTGACTTGCGCAAGAACGGGTGGCGCGGCAAGGAAGTCAACAAGGGTCCCAAGACTCTGGACGAGGTGCGCGCGGATGCCGAGGCTGCTGCTGCTGCCAAGGCGGCCGAGGCGGCCAAGATGACTCGTGGTGGCTCGGGCCGGCCAATGTTGGGCCACGGCGATGCTCGCCACGGCTATGGTGGCAACAACAGCCATAACAGCAACCAGGTCTCAAAGGGTGAATTTGACCGTCTCCGCAACAACAAGCAGGCTTCGCGTAGCTCGACATCGATGACCAGCCTTGGTCCTGGTGGCTCGTTCGGATCTCGCACCAACTCTGCGCGCAAGACGGCCGGCGGCGGCAACTCCATGAGCCGCGGCTCTGAAGACTCAGCTTCTTCTTCGCGCAAGCACCTCAACTCGTTTGACGTCCTGGCGTCGCTTGATGCTCCGCCTAACTCGCCACCGTCAGCGGCTGTCTCGCCTGCTCTGCCCAAGGCCACGCCTAACACGGCTGCCAAGGAGGAGTAAGCAAAGATGTCAATTGTGAGTTTTGCTGGCAGCAGTTTGGCTGCAGTGCTAAAAGGAGGTCAAACGCTTTGGTCGTTTTGCGATGTAGAACATGGTTTTTCTGGTCTTTGGTTCTTTGCATGGCCATGGTTGTTTTTGTCTGGTTATTCTTTTTCGTGGCTGTTTCGCGGCGTCGTTTTTTTCAGGGCCGTCAAAAGTTTGTGTGGTTGTGCGTTGGGCGGGGTCTCTTGGGTTGCAGGTTACAAATGATTTTAGACTGGGACGAGCTGAGGGTATGACCGGATTGAATGTTGTGATTCCGTCATGATGCTTCGACTGGTCATGTCCTTGTCTAGCTCTTTTTTGGTTGCTCGTTTTTGGATGTGTTTTGGCTTTTATTGCCCATTATTCCCTTTTCCTTGTTTAGTTTGTTTTGTTCTTCCTGGTTTTGTTTTTCAGTTTGGGTTATCTTGTCAGGTTGACATTCTTGCTTATAGTTTTTTTTAAGTGGTTTCTTGTTTTTTCCATAACTGTGTCATGATATGTGTACTGTGTATTAGTGTCTATATATGTATGTATAAATGTACGGTAATCTACTTTGTCTGCGGTTTCAACAATCCCAACCGCACGAAGATGGAGTCCATGGCAACCCAGCCACGGCCACATTTCTCCAGATACTTGTCGACGACGCCCTTTACCGTCCCGAACCGAACCCGGTTATACTCCACCACGGCGGCAATCTGCTCTCTCTGAGCACTGGTAAGTGTCTCATCAGTACCTTCAACGGCCAGCTTCTTCGCCTTGTCAACATCGAATAACTGGGCAAAGTAAACCAACTGAGTGTAAATCTCCTTTTCTGAAACTTCATACTTCATCACACCTCTACAGTCCTTAGCTAATCCTCTGGGGCCGAGACATCTGGTGCCGTAAACGGACATTTGGCGGGTCCGAAGACCGCATTGTGGGTCGGAGCAGGTGAGCCAGGCTTCATAGTAGGTTGCAGTTGCACAGCGGATTTGTCTTTCCAGTTGGGCGATGAGGGAGAAGGTAGCTAGAGAGGTGCTGCAGGAGGGGCAGGTGAAGCCGTTTGTGGTTGTCAGAGCAAGACCTTCGGGTGTGGATATGCCAGGATAGAGAGTGGCGGTTTTGCAGCGACGACATTGAAGGGTAAGAGGGGTGCAGGTAGCAAAGCGCTGAGAGTCAGGAATTTGAGATTCAAGGGGGTGGATTTCAAAGTCTTGGTCGGTTCTTCCAGAAGTAGTCTGGACGTATTTCTTGATGTCGAGACCGAGGGCGTCGGCAAGCTCCGATGTAGACGTTCCTTGAATATTCGCACAGAGACGTTCAACGGGTGGGAAGATTTGTTTACCCAAGTACCACTCGATATCAGGAAGTAAACCTGAATCGGGCTTTATAACATCCGCAAGACTGTAGGCTCTTTTTGCGGGTGGTAAATTACCACTGTCGGTACTTGTGATGATGTAAGAAATAACATCCAATCTCCGAACGAGTTTACCACGTTCAACATCACGGAGGGCAACCTGAACTTGTGGCATGGTGTCTCCATTGGGGTAATCTTTGGGTGCTTTACCAAGTTGCGTATAGATGGTGAATTTCTGTAAAGGCAGCTCATTGGCACGCATCTTAGAGGCAACAGTACGAAGATACTCATGGATACGAGCAATACTGACTTCGTTGTCATCACCCGAGAGAATATCATTGAGAACCCGCTGAGAAACCTCCTTTGAGAGAGCACAGAACTCACGACGCTTCATGTCCAAACCCTTGACCTCCATCTTTTCGACCCATTTTCCATCTTGCTCAACCAGGTTCACAGCAGCATACTTCTTCTTGGCCTGCAGCAAAATACGACGGAAGATGTTGTCACGGTCAATTTCCAAAAGGCGGTACCGCTCGTTGACAGCCTTCTTGAAGACTTCACCAACCTTGACAGCTTCCTGTACAGTATCAACATTGGCGTTGATCATGACGGAATCTGTGTCACCATAAATAACCTGCAACTGGTTCTCTTCGGCCAAGGCCTTCGTGCTCCGCAGAATCTCACGACCCATGTGTGTAGTCAACATAGCTAATGGCCGGGCGTAGAATCTCGACTTGGTGTAACCCAAGCAACCGTACATGGAGTTGGCAGTTAGCTTCAGAGCCAATTGTTTGTTGTCCCAGTTGGCAATGTCTTCCGGAGTAGCATCCTTGGCTTTCATATTCTTGCGAACTTCGCGACGACGCTGAACAAGTGTCGATAGGAGACGGGGCAAAACACCTTGATCGACATTCTTGGGAATTTCAGGAACTCCATCTTCCTCGTCGGCGACCTCAAACCGATTAACCGTGGTGAAGCAAATGTTATACTCCTGGATAATAGAAGGGTACAGGGAGTTGAAGTCCATGACCAGCACGAAACGGTCATAAAGACCCTTTTCGGGCTCAAAAACCAAACCACCCTTGTACTTGTCCTTCTTCTTCCCAGCACCTTCCGATTCCTTAGACTCGTCATCCGCCTTGTTGGCACCAGCACCCTTGAAAACCTGCTTGTCAGGACAGATGTACTTCTTTTTGTGGAACTCGTGCAACAAAATGAACTCGTTTCTTTCGGCACGGGTACCAGTCAAAGTACGTGCCCATGAGTTACCCGCCAAGTTGGTCAACACCTTTGACAGCGGCATCAACTGCTTCTCAATAGCCAATGCAGCAATGAAGTATGTATCAGCTTCGACATGACTCAAGTAATTCATCAAACCTGCCTTGTCTCGCATAGCCCATCCGTTCAAGGCCTCATCATTATCCATATCCATACGCTTAGCGCTATCACCGGGAATGTATAAAGAGCACATCTCTGTAAGACTCCAACTTTGACATTTCATCATCACACTCTTTCCGTAGTCGTTAGCCAGGTCACATAACAGACGGCCAGTAAGCAAACTACGTTCGGAAAACACGTTACCACCAGTCTTGGTAATATTTGAAGGCCATTGGGCACGACGTAGACGGCCGATGCGAGACCAGTTAGGAGTCTTCTTTTCACGAATTCGATTGAGAAGAATAGAAAAGTCGACACCTTCAAGCTGATGACCGACAATAACATCGGGGTCGGTAATTTCCAGTCTGGCAAGGAAAAAAGACAGGATTTCTTGCTCTTGGCGGCAGATTCTGATAGTGCCATTGGCTCGCCCCTTAACCAATGCCTCGAAACCAATGGGGAGAGGTTGATCTGCCATCGGTCTAATCATGGTAAAAGTATGCGAGGGCAACTTGTCAGCCGGCAGTGTGTTACTTAAAGAAACCCCGTCGTAAACACGCGCACTTAACGCCAGAATTTCCTGCTTATTCTCTTTGGCGTTGAAAACGGTGCGGAAAGCCAAAGACATCATCGTCAAGGGTGGGTCTGGAGGTGCCTCTCGGTCGCTCAATACCTTGACCTGATCAACATGCTCTGCAAGCACCTCGAACTTGGCGTGTGAGCCGTTCTTCAAAGACGTGCAGTCGGCATCGGCAATACGCAACCAACATGGGCCCATGATGTTTTTGAGAAGCACAAACTGCTCAAACATGGCTGTATTGGTGCCGAAAACGTGGGAGAAAGTCTCACCCTTGAGTGAAGGGTCGAGCGGCTTCAAGTTGTAAGAATAAAGAACCTTGAAGTAGTCGGCTTCACGAGGAATCTCTTCCAGCTCAAAAGCATACTTGCGTTTGCAAAGTTTAGCCTTGAAGTCGTTTATTCCGAAACTTGACAAAATCTTGTCAATTTCACTATGGACATCGACATGACCGATTTCCTCTTCAGTATCAACACCGTTGATATACCGAGTTTTTCTAGGGAGGAAGTAAAGGGTTCGTAGCATGTTACTCAGCTTGAGGTAACAACTGATGAATTGTTTTGTCTTCTGGTTAAAAACCTTGCCGAACAAATGCAGGGACCCGTGAAGTTCTGTGAAGTCGATCCAAAAGAACTTGAGACTCCCGTCCGACTCCAGGACATCCTCCGCTGGAGCCTTGCCAGCTGTAACGCCGGAGACTGGCGCAGCAGCGACACTGAGCTTAGAGGTGAGGTTGGTCCAGCTTGAAGCATCTACCTCGGTAGTTGCTGCCTTGATTGGCGAAGAACTATATAGCTTAGGCGCCTCCTGTTTGACAGGCTTGATGATGGGTTTCATGACTGGCTTGGGCATTGGCTTGGGCTTTGGTGCTGGTCTAGAACCTCCCATGTTGACGCTCTTGGTTTGTAGAGTTCCCGCATGTGCCACTTCCAATAGATCATCCTCATCATCGTCACTATCCTCCTTCTTAATTTGCTTCCTCAGTGCCACCTTTGCAGCGGGGCTCGAGGGTGCCACCATATCGCTCATTGCCATATCAAGTTCATCTGGGACGGGCAAGCCACCATATTCATCATCATCATCATCGACATGTGGAGGAAGTGCCGGCGATGATGGAGCTACCTGATCGTCAAACTTGGTGCGCTTCACGGGGTTCTCGTCTAGATCCATTAGAGAAGGTGGAGACTGCACACGCACTTTACGGCGAACTGGGGAGAGAGAGCGTTCACGCTTCTTGTGACGGGGAGATGATGTGATTTGCGGGACATCAAGTTCACCGAGGATATCGTTGAGGAAATCATCGTCACCTTTGGTTTTGGTAATCTAGTTGAAACGTAAGTGTTAGTATGTTTGCTTCGTGATTTGTGCAAAGTCCTATGTACCTTGGTTTTTGGTCGTGAAACTGTTCCCTTTGAAAAGAAGTCTGAGATTTGCCGGTTGTTGACATCCTTCTTCAACTGATCCTCCGCAACTTTCTTCTTGTTTACTGCGTATGAAGTCAGGGTAAGTCCGGTGCATATATTCTTGCCTCGACCAACTAACCTTTACCCCGCCTCCGGCCATCCAATGCCTCGTCTTCTGATTCTCCGTCATCAGGAACCTCCCGGTCCCATTCCTCCCGACCATCATCGGCGTACCCGGCACCATTGTCATCAACAACAAAGTCATCTTCATCCATGCGCTTCCGAACAATCCTTTTGTATTCGTTGTCGTCAACTTCCTCGTAAAAGTCGTCTACTCGGCCCACGTCGACTGCCACTTTGGTTCCGGAGGCTTGGGCCTCACGAAGCTGGCGAAGGCGTTCCCGCCGTTGAGCTGCGGACATTCTGATATGGCGGTGATTGTTTATATAAAAGTTTGCTCTATGTGAGGTCGCAAGTCGTGGTGGCAGATGTGCATGAAAGCCACTCTAACTGCAACAACGAATGATAGCACTGGTGAATCGAATGCCCACAGACTGGTCTAAATCTGGGCCACAGGGATAAAACAGCATTCGTGTAAAGTGGTTTTGCTGCAAGAGCCCAGAGCGCGACGCGATACATTTGGTTGCTAGAGCCACGCTTGGCAGGAATTGAATCCATGTTAGCAAGGGTTGCAATCACAAAAAGGGTTAAACACTCCACACTCTATGGCGATAAGATAAAGTTTTTCTGTTGGTCAATTGAAAATCGGACCCTGTGTTACCAGACTGACATCATCGCAATTTAACTACAGCTTTACTCTAGGCGGAGAATCGGTAGATTTCCGAATAGCCTGGGAGTCTCTGACACAATATGGCCTCCAAATCTTCGGGCCTTACAGCCCAATCAGCACTTCTATGTTTACGAAACCTCTTTGTCCAAGAACGCATCCGTCAGCTTACACTCGCTACCCGCCAATTCTCCACATCTACCGCTTTGCCTGCACCAGCACACAATGCTTGGTCTAAAGATGGCTCAGGCGCTTCTTTGAGTGCTGATGTAATCAAACGTGAGATCCGTCGCGGTGTAGAATTCGACCGGAAGACGTCACAGCCAACATGGGTTGTTCCTGAGACAAACACATCGGCAAAGAAGATACCACAGAAACAGAAGACTGTGGGGTTGGAGACTATGACGCCAGATCAACGCAGAGAGATAGAGGTGAGGGCATCGTTCTATGATGACCCCTATCATGTGGCTATAGAGGTGGATCGGCTTATTAAGAGAGGCGAAGCGGTTGTGGCTTTGAACATGACCAGAGTATTGAGTAGTCAGATGGACGTTTCTGTGTCATGGAACTACCTAATTTCCCACTTTATCGAGCACAGTTCTATACAAAATGGTATTAAACTTTTCAACGAGGTAAGTCACTTGTCCTCTGTTGTTCGAGCTATAATTAACAACCTTAGATGCGTAAACGCAAACAACGTACCTCGGCTAGAACGTACACCAGTCTCTTCCGTAGTCTCGGTCGTACACCACATACCCAACGCGCCATCCGTGAAGCCGTCCGCATCTATATTGGTATGCTCAATGGCACGGACATGCCTGCCAACACTATCCACATGAACGCTGTTCTCACGGTTTGCGCACGCGGAATGGATCTCGATTCTCTATATGCCGTGTCTGCCACAGCGGACGGTTTCGAACGGAGACCCGATTCTACCACTTTCAACATTATGTTTGACGCTATGCGGAATACGCTATTTGGCTCACCAGATATGAAAACTCTTATGCAGAAGGATCGCGACGCATGGATGAAGCAGCATGTCATGCCAGCCGTGCGAAAGGCAAAGGCATTGTGGGATCGTGTTGTTGAGGACTGGGCTGCGGGGTCTATCATTATGACGGAGTCTCTTGTATGCTCCTTTGGGAGACTACTTCTCCTTGGTCCGAGGAACGTCCAAGCCCAGGTTTTCTTGTTGCTAGAGCAAACCATGGGCATCCCAGTTCTTGTCAAGTCCTTAGACACTATGCTCTGGGCCAATTCCGAACCGACTGCCTCTCCTGTATCTCAAGCCAACTCTATCGCCAGCCTTAAACTTCATGCCTCTACGCTTGGCGAGGACGACCTTTCTTTTGACGCCGAAGACTCCGCTTTTGAGCGCCACCTCGCCGATGAAGAATTTACCCAGCTTCCACAGTCTGACGAACCAGACTACCACCACACGGCACAAAAACTCGGTATTACCTCCTTTGATGGCATTCGCTTTTCACGGTCCGATGTAGAAATCGAACCAGAAGTGACCATTGACCAACTCTACGATCTAATTACCCGTCCTAACAATGGCCTCTTTTCAACAGACGTACCCTCTGCCGTGCACGATGCCGCAAGAGACCCGAACGAGCCGGGGGTTATTATTGATGAGTTAGAGACGGCGTTGGAGGCGACGCAGGCCATCTTGAAGTTCGCCGAGGTTACGGTCAATTCTACCAGCATCGCTACCGAGGCCATTGCCGCGCAGTCTAGAAATGGCATCGCATTACCGACCTCTTCTGAAACGACTAGCGGAAATCCCATCGAAGCATCCAAAGAGGTCCTTCTAGATGTCCATAGCGACCCCAGCCCCGGCCGCTTCGGTCATAACTCCCGTTACAACGCCGTCGATGGCGTCTCAAAGACGCAACTGAAGAAGATGAACAAAGCAGCCTCGAAGATCGAAAAGGAGGGTAAGAGGGCGCTCCGGCATGAAATGAAGGCATTTGGCCGGCCCATTTCCCGTGAAGCCATTGCTGCACATAATGTTATCATGTCAAAACAAATGATGAAGCAGCAAGACGAAACAGAAGATACCGAAGCGGAGATTATAGAGGCCGAGCCCAAGGAGGGCAATGAAAAGAAACAACCACCAAAAGCTGATCCTCGCAAGGCCATCTTTGGAAAAGGCGGGCCACATTGCACGCCTCAGGCGAATACCTTGGCTATGATCGTCCGCGCGTGTGCTGAGTTGAGACTAGGGACTGCGGGTGAAAAGTATTGGGATATTCTTACCAGAGCCCCCTACAACATCACGCCTGATAGTAACAATTGGAGACACCGCCTCCAAATGCAACGGCGCAACCACAACAGCACCGAAATTTTGAAAACCCTCCGCAGTATCCCTGACATCGAAAGCCACGACATTGCTACTTCGATGTTGGCTTGTCTCGAAGATAAGGCTAACCCTTCATCACTGGCTAGCGCCATTGAGGTCCTTCAAATAAGTGCCAAGGCTCTTCCTCTTACACCGCCATCGGCCGTGGCTTGCTTCGTTGAGTTGATCGATCGGTACTACCGGATCAACATGCGCCGGGAGAAGACTTCGAAGCATGTTCATTTTGCGGTTGCGAGTACATTGGTCAAGGCGCTTCATTTCACAAGGGAATCTCTGAAGGATAATCAAAATGATCTGTTGAGAAGGTGTGCTGATCCTACTATGGGCCACGGTTCTCGGGCTATTCTAGCTAGCCGGACCGCAGGCGAGGAGAAAGAGGTTGCCCCGGCACCTCACATAGGGTCTCCATCTCCCGACACACCCATGGGTCTCAAGCGGGCTTTGGTTTCTAATGTCGGAACTCTTCAAAGACTGATCGGATTTATCGACCGAGCAACTTCTGAAGGACACCTCCGTGATAACACTCTTCAAGAGTTCATCGCTGTGAAGAAAGACTTCAACAGATGTCTCGCTGTCTATGATGACGTCAAGATCAACTCGGCGAACGGCTGGGTAGAGTGGAAAGATTATGAGGCCCAAATCAAGGGCTTTTCCGAAAGACGAGCGATGAGAAGACAAAATTGGTTGAAGTTCAATCAGCCATCGTTGTTGGAAACTGGGAGAAGAGAGCCGCGTAAGACGGAGGAGCCACGTCACACTCCTTTGTTTTAGTTTAGTTGCTTGTTTTTTTACGGTTATCCGTAGTGTACTACCACCATGTATTTGTTTTGCGTAACGTCAATGGAATATATCAATCTATCTACATAACTGCACAGTTCCCTCTCATGCCCTTACTTGTTTCTTCATGTACAATCCACCGACAGCAAATCTTCAGTCGTCCCCGAATACTCTTCTCACCTAATAGGCCATATCTTTCCTCCATTCCCATGGGCATAACAACGGCAAACCACCAAACAAACAAGTCCACTCTCTCAGGATAACTCCCCTGTACCATCTGACCCGCCTTGAATGCTGCTGTCCGAATGAACTCAAGTAATTCCTTGGTAGCCATAGCGTTGAAATCCTTAGCTACTTCTACCCCGTCTGCATTTGCTGGTAAAGTCCTTGGAGCCGGTGGTAAAGCCGGTGGTAAAGCCCTGCCGATGCGCGCAGGCATGTCACTGAAGGGATCGGAAATGTCCTCGTATGGCTCCGGGGAAGACCGGGGAGATTGGAGACCAGGCACGTTGACTGGGGCCCGGGCGGTTGGTGATGCTACATGTGTGGTTCCCACAAGTGTATTTGGGTCCTCGCCGAAAGTAGGGAAAACCCCCATGTGACTGGGCGAGGTAGGTGGGTACACTGTATCTGTAGAGTCGATACTACCACGAGAACGACTGTGTGTGGTGTGTTGGCGAACGCGGTGACTGTAGACGTCATCTTGTTCCACGGCAATAGCCCGGAGGTACTCGTTTTCAATTGCTGATTCGGCGGCTTGTTGAAGTTCTTGTGCTTCAAGTTCCTCTTCCTCTGCAATGGAGATATCAGCGACCCGCTCTACCTTGGCCATAATGATGCCATCTTTCCATTGGTAGGAACAAATTTTGAATCTGGCAACACCTGTGGTCTCAATCATACTTCGGCCATCTGGTAGATACTCCACTTTTTCGATATACACCAATGTTCCGATCTGGGCGAACTCATCATATCCCGATCCTCCGGTAGTCGTATCTCCTGGCATCCGTCTCGGTAAAACCATACCAAAAAGTCTGTTTCCCTCCATACATCTTCTAACCATAAGTCGATATCTCGGCTCGAAAATGTGTAAATGTAATGGGAACCCCGGGAATGCTAATGTACAGGGAAAGATGGGTACAGCCTCTCCTTCAGTCTCCGTCCATCCCTCCGCCAAAGCAGCTGCCCGTCTATTCGTAACAGATTGTTCCCAGAATGTATCCAAAATGACATCCAAGGTTGCATTTGAAGGTCCTCGTGATGAAGGCGAGAGTTGACGTCGACAAAGTGGACAATGTGGAGTATGCGACAACACCCGATGTAAACATACGGTACAGAAAGTATGTCCGCATGGCGTGGTTATTGGGTCGAGGAAAATGGCATAGCAGATCTGACAGTCGGCTTCGGGGCGGATAGTGTTCAGGGCTGATTGTAGAAGAGAGTTGTCTGTTGGTGTGTTGGGACTGGGTGTAGGGTAAGTAGTAGCTTTGAGGGTCGATTTTGGTAGTAGAGCGTGCGCTTTAGCATGAAGAAAGAGCGCTTGTAGTGGTGTTCCGCGAATAGTGAATGTAAATGTGTCGGTGTTAGTAGAGTCGTCCGGTGGGGTAATTTGGAGAGTTGTGGTCGGACGGTTATCATCTGGTCTTGGCTCCACAACTGCCATGGGTCGGCCAGATACAGTACTAGCTTCATCAGACCCAACAACACTCCAACCATCATCTTCGCTCTCAACTATCTCCGCCCCAGCAACAACACCCGCAATGCCTTCTACAATGCGACCCACAATGAAATCCTGCGAACAATCATTGACCGCATGTTCCATGCCGCAACCCGTCAGCGGACACCGATACCCCGCCGCTCTTTCCTCGGTCCCCGGATAACTAATATTGACCCGTGCGGTCTCCTTTGGTAAACACGCGCGACATAGCGACCGGCCGCAAGGAAGTGTTACCGGCTCCGAGAAAAGGCGGTGACAAATGGGACATTGTAATGGCGCAATCAACGAAAGAAGAGTTGCTGGCTGCGTCAAAGATGTTAGATGTGTGGGAGATATGGGTGTTGCGGGGCAAGAATCGGAATGACGGGGTGGATAAGTCGTCGTTAGTTGTGGCATTTTCGGTGAATTTGTGATAAAAAAAAAGGTGATGAAATGATGAAATGAAGAAGGCGCAAAAAAAGTTGCAAATGACGCAGTATTTCACCTCTCCAAACTAAATTCAGCAAGTCTCACTAACAGACAGACAAACATCATCCTCATGAATCCCGCTCGCGGAAATCCACTAGCTATATATCTAATCCGCCCCAAAAGTGCACGTCCGACTAAGGTTCAATCAACCATCTTAACCAGTCTGCCCCAACAGACATACACACAGCCCCGTGTAGACGCGGTAGCGCCAGTACGAAACAATGTCAAGCTTCCGGATAGCCGATACCGAAAGCGAGTAGCAGGGGCTTGCAAGGTTTCATACATACCAAATGCGGAGGCTTTTTCGCTGTATTCACCTAGAGAGCTCGGGAGGATTGTCGTTGGGTATAGGTAATACAGGAATCTCCGCTCTTTCCCTTGCAGCCATCTCTGTTGTCATCGAGTAATCCTTTGTGACCCCTTCCTAATCCATCCATTCATCTATCATTATCGCTGACTTTCTGGCTGTTTCGTAGATTAGATGGTTGGATACCGCCTCAACACCGCCTTCAAACCCAAGTAGCCGTGCAAGTCCAAGCGCCAAACCCACTCCAAACAGCACCCCAGTTCGCCATGTCCGATCCGACAGATACAACATCAATAGAATGCATGTTGAACAATGCCGATCACGTGGCTTTGAACGCCTTATCGTATATGTGTAAACAAACCAGGTGTGCCATGTTCTCATAACGTTCTGTAGCTTAAAAATGGTCAGTCGGTGTTTTGTTTAGCCCTGACCCCGACAAACTTACTGTCATCGTTCGGGCCCGTCGGAATCCTGATGCCCCGGCTGATCATTCTCCGGTTCGTCACCGCTTTCCGGGTCCTCTGTCCCCTTCCCATACCGATTTGGTGTTAATCCTTTTTGTGGTGGTTGTTCCATGAATCGAAAGAGAAATAAAACTTCCATGAGGAATCGTACTGACATGGCTATGTACCCCATTGTGTATTTCGACAAGCTTGATAATAGATTTTCTATGTAAGAAAATACACATGATGTCCTGGAACTTATCATAGGAGTTTGTGATACAATTGTTTTCAAAACATGCCACGACATACGTCATCGTCTAAACTGAGAAACTTCCCTTTTGACTGGCCTTTTTTTATAATGGTAAATGCTTAGTATCCTATTTAGGGACATGGCATGCTTTTGACTGGACTTCAATAGCACAAACCATTCCGCCTTTGTTCAAACCTGAAGTTTCTTTCCGCAGTACCATGTCCATCTACTTTGAAGCCAACAGCAAGAACCTGGCTGCAACATAGAAAAGAAGTTGGTGGAATACCACACCTTCAGAGATACGGTCGGAGCAACACTATTAGTGCAAGGAAGACAAGTTCTACAGCGAAGGTAGACAGCGAATACCTAATCGCATGTGTTATCGATGGCGCTTACATGGCATTTGTTTATCGCAAGTGGCATCTAGCTGCGGATCGGTTCGCACTGCGTACAATCTGGCCCCTGTGTCCTTTCTTCATCATGGGAAACTTTAACGCACACTCCCAACGTTAAAGTGAATACAATACAATGACACATACATATCTCATGTGTACTAAATAAGGTGCTCAAGTTGTTGCAACACCAGGCGTGATTATATGGGAGAGAATAAGCCTTAACAGCAGCACCTAGTCACTTACCAACAAATACGGCAAGAAAGGCGGGCATTTCGCCTTGAACAGGGACGGCATCGGAGTAGCGGGGGGTCTACCCCACCGGGATGTAGCACAAGGCGGTAGACTCGAACTGATTGCGACCAGGAAAGGTCTCCAATGATTGTGGGGTATTATACTTATACACCCTGAGTGGTGACGAGCAGTTCTGGATCAGTTTAGACAATGAGAGAGCGGTCACCCGTAACAACTCCAGTGCAGGTAAGATAGGCCTGGTCCAATATGAGGTTGACGAGGCGAAATCGCGCTTCTCGAAAATTAAAGGCCTTCACCAAACTCTGGTTTGTAGTATCTAGGTCCCCGGGCACTCGGACACTTACAGCAATGAAGAGACAAACCAACTCGTCACTTCAGTGGCACTCAAATTAGACGAGGTTTAGATGTATATTACAATAGCAAGGCCGTAGCGACCAAGGGATGGGTACATCAATCTATCGTAGTAGTAGTTTTCAGATGACTCAATACAGAATGAACATTCACGCATATGCTTTACCTCCCCGGGGCGCGAAGATATTCCCATATCCAGTGCACTCCACGCAAGGTTCAGTGCAGCACTAGCCTCTATACAAATCACCGGCCTGGATCCGGGCCATTTGTTAAGAAGTTGCTTATGATTCCAGGGCGACTCCTAGATAACAAACCCGGACTTCGAGCTATGCGTAACCCTATGGTGTGTAAGTAGAGAAAAGTGCGGTAGGGTTGTTGGGTGGGGTAATGAAGACGACGACGTCAGGGCTCAGAGTCAATGATGTCATGCACGCTGCATATTTGCGTACATACATGCGAAGCCTCTAGAGAGACTACGGACAACAAGGAGGCTTCTAGACTCTTTTGGTCATCAAACTCACACCATGGACTAGTACATACATAGAGAGAACAGTGGCAAATGGCCGGTAATAAACCAAAACCTTGAGAATTCGAATAAAAAAAACATTTGCGTACACATTCTGCCACCTCACCTCACCGCCAGATGAATATAAATAGCAGCGACCCCCCCCTCTCTGACTTGATTCTTTTTTTTTTCTTTTTTTTTCCTCATCCAGCCCTCCCAAGGACTGCGCAAAACAATAGGTTAAGATCCAGCACATGACAAAAGGACATACTTTTCAGGACAGGCTACCTCAAGAAGCCGTTACTGATGATGGTTTCCGCGGCTTGATCGTGGACCCGCCCTCTTAAGTATGCCTTTTTGTCATTTGAAGTTTCTTAACGTTTTGTTAGGTGCAGTTCTGGGAGGGCTGGATCCTTATACCCGAGTAACCCTAATGGTAAGGGTTGTATATAGACAGACAACACTTCAAGTCTGTGAAATGACCTGCTTGTAAACGTAATTTAGGGAACACTGGAGTCTTCGTATATGTAAGTGGATCTTGGAGATGTACAGCACGCCATAGTTAAGATTAAATGGGAGAAGAATGTCAGATCCAGATGCCGTCCAGATGTTCCATCAGATCACAAAGGCTTTTCCGGAGTTGCGTATACATTTCCGGCGGGATATTGAAGGAGACTCAGGCATCCCTAGGTTGCGTCGAGAGGAACTGAAACGGGCTGGTGGTGCTCCTCTGATGAGGGTCGTCCTATGCCAGCGGATTGATTTGTGGAGGGGTTAACATGCACGTTGGATTGGCTTCTAGGTTACTACGATAGACCACTAGATGGTTTGCTACAATTGCTTGTTATATCATGGTTGAAATCAAATATCGTGTACATACATTAGTCTTGGTCTTTGAGATATGTGTGAAGAGTAAATGAAGCATGATGTAATGCGTTTGTAGGTCTTTGTGTTCCACTGAGGTTTGAATGCCCTGGCTATCTGGTAATAACAAGGGCCTTGGTGATTGAAAAAAGCCAACATTAATGGTGTCCTGATCGTGAGGTTGTATCTGAGCATATATGTTACAGTCCCTTTATAGTGAATATAAAAACAATTCCAATTGCTCACGCTTGTACCACATCAGAGCAGGGCACCAAGCCATCATCACTTGTCAAAATCTTCCCGGCCGGTGGAACTGGCTTTGTGGACGACTGAGATCGACTAGCTAACAAGCTCTCGAATCTTAAAAAGCTACTTCTGATGACCTCAGGCGTATCCTTCATATTCCCATCATATAGAGCATGGTGTACATCCGAGACGAAAGTAGGGAACAGCCTTGAGAATCTCATCGAGATACATCCCTCTGCAATGTGAGTAGTAAATGTTACACTATCACCGTCCACAACATGAAGAATACCCAGGCTGTCTAGAACCAAGCGATTGATGGATAACATGATGGAGGCAGAGAATTGAGATTGGAGATGAGGAATATCCTGCGAGATGGATAGTGGGTTTTTCACAGCAACCCAGGCAATCAGACTTTTAATGTCTTTACCATCTGGAGCCCGGGAAATGCGCCGCAAAGTAGCCTCGAATCGCCAAAAGACACGATCAGGTATCTCGTTCAGACGATTCAAAAAGTCCTTCCTGTAACCAGCGTATTGAGACTGCCGGATTTGTTCCTCGAGGAAGAGGAACCTGGTTTGGTAAGAAGTTAGCACACAATCCGAGGTCCAACGACCAATATACTTACATTCCCTCCATATTGGTTATAATCTGATCTATAGCTGCAGATCTTTGACCAGGTGACAACGGTGGAAAATCGTGGAAGAGACCCCATGGCCTCAAGAAATCGAGCAGATATGGCTCTATATCCATTCTGTTGGCTTGTATTTCCATAAACGTGAATTGCGGATAGATTTCCGGCGAGAT
>NETU01000317.1:2507-37977 GCA_003032515.1 Huntiella decipiens | reverse complement strand
CATCTGTCTCTTTCGGGAATATGTTCCATGGTTTTCGTTCCTTGACATCCGGTGCTTGTGGCGCAGAAAGCAGCTGCTGTATATCCGAATCGCCAAGTGTCCACCACTCGAGATTTGTTGGTCGTGAGCCGCTGGCAGAAAATTTCTGAGTATACACCATATCGCCGTCTTCATCTAATGTGGCCTTGTTATTTCGTTGCATGTACTCCTCCTCGCAGGATCGGCAACCGTCAACTACCGTATAGCCAAGCCACATGTTGATACATGCCGCGCACCAACCCTGGGCTGTACCAACTTCTGTAATCGCTCGACGATTATACTCAGCGCATGTCTCTCCGAAGTCATTATCTTCCTTCGTGTGTGAAATATTCTCTGGGGGCTATTGCTGTTAGTTTGATACACCAAAGGGTCGTTCTCCGAACACTTTACCTTGCCAGCTTCGTCATAGAAGGTCAAGGCATAGATCCATGTGGTCTTTGAACCTATATCTATAAATTTCAACAGGAACATTGTTGTGATTTTGTGGAGTTTAATCCACGGTGATTAGCTATCGGTATCAAAATCGTTGTTTTTCACAAACACGAAAAACGTCTAAACCTCAGTAAGCCTATTAATTATATTTTCGAGCTTATGCAACTTGGGTCCTTCGGAATCCTATGTAGAAGTGCGGGGTATGGTTCGCCTAATCTTACGCTTCTAAAGGTATAGAAGAGTCGTCTAATCAACATACAGCCTGACAGACATTGTTACAATCAAACCTCACCCCCAAATAGACAGTCGACACCTTGTAGCGGGTTTAACCAATAAGAAATGCAATACCATTTCTCCATGCTCAGTACTACCCTACTATAGCACAATACCACCGGCCCTCTACACATTGTAACTCGCGTTATAATGCCCATTGCAATCTTCTTGCGACTTTCAAATGAACCCAAAGAAATCGAAAAAGACGAAAAACAAGGGTATTCACATGGTAACAACTTGTGGAACTGTATGTAACAGATAACTTGGTTGTATTCATTCAGTATCAAGAAGGGTATCGCGTATCACTCATCTATGTACATAAGCATTGCCAACCAACAAGACCCACTCATTGGTTGTCAACCTCTGCACTGACGTCACTAAAGGCTGGCAACAATACTACAACACATTCGAATCTGCCCTCTGCGCCTTGTAGTGTTTTTTGGCGGTGGCTTTAATCTTTTTGAAACTTTTATATGACAAAACAGTAACGAAAGACATCGCCAGAAGGTCATATTGGGGTCATTGCTGCCTCAAAACCGAAGTGAAAATAAAGCCCGTGAATGCACCGAACAAGAAGCCAGCGAGACCATCCCAGATAGTCGTCAACGCCCCTCCGTGTCAGTCCGCCGGCCCTGGGAGCAACTTGCGCTTTGTTACTCGGCCAACCTAGCGACCTAGTACTCAAACTACTCTTATTGGGTCTTACATGTCGAACACGATATCTGGATTACCCCGCCGTACTGCATAACTAAAAAAGGGGTCCGATTATTAGCCGAAGCTATGAATTAGGTATATTGTGTTATTCCGAAGTGGAGTGCGGAACAGCCGGGAATATTCATGTACAGGTTACATGCTAATCCTCCGTAATGCCCGGGGGTTATTTGTACCGGCGTCTGAAGTGGGCCTCAATCCCCACCCTCGCCCTCACTCACATGACCTACATATACCCTACCCCTAACTGCAGGAGCTTCTTATACCGACATATTGTGAACATCACGCTTTCTAGATGCCGCATCTGCCGGGCAAGAGGGAGGCATCAGCATACCACTGCGCCAACAGATGTTTTGGTATAGTTGTTGCCTCTGTTCTTCCTTGTACACATGCGAAGGGTTTTGTTGCCGTCCTGTGCATATGGTCCCTCGCTCTAGGGCAGAACAGTGGGCTCGCAACCAGTGAGAGTTAGGCCTACCAGGCATTGTCTGACAGTATCTCATTCGGTGCTCCTCTGAGAAAACTATCGCCAAAGTAGGGCCAGCCTACAAAACCGAATAAAGTGAAGTAAGTTTTCTACTCCAAAATCCTATACCCACACGTATGTATGTACATGCATGTGTACATACGTCCATTTCCCCCAAAAAGAACGATCAACCACATTTAGAAAAAGTATCAGCTTCTGGAACCCTGTCAACCTTCATCATCATTGAGACACACAAGAGAGTCGTATTGCACTATCACGTGTATGACAAGGGTCTAGATCCTATTTTGCTACGTGCGCATGCTAGTCAAGATCTTAGAACAATGTCTATTTCAATATACGGTTAACAAGTCAATACATGATCGGAGATGTATCATGATACTAAATCTACTTGACAAAAGCCACGAGACACGGATACAAAACTCAAGCTCGGGAAAACATCCGCACTTGTTTGAATAGACAACCGGCCCGGATAAGATAGCTCCGCGCCGATGTGAGAGCTTGAAAGCCCCTACCTATGTAAGACACAGAAACCCACCGAGGCGGAAGAAAAAGTCGCAGCAGGGAAAGCCTGGCTAACAACGACTTGTCTTTTACAAGTTTGTGTGACGATGGTTGGTCGTCACACTAGTACTCACAATTATCTCTGTGCAAGTAGGTGTATATCTTTACAAGCCTATTTATCTCATATTCTGCTATTTAACTTTCAGGGGCCCTATGATTCTCATGGCCTCTTAATTCAATATTCCTAATCACACCAGTGACACTCCACGAGAAGCTATCATTCTAGCCATAATACACTCCCGCTCGCTATAGACACGCTTATATACTTCATCTCCTAACCATCGTCTTTTTTGTCATGAGTTCTTAATCTAGTTGCTACTTTCCCGATTATATGCGGAGTGTGGTCTTTTTCCCTTCTGGGATTTGTGACGTTAAAGAAAATTCCAGTTCTTTGGTTACAGGGCCCAGGCAAATCTGCATGTACATTGGCACCGGCAAGGTTTCCGCCAGTCCAGCCAATCATTGTGTATTCTAGCTTTTCTTGGTCTGGAGGTTAATAAATGACATGCGGAGTTCCCCGTGGATTATCCATAGTTTTGCCTCACTCTAAGCGTTTATATACACATGTGACTGCATCACATCAGGTGTTTCTCTCGTAGCTTCAGACTACAATGACATAATTTTCATATAAGCAAATACACGAAAAGCTCAAATACATTATCCACACCTACACCCTATAATTCTTTGATTTGGGACTTGAAACACCGGGCCACCGTGGTCCGAGTCCATTGTATGCTAATCAATACAAGGCCGTGATTGTAAAAACATATCGTTGATCACTTATTGTCACTTGAGTAAGATTTGTCTTCGGCCCGTGACTCGCATTAATTGTCAACTACGAAAATTGCCTTCCAAAAGATACGGGTCAAGAGGGTAAAGGTAATATGTCACACACTACAAGGCTAACGAGGCCAGCGCGGTAGAAAGTCATGTGTCTAAAAAGCGGTAAAGCAAAAGGCGAAGATGAAAATAGCGGTCGATAGACCGCTTCAATGGCGTAATACCTAACAAGGCAGGGTTGATCACTTGGCCAAGTGGATATCAAATCATAGCAACCTTCAAGCCCACAAAATTACCGTTCTTTTTCTTACGGGAAGTATTCGCAGACTTATGATGTCATTGATACCACTATTCTGGGATTCTGGTCTTCGTGGACTTGTCATTTGTCGTGTGAGATGGGGGGGTGTTTGCTTTCGAAGCCTCAAAGTGCCTGAAAATGTGGCCCTGAGAACGTCCAGGCAAAGACCCAGAGACCCGGTAGCCATCGTAGTTGGTGAACGCGATTTGACTATCTCGGTGTATATCTCGAGGTGGCTAAGGTAAAGTGAATTGGGATTGAACCTTGCATCGAGAGAAAATCAGCTATAAAATGGCTATCCCTCCGGGTTGTCAAGTCGTCTCTTAGATTGTCTCATCACTGATCTTTTTAACTTCAGCTTCACTACTTACAATGAGTCAACCTTCCGACAACTCCACTTCTGGCTCTAACAACGGGCCTGGTTCGAATAATGGACCCGCATCCGACACTGCTAGTTCCGGCGTGAGTTTTGAATCTACCTCCGCTAGTGTTATGATCTTCACTAACTCATTATCTCTCTCCGAAAAAGACTATAACCATCGACGGTACCATCACGGTTACCCCTACCGTAGATGACGGTGTCGTTCGTAAGTGTTAAACATTTCATACTCTCTCGAGGCACAGACTTTGACTGACAACTCTTGATTTGCTGTAGCATGAAGTTGCTACTTTACAAGTCTCTTGCTACTTTTGTATCTAGTTAGCTTTTCAGTTAGCGGTTGCCCTCACCTATTTGATGGCGAGGCAATTACATATACACAATGGTAACCACTATGTTGCCATTGGATTGCCTCGTTTTTTTTTATGTTTCAATTTTAGAGTTATTCTTGGTATTGATTATTATCGTTCTATATCCTCAATTTAAAGCTTTTGGCCAGGCAAAAAGATTCGTCTATGCGCAGTGATATTATCATCATCGATGGAGGAACGCGTTATCTCGGGGAGTTACAGTGTCACCGTAAACTCTACCAAAGTACCAGCGGCTGAAATGATGTTATAACAGGCCATACGCAGCCTTGAGAATACCTTGACATGTATCAGGCGTGGGGCTGTCTACTCTGTATCTTAATATCCCATTCACCTCCATTTCTCTACCCAACTGTACCGAAATACCGGAAATCTGCACGAAGTGAACGCTGACGGGGTGCCTGAAATCGATGTGTGACTCCCATTTAAGACTTCCTCTATTGTCTCTGTAGCCTAATATTCCTGACACGTCATCCGGAACGACAGAAAAAGGCATTTGGTCTTAGTGATCTTCGCTCATTTATTGCCTTTCACGCTCCGCTTAACGTTCAGCGACCACTCGGTAATCTAAGGCTAATCACGTCATGTAATGTATCATGCCTATCGGAGCCATGTAGCTTAACTCCTAATAAGACCGCCCTGTGTTTCCTATGGTTGAATTAGAAAAGCGAGTCTTCTCCCTTCGAACACGGAAGGTTTTGTGTTTACGGGTTTGTCAGATCACACAAAACAAGGCTCTCCCATACAGAAGTCTCCGTGGCCTACATCCTCCGGAGACAAATGAATATGGTGCGAGGGTTATACCCTACATTGGTAGAACTCTGAACAGATAAGTCTCATTGCAGAATTTCGGCATAGTTCCAAGTTATCGCGGAGTCACGATGCTGCTGAGAGTTAGCCTAATACGTCACTGGAGATACAGGGTTGTACGCATGTGATGCTATGGCTCTTTTATATATAGCCTTTGTGGTGTTGACATACTCTAGTTCTTATTTATTATGCATATATTTTCGTCAAGTGGAAACACTACCTATGATGATCAACAACGCCTAAGGTTATGAATAGCTTTCGGGGTTCAATAGACGACAGGTTTTCCATGTTACACGACTAGTCAATATCGTGACGAAATCTTGTGTTACTATGTTTGCAAGGGGCAAACTCGGTGACAGAAATAGAATTTGACTTTGCATTACATGGTATCTGTTCCCTACATTCAGTGTGTCAAACATCAGACAGCCATGAATTCTTAAAACGTACCACCAGTGGTTAATCACAAGCACTGGGATGTCGTGTTGAACAAGGATCACAGCAAACTCTCCACGTATGGTTTTCAACTAAACTGAGGGTAGCATGTAAAGGCGATGCAGGAAATGTAGATCGTTTGCATTGACCATGAGGCAGCCTGCCATAGTATTTGGAGTAAACTGTACATTGAATAACTAGTGTATGCTTCCATAGTCACAAATATTCCGGATACTCGCGGTTACTGACTCCACAATACACGACTTAGATACACCTCTTTGAAGGGCTAGTCTTTCACGGTTTCTGGTCAACATACATCTCTTGTGCCCCAGTATGCCATCCAACTATTAAGGCGTTATCACCAGGAGATGTAGTCATTATCACCAACATGATCCACCCTCATGCCTCCTGAGCTCACGTTTTGTCCATTCCTTTCATGGAAAACTCTGCCTATAGATATACTCTCGCAAGGAAATATACGTAGTCCGACATTATCATAGACAGAGAGATGGCCTCAGCTCTGAAGTGGAACTCACTGGTTTTGACATCATGGGACGCCATACCTACGGGGATATACACATTTATCATATCAACAAGTATCATACTACGTGCCCGTTACTACCAAGGGATCGTGAAATCTCCCCTCCTCGCCTTGGACTCCCGCGGTTGACATACTCTCACACATCCATGATATCTACCCCGCCTCTAGTGGATCTCAAAAAAATCGCCACCTGCGGGGAAACTTTAGTTAGGTTACATTTATTGCAATATGCTCTCTCAATCTCAAGAAAGGGGACATGGTCTAGTGGTATGACGGATCCTTAGCATAGTTGAAGCTCCGGCTTCCAGCTTGGATCAGGTCCGGGGTTCGATTCCCCGTGTCTCCATCTTTTTGCGGCAGTTACTTTTTACTCGGGGTACACAAAGCACCGGAACTTACCGTTGGAATTCTGATCAAACCAAAGCAAAAAAATTGAAAAAAGGTAATAGTCTGAAACTATGGCCAGACTATATTTGTCCCCGGTCATATTTTTTGTTCTGTTTCTCGCGGCAGTCACACCGAACCGGCGAAAAGAGACACGGACCAATACTCGAGAATACCAAGCAAAAAAGCAAAAAGATTACATACGACACCGGGTATTCGCACGTGGTCACCCACCGTACTACTAATCCAGCGCTCTGCGGCTTGACTATGGGGGAGCAGACGGGACCCCGTATTTTCCGCAGGCTATGGTCGTATGTGTCTGTTAAAGTACTTGTGTGAGCTTATATTCCCAACTTGATGAACGGCCTCCAAAAAAATCGGTATGCATATTTCCTAGTGGCACGAACAAGATGCATAGCCACTATATTACACACACATATGCGCCCACTTGGTGATGATTGGAGTATGTTCGTGGCGCTGGGGGTCCGGTGGAGAGAGCTTCTCGGTGAATCATGCATTGTTTCGGTTGATGCTTTGTTGTCGATTTGTAATGGTCGTTGAGACTCGATCTTTTGTTTCGTTTCGCCAAGGTATATAACAGAAGGGTTGTATATGTATGTATCCATATCTAGATGGAGGGTTAAGAAAGTTTAGCCGCTGCGCTGTGTGTTGGTACGATTCATGCCAGTGGCGCGGAGGACAAAGTTTATCGGAAGCGTGGTGCGTGAGAGGGCTGTGTCTAAACACAAGCTTAAATGGCTCTCTATCCATGCATACATGTCTCTATGGTTCACATATTATGCGACCAAAGTTGTCATGATAGGCCAGCGAACGAACGCGGTCGGCCACTTTGCCGCTGGAGATTTGAACAGATGAGGTTCTTGCATCTGTAGGATGGAAGGATGATTACCCCTGATCAGAAGCGGAATAAGGATTGTATGGAGACAAGATACACCAAGTTGACGACCCCCCTTCTTAACCCCTGACAAACCATAGGGTTAATGCCAATAAGGAGCTGAGAATGTAAATGCGACATGTGATTTGGTGATGGGAAACTTGGCGACAAATGGATTGGGTGAAGACGAAACAAGTTGTCAGTTTGGAGGAGAACAGGGGCAAAAGTCGAAGCAAACGAAACAACCGACAAGAAATGTGACTCTGGTTGAGGGGGTGGACAGACCCTAAGGGGAGGAGGCTCTTGCTTTCTTCAAACGTGTATCGAAACGAGCTCAGTGGGGTCAAGGTAGGATTTTGGGAGGATAATTGCATATTGTTAGTGAGCTGGCGGGTTGCTGGACATGCGGGATGGGACGGAGGAGCGAGTTGAAACGTAGGATATGAAACTAAAGAAGACGGGTGTATGTATTTCATATGTATGTACATACATACATATATCTAGATGTATAGATATATTGACATACGTGTATGTGTATTGTGAGTTTACGACGTATAACAGCGAACGGATGGGGGCGAGACAATGAACCCATAAAAGGGGTGTCCTACACAGAACCGGCATCAGTGATATCTATGGTCAAATTGATGACTTCCCATCGAGATGTCAGATTTAGTTTAATGTCTTTCCCTCATATATCTTCCCGCCATATGCATGGCTTGGCTACTTTATACAAGCATGAGTAAAGCAAGCTTTGAGAACGGTAAGCAACGGCCCGTGGTGGATTGTGCTTTGGGCGTGGATCGCACATCCTGATACAGCTCCTGGTACATACGGAAGTGGAAAGAAACATAGGCGGGGCTACTCAAGCGTCGCAAAAACACTGGACGGTATCTTGTGGCGTGATAGAAACTTGTTTCTTTGTGAAATAGTTAACTGGTGCCGAGTGAATATGTATGTACATACTTGTTTCCGTGCTAAGAGCAAACGCCCGTGTGTGGCGCTATATGCGGCTGATAAGACGCCGTACGTAGTGTATGCATGTTCTTGTACATGTCTAGATGTGTGAATTGATACAAGTGCTCCCATACCAAAGAGTCGGCCGGGGAAGATATCGGCATCTACAAACGTACAGAATCAACTTCCAGAAGTCGAACATGCCGAATCAAACCCTCCATTCCGTAGGTTCCCTCCTCACAGACATCAGAGGAGCAACACCAAACGCGACAGCACCTTCCTCCGTCCCGTTTCAAGCCGTCCCGTTTCAAGAGCATCGCGCCCGGATAAGAATGGACAGACAGGTGAAACCCCCCCGCCCAGAACAAGAACTCAAGCACAATAAGACATGACGGCAAACTGCCAATTCAACTAAACGTATGGAAGGAAGCAAGTCGTGGAATTGCCCCTCTTAGATAGTGCGTCTTCTCCCTTCTATTCCCCTTCTTTCCCCTTCCTGGTTTCTTCTTTCTCTTCTTCTTTTACTTGTTCGTTCTCCTTCTTCTTCCAGCCTCCCTCAATTCAATATCAGCCAGTCGCAACCCTCTCGTCATTTCCATTTTTATTATTGTTTTTGTTCCTTTTAGATTCTATTTCGACGTACTCACTGTTTTTATTACTCCCTGCTTAAACAATCTACCGCAGCTTCCCACCACCACTTAAAGTCGTCTTTTTTCCGCCTCTTATTTTTCTCCCGGGACCTGCCTCTCCAGTTTAGCTTGTTAGCACCCAGTGGCGCCAGTCCCTTCCCTGCTCGCTCTCTAGCCCTTCTGACGCCCGCCCCTTCTTCTCCCCTATCGTCATCTGTCCGCCATCATATAACAGCAGCTGCCATCGCCTTACGTCTAAATTTTCTCGCTACTTGCTCTTTTTGCATTGCTTGTCACTGTTACTTCCACTGTTTGGCGTGTCTCTGTATCATTCTAGACTCGAGCCTCGTTTTCTTGCGCTCCTCATTTTAGCTGTCTGCTACACTTGTCCATATTTTTATTTCTCTTTTTTAAACTCTATAATTTCTGTCCATCCAAAATGGCTCAGCCTGGTGTTCAGTCCCTCAAGGTACGGCTTTTCCCATTGTTTATTTGCTTAGGCTCGTTGATGCCAATTTGACGGGAGCTGAATTTCACACTATCCCGCCCGCTCAGCCAGTAGCGCATTCCGCACAAATTGGCGACGTGGGCCATTATCATGATGGCGAATATGGCTGTGTGCGTTGCGTAGAGAGCCACAGTTCTACAAACGCCATCGTGATGCTGAAAGGGACCCGGTTCCTAAATGTACAAGATACTAACATGTGGTAATAGTGTGTCGTCACTGGTGACGGTGCTGTCGGCAAGGTAAATTAACGCGATTGATTCCACGACTGCCAGGTTCTTGTCGGTTAGATCGACTATCGATAGTTGCTCTGATTGCTTCCACGACGATTGCTGTTTTCCCGCCTCGATTGTATCCCTTCATTCGCATTCTTTACTTCGATATATCTCCGAAATCGCCAGTCGATCCCAACAAAAACTATCGCCAATATATTGCCTATAGAGGTCCCGATAAGCCGCTCCGATGTTTCTATACTCCAACCTCAGCTCTTTCTCTCTCGCCCACAAATCTCTTGGTTCGATGCACGAGCCTGTCCAAACTCTTTGCGCGACCCGGCCATGTCTCCTTTCTGATCATCTTGGGCTTTGGCGGTTTCTAGAGTCCAGAGCTTCAGCACAGACCCCCCATCGTCTCACCACTCGGCCTTGCTAGCCGCACCTACGACCGACCAGGGCGCTTGTGCTTGTCGCCCTAACCCCAATTCTCAACCCACGCGATGTTCGACTTGAATGCGACTTGATACTGCGGAAAACAGCGATTACAGTGGTGCCCGATTTGCGCCTGGCTATCATGGACTCATATTTTGACCCCAGATCATCAATTAACCAAAATGCGCCATCTAGACCTGTCTGCTGATTTCATACACTACCAACGCCTTCCCTGGCGAGTACATTCCTACTGTGTAAGTTTCTATTATATCCCTTGCTTTCCATGGACTCCGCCTCTAACATGTGACTTTCTCTATAGCTTCGACAACTACTCTGCGAGTGTCATGGTTGATGGTAAGCCCATCAGCCTTGGTCTTTGGGATACTGCCGGTCAGGAGGATTACGATCGTCTCCGTCCCCTCTCTTACCCTCAGACTGATGTCTTCTTGATTTGCTTCTCTATCGTCAGCCCTCCTTCTTTTGACAACGTTAAGGCCAAGGTAAGTCTATCGAAAACACGTCAAGTTTCTATAATACGACAAGGTACTAATACTGGCTTTCTAGTGGTACCCCGAGATCGATCACCACGCCCCCAACATTCCCATTATCCTGGTTGGTACTAAGCTGGATTTGCGTGAAGACGCCAACACTTTGGAGTCTCTTCGCCAGAAGCGCATGGAGCCTGTGTCTTACGACCAGGCTCTTCTCTGTGCTAAGGAGATCAAGGCTCACAAGTACCTTGAGTGCTCTGCGCTTACTCAGAGAAATCTGAAGAGTGTCTTCGACGAGGCCATTCGGTAAGTTTTGAAACCCTGATCAACATGTGTGGCAACATGTGCTAACAATACTCAAGCGCTGTGCTTAACCCCCGGCCCGTGGCTGTCAAGCAAAAGAAGAGCAAGTGCACCATTCTGTAAGGAAAGAATGATATGCACATAAATTACCATCCCAACTATCGGAATGACCTTTTTTCGTTTCTCTTTGTCCTTACTCTACACTATTCAGTATGGACTAAGGAGCTGAGGACTCTAAGCGAGGTTGGGCTTTAGGTTGGTGGTCGTGTCGGAAACGTCCATGACAAGTCCTCCTCCTAAGCCACGAGTCCTTGTCGCTGTCGACATTCTCTCCAGGTTGCAGTGCCATATGCATTCGCACTATCACCATGACCCCTCTTCTGTTTCCATACACTATGCCCCCTTGCCCGTTTGATGTTTACTGTTTGATTGCTTTTTTATTACTTTTTTTCTGGAATGGCGTCTCGGGTGGATTTTCATATTCCCAATTTCTCTCTTTTATCAGTCTGTGTCTTTCAGTTATCGTGAATGTGAATGTATTCAGATATGTATATTCTGTAGTTGTCCCCACATATTGCGAAGTCGGCTAACCATTGTGGTCTACATGTTAAACTTGTGCTACCATGGGCTTATCCTTCAATGCAGTTGCCCTATTTCGCTATACGCAACAAACATGTGTGTATGTAGCACAATATACTGCTCGTCACGTGGTATTTCTGATGTTCTTCAACAAAAGCTTATTATACACAAGTACAGTGGGTATTAATCCAAGATACAAATCTAAATCAACATGAAATAAAACAAACGCAAGAAAATGCCGATATACCAACCCGTAGAAGTAAAGCATGACAATATTTGCCCCCCTCTTCCAGCATGCATACATGTGCATGTTAATCACTACATCCCGTCTATCTTGCACTCTACCGACGGAACCCTCCGCGGCCACCGCCACGGCCACCGCCCCGACCGCCAAATCCACCTCTGCCTCTGCCGCCTCCTCTGCCGCCCCCTCTACCACCTCCTCTGCCACCGAAGCCGCCGCCAAACCCACCACGGCCTCTACCACCGCCACCACCACTTCTTCTCTCTTCTCTCTCTTCACCGCCACCACTTGCGATTTGCGCAAGACGAGCAGGATGCATACCACCCTCCGCCGCCTCCTTAACCTGGTTCTGTACCCGCTCCTTCTTCTCTTCGCCCTCCTTCTCAATTCTCCGCTGGCGCGATGCCTTGAGCTTGTCGTTCTTGGCTTTGATTTTATCTTTGCGGTGGGCGGTGTTGCCGCCACCACCGGCGGTTAACTCGATGTTGATTTTGCGGGCGGGAGATACACCGTCGTTGAAAAGGGAGTGGTGGAATTTGTCGAGGCAGGTGCGCATGGAACGCCAGTGGGTGAATTCGAGGAAGCCGATTCCGCGGCATTTGGTAGGGTCTTCCTTGTGCGTGAGGAGGCGGATGGATGATGGGGAGATGGAGGCGAAATGTGTGCGGAGGTGTTCCTCCTTGGCGGTGAAAGGGAGGTTGCCTATGTTGAGGGGGTTTGTTAGTTTATGTGATACGGTGGGGTTCGCGGGTTGTACATACCAACGAAAACGATGAACCGCTCGTTCTTCTTGTGTGGGGGCTCGACTTCCTCCTCGTCGCCCTTTTCAGCTTCAGCCTCAGCACCAGTCTCCGTAGTCTCAGTCTCCTCCACCTCCGCATCCTCGCCCTTCTCCGCTCTCTCCTTCGCCTTTCTTTCCTTCTCCTCCTCCTCCTTCTCCGCTCTTTCCTTCTCCTTCTCGGCGTCCTTCTCCGCCATCTCCTTCTCCTTCTTGGCCTTCTTCTCCAACTTCTTCAAGTCCTTCTTAGAAAGCTTAGGCTCAGCCTCTGACTTTCCGGCACCAGTTGCCGACTCGAGTTCCGCATCGGCGGCTGCATCTGCAGCCTCGGCGTCGGCAAGGGCCTTGATCTTCTTGGACTTGGTCTTGCTCTTCTTGGCGGGTGCAGGAGCGGATCCGGACTCCAGGTCGTAGGCGGAGTTGAGGGCATCGACGGCCTCGGCGGCTTCTTCGTCACGCTTGCGTTTTGGGGCCATTTTGTGTATGTGGTTTGTGGTGGGGTTGTGATATTGAGGGGTTGTCACTTGGACTGTAAGCGGCTTGTCTACTTGGTGATACACCCTGTCGCAAAAACGATTCTACAAAATTTATTCACCGCCTAATGGCAGAAACTTGAAGGATTCATTGCGACGGGGGTCATGGCACATCAGTCTGACTGCCATCATCGTTCAGTGACATTTGGTTATCTTTTTGGTCGGCTTCTGCATGCTCGGTAAGCAGCTGTGGCTTTATGTAAGGCTCAGTCGTATTTCATGTCATTGATTCTCTTCCAAGGGAATAATTCCGTTGAACAACCTCATGGGTGAGACCCGTCTTATCGATAGTAGCATCCTCCTGCCGGATATCGCCTATGGGGCCTAACCACATTACAATCACCGCAGCAGCCACACAGACCCGTCACCATTCTCCAACTTTGCGCCGAATTTCATCATTCGACTGTAATCTCTGGATCACACTTGGCCGTTATGCTCCGGGACTCTATGTATGTTCATGCACGTAAAATGACATTATCTACACAACTACGGAAGACGCGTTGGAATTAAGCTCTCCCTTGGTATATATCCCTTATTGGTTGTCTGGATGACCCTTATCGTACATTTCTGTACATCAACCCTGAAATATGCGACCTCACCGTGGTTGTTATCTGCTCGAAACCGTAAGCAAGGGTCGAATGAGAGTTCGTTGGTTTTGCTACTCGCTTGGTCTCGTTTGAGATGGTGGAGCAAAGATGTCGTATGGCTTTTTGCATGAGAACTGCTTTGTGTGGCCGCAGTGGGCCGTGTCCTGAAAGTTTGAAGACTGCGTGAAGAAGCTTTAGGCGGAAACTGGGGGGCTGGGGGTGGAGGTTTACTGAGATGATAAACCCTACCCATGACCGGATTGCAGTATACCAAAATTGTTTGGTTTTTGATATTGGATAAGGGGTACAATGTATCGGCAAGGTGAAAGACGTGACGACTGAAGACTTTACGGCTACGTGACGGATCGCGACATTCATGTATCAGAGCCTGTACCAAACTTGACCTACATTCTGCTGTTCAATGACCTCACCTCGTTATCTTGGTTCTCCAACATCCGTTCAGCACAATCAGTATTTGCCGCATTAGGTCATCCATCCCCTCATTCCTTTATTCGCGTCCAAACCCTTACTAATTCCAGCTGTGTCGCCGCTGACGCCGCCCCCTCCCCCTAGTCGCTGCACCCGTTTGACCACAAATGTGGAGACAAACCCTCCTGTAAGACGCGTTCCCATTGGCTCGTGACCCTTAAGACCCACTACACGTGAGCCATTGACCCCGGTTATTCCCTATGCCGCGTTCAGATCAGTGGGCTTTTTTTAGGGCCCACGGCCTGCACATAGGGTGTGCAATTTAGACGGATATAGGGTATATAATAGAGGGTTAGGGTCGATTCTACTGACCGCTGGGAAAATTCTTCAACCCTTTCTGCTCTCTTTTCATTCTCTTCCTTTTTCCCCCACGACCCAAACCCCGAGTTAACCCTTCTTCACTTTGTCAACAGGTCTTCAACGCCACTTGATTTCTCTATCACGAATTTCATCATTGCCAGTCGCAACATTGACTCGGTAAGTAATCTATTGAAAGAGTCGGAATCTCCGGTCACGCCGCTATCTAGCGATACTTTTCCCGTCGACAATTGACCACGCCATTGTTGATTTTTCAACCACCAATATCGTCGCCTCTTTTCCAGATAGGCCCTTGGCTAACGCGATCTCGAATCAAGCAGTGATTTTACGTTATTATATTTTTTTTTCGGGTTGTGCCAAAGCTCTATTCCAGCTCATCAAACCCTTCATTTTTTACCCTTGAAATTCGTCACTTCAAGTTATCTTGGTCTCTAGACGCGTCCTGTCAACAACCGTATCTTCGATTTTGTTGACAATTTTCTTCCTCAAGCCAATTTTACCAATTGCGAGGTGGAACCTGCCAACGGACACGGCTTTTTTTGCTAAAGCAAGCTCCCAACCTTTTGCTACCTTTTCTGGTCTGCATAGCTTTGCTAAAGCACTAAGAGCTCCTCGCACTACCTGAGCTTCACGTTTGCTGTGCGCGTTTGAAAAAAAAAAGAGTTGTGTACTCCTTCTTTGCTTTTTACCTTCTGCGGGTTAAGTCACTGAGGCTTTACGTACTGTTTCCATTGAGATTCGGTTGATCCTGTACCTGCATACGGATCAAAAATCCCTTCTCAAACCCTATTCACACAAACCTGCTTTCACATTGTACATAATGGCTGGCCGGACACGCGCTACCCGTGGCAAGCCCACTGATGGTGAACCCACCGAAGACCAAACTGCCGTTGCTACCGCTGCCACCGCCGTCATGTCACTTTCAGATGACAAGGGCGTTATTGGTGAGCCTAAACTGGAGGACGCCGAAGGCATCGAAGAGGATGCTGAGGCCGAGCAGGAGGATGATGATGAATTAGATCAGTCTGCTATTCCCGATGATATGGCCATTGACGAGCAGCTGGCCGGCGTCTCGTCCGCTCAAGCAGCGAACCTTATGGTCCCCGACATTTCGTCTAGTTTCGCGCCTGTTCCTTCGGCTGCCCCTAACCCAGAGGATATGCTTCCCAACGTTGATGTCTCAGGTATGACTGGACAGAATTCCAAGGATAACAATGCTCTGGCTATTCTCTTGCCTGCTCTCAGAAGCGAGTCCATTTCTCTCAAGAACTTGTTGGCCGAGTCTCCTTCTCAAGGCCCTGCCTGGGGTCAGGCCAGCAATGTCATCCGGACTGCTTTCGATATTATTAAGGGTCCCTTTTCTACTCCGGGAGAGGTACTTCTGAACTGGAACCAGTGCCAGTTCAGCATAGACGACCGCGAGAACGCATGGATTGCCATGTCTCTTGCCAACTTGGCCACTATCCTCGATGCTCTCAACCAGCACCAGGAGGGAGATGATGACCTCAAGGTTCTTCTTAGCATGATGGACAACGCTTTCCCATTCTCCTTTGCTCACACCACCACTTTGTCTTATGACTGGTTGGACGAGAACGATTACATTGGTGTCGCCCTCGACATCCGCACACAAAGATGGATGCTTGAGCTTGATGGTTTGGACAAGACTGATGTTGTCAACGTTTTCAAGAGTGTATTCTTGAACCCCCCACAGGACGAGTCCACCATTGATTGGGACGGTGATAGATCCAAGTTGACTGAGGCCAACTGGAAGGATGTTGGTGACTTCAGCATGAACGAGATTACCAATGATGCCAACGATCTTGAGCTTCGCAACAAGATTCTGGCTCGCGTTGATACTGTCTTCGCCTTCGCCACTACCCAGACCGACCCCGAGGGCCAGTTGACCAAGTTCCACGAAGTTACCCCCTTCGTTCAGGAACTGATTCAGTTTGTCAGCAAGATTTTCGATGAGGTCGATCGTGCCTTTGTTGCCAAGAACCGCCACAAGCTCCAACCTGGTCCCGATGATTCTTTCACCAGTGTCGGTGGATCGCAGGCCTACACGGAGATTGGGAACCGGAACCTGTATGACGGTCTGTCTTCGCTCTCCCGTTTCTCACGTCTTGGCAACTCCGAGTTCGCCAGAAGCCGTAAGCGTCGTGCTGTCAATGAATCGCAGGGTGCCGAGGGTGACATCGCCATTCGCAAGGTTCCCCAGAAGCGCCAGCGTCGTAGCATGGTCACTCCTAGCCAGCAGTTGGCCCAAATCCAGGCTACTCAGGCGGCTCAGATGGCTTCCCAGGGTGCCGCTGCTTCTGTTGTTAGTGCCAACCCTTCGATGATCGCTCCCACTTCACCTGGCGGATCCACCATTAACAGCCAGACGGATGCCAGCGGCCGTCGTAAGGAGCTTCAAAAGCGCCACTTCTGGGATGTCAACGACACCAACCTTCTGTGCGACTACATCGACCGTTATGGTTGCAACTGGGCCCGGATTTCCAAGGAAGCTACTTTCGGTCACTACAGAACCCAGCAACAGCTTCGCGACAAGGCTCGCAACCTCAAGGTTGACATGCTCCGGTGAGTTTTGATCCCATATTATTCACGTTTAGTGACACATTACTAACTAATATTATAGCCACGACCGCGTTTTGCTCCCGGGCTTTGACAACGTTGGCCTGCACTTGAAGGAGCAGACTCTTGTCAGAAAGCACAACAAGAACCCCCACCGCAAGGAGAAGGACGTTGACGAGAACGGTATTCCTATCAACACCGAGTGGGTTGAGGGTATGCAGGACGAGTACGAGATGCACCCAAATAACAGCGTGGTTATGACTCAGGGCCAGCATGTCGCCCCTCTCACTGCTGGGACCGTTTCGCAACAGCAGCTCGATACTGCCGCCGTCACTGACCCCTCGCTTGGTGCTGCCGCTGCTAACATGGCCGCCATGTCAAACAGCATGGCCAACGCTGAGCTTGCCGCCGTCGTGGGTGAGCACCATGCTATGCAGCAGCAGCTGACTGCCAACCTCCAGCAGTCTCCCGAGGAGATCAAGCAGCGGGTACAGGCTCGGTTCGACATGATCCACCAGGCTGGCCCCATGGGCTACGTCCCGGGTCCCCAGGGCGGTGTTCCTGAGGATGGCACTGGCCAGGATGCTGATATGAGCGGCGCGGGCATGCACGTTCCTGGTACTGCCTCTGACGTGCTGATGTAGAGAGAGCACCATCAGCGACATTATCGGGGACAGTAATGTAGACGCCGTCTCAATTAGGCACAGTCATCGCACAGCTTGAGGCGTTTTTGGAGGGGGAGTGTCTGTTTTTGGGATGGGCTGGCTGGTGTTTTTGCTTTTTTGGTCTTTCTTTTTTTGTTGTTTTTGGGTTGTTTTGCTTTTTTTTCCTGGGTTTTCCGTTTTAATGAAGCGCAAGGGGCTTATGATTGGTTTCTTTGGAAGTCACTTTTTGTTTTGTGTTTCCTGGTTATATTGTTAGTGGCTGCGTCGGGTCGGAGTTTGCTGAGAATTATGCGAACTGAATTGCATTGTTTCCTCAGTGTATCTCCTGCATTGACGGCGCACCACGGAAAATTGTTGTGGGATGTGTGATTTATGTATGGTAGATTGTTTGTTGAAGACTATGTATTTAGGCACTTTTTAAATAGATCGCAATCAAGTCTGATGATCTTTCCTCAATATCCAAAATTCCCTAATTAGGCAAGCAGGCGTACAAGTGATCCTACAGAGTTTACGATGAAGAGTGGCACCAGGAATGTAGGGTTATTGTAATGATTGTTTTAATTGGATACAAAAGAAAAGTAGAAGAAGAGGCGGCCGTATCGAACAGCATCATCCAGCCGACCAGGGCTTCTCCCGAGACAGAAAAAAAACGACAAAAGAAAAACTACCAAAAAAAGCAAAGGGTATTCACATACGCAAGACAAAAACTCAAAGCAAATAAAAGACATGTCACGTCAAACTGATCCGTCCTTTTAGCCGCCGCCAGTCAACAATCCTTCCCGATCCCATCTGTTACCTCCGGACTCCAGACACACCACGCTGCTTAAGCCGGCTTGTCCGCCATCCTTCGTACCATTGATCTCTAGCAATTTCACGGAGATCGGCCCGCCACTCGGAGAATACCGACTCTTTAAGACGGGTGAAGTCGCAGTGTTCAACGTTGTAGGGATCCGCGAAGCCCCAGGGGAATTGGCGACCGACGACACCGGGTTCGTACAGATCGGGGGAGATGATTGAGAGGGGAAGGAATGGGTCTTCTTCGGAGTTGGTGGAGAGGGTTGCTGTGGAGGCTTGGCGAGTGTGTGTTGATGGGGCGGCTGTGGATGGGGCGGGGGAGTCCTCGTCTACCTCGTCAATGCGGGAGTCTGAGTCGACGTCGTCGAGACCGAGGGCTACGAGGGGGTCAATGTTGGCGCGGCGAAGGGACTCGGCGACGGACTTTTTGAGAACCGACATGTGCTTGGTGGTGATGGTATCGGCCTTGGAAATCACGGGGATGATGGTCGTTTTACCAGTCAGGGCACGAAGAACCTGCATGTCAAGGTCATCGTCAAGAGCAGGTAGGGTCCGGGTATATTTCGCTACTGGGACACCAGCGGCCTTGGCGGCAGCAAGACGTTGCGCGGCAATGGTCTGATCGAGACGGGCAGGGTCGAGAATGAGGAAGACGGCGTGGATGTGGGTGTCTTGGACACCGGGGGAACGGACAACCTTCATTTCCTCATTGAAGGTGTCTTCGAATTTGTTCTCCAGGAAGGTGAGCATCTCACGGAGCTGCAGGTCGACTACATTCTTCTCGAGACCTTCACTGTCCCAGAGAGTCAGACCAATACGCTCGTTGTCCATCTCCGTCTCAAGGTAGTGAGGAATGAAGTTGCCTTGGGGCGCACGGTATGGGGTTTCCTCCTCTTCAGGCTTGCGAGCACGTTTGCGCGCGGGGAGAGCCATGGCGGTCTTGAGAAACTCGAGGTATGAGGTTTTACCGGAATTACGAGAGCCAATTACAAGAATGCTGCAAAGTTTGTTAGCGAGTTGTCCAGTCCACCATGAGGTGTGGTATACTTACTTGAAGGGGGTGGGGTCCTTCCGGCGGCGCACCCGGCGCGGGTTGTTGATAGAACTGACGGCCGTGCTAGCGTAACTATAGCGGCCACGGTGCGTCATACTCTCGGTACGCGCGTACGGGTCAAACGGAGGTGTAGGAGGAACCGGTGGAGGGCTCACAGCCGTGACATATGCACCACCACGGGTCCGATCCATGCTCTGTCTTGCCGAGTAGGGCTCAGTCGGCCCGGAAATGATACTTTCGGCATCATGCGAAAGATGGTCGGCGCCGAACTGACGGGACAATTGCTCTCCAGTAGCCTGGTTGAATTCGGGAAGCTTGGGAGGCATCTTGGGAATAGCGTTTTGGAGAAGTTGTTGTTGGCGGAGGAGCTCTTGTTGCTCGCGGGCCTTTTTGCCCTTGAGCTCGCTCGATTTGCTTCGTCTGAGTAACATTCCGAAAGATGACTGGCGGTTGGAGCTCATTGGTGACTGGGGAAACGAGGGGGTGGCTGCAGATTAGGGCGGCAATATGTTGCTATTACTGGTTGTGGCGGCGGAGATGATGATAGTTGATAGAGCCCTTTAGCGAAGAATGTACCGAGTCTATAGTGCCTGTGGGTTAGCGCTCTGGCGATTTCAAACTTGTTATCCCTTCGGCTCCCTCCACAACCCGCCAACAGTTTGCCCTATCATATTCTCTGGCCCGAAGGTTTCACTGCCATGCATCAGGTCTACACCCGATATCTCAGGAATCCCGTCATACCATCGTACAAACCGCACCAAGGCGGCTAACCGGGCTGACTAAGCTCCGCTTTGGCAGGAAGAAGCAAACACTCATCCAACCAAACCGGGGAAATTGCGCGAAGAAGAAAAAAAGCTGCCCAATGGAAAAAATGGGCTGACAGTGGCATAACGCGACGTTGGGCTGGACTGATTTGTTTGTCTCCCTTTTTTCTTGTATCTTGTTCTTTTGAGCTTATCGGGCATCGTGCCAGGTGGCGCTTGACTGGCGCATATCATGAGAACCGCAAGGGAGCTTGCAATTGCGATTGCGACAAGCGTGGTGGGGGTTTTCAAGAGCCAAAGTTGTCTGGAATTCTAGAAAAGTACTTACTATGATGGGTATGTAAAGATGGTTGTCCTAGACAACTGAAAAGACACAAAATGGCAATTGCGTGGGGTGGCGAATTAAGGTATAGTGTAAGCCAGACACTTGCGACAATGGGCGTAGAAAGGATAACAAGGAGAAGCAATAAAAAATGCAAAGATGAACCTCGAACACCAGATCGGCAAACAAGAGAGGGAAAGCGGCGTCTTTTGAATCCCAAGGTCGAAGCCCAAGAAAACAAGACCAAAACACAATACACTACACACAAACCCCTCCCCCAGGAAGGCCGTTTCAAAACGTACAGCGCAAAGACTCTCGCTCAACTAGGTAGCGAAAGGGGGCCGGGGTCAAGAAGCCACCGGAAAGGTTGTGTGGATGGCCCCCCTCGCAGAACGAATGATGGTAAAAAAGGAAATTAAGTGCTCGATTTGGATGGCCTTTTGGGAAGGCGTTCCTTGGATTGGGAAGAGGAAAGATGGATGGTAAGTGCAAGTGGAAGTGGAAGTAGGTAGGTGCGTGCGTGGGATGTTGTTCCTGGTGGTTTGTTGGATGTATGGATAGGAGGGAGATTGGATGGATTTCTGGCAGGTTCGTGGATGTTTTATTTGTGGGTTATTACATGGACGATGTGAATACTACAGGTGTACGTACATATGTACATACATATGTACGATATGTCGTGGACAGTGAAGAAGAGGGGCGGTCACAAGTTGATGAAGAGGGGGTTTTAAACGAACGACGTTTATTTTTTTCGTTCTTGTTCTGTCGGGGGTTCTTGATTGAGTAGGGTAGGTTATTGCCGCCCATGTCGTCAGTGAAACAAAAGGTCAGAAAAATGGCCCCAGACGCAATTAACCTCGTGGCCAAGGCCCTGAACGTGGGTTGTTGACTTTTTTTTTTCGCGATGAAGGATGACATGGTCTAGCATATGGCGGACAGCGGACAACGAGGAAACTGCGAGAGGCGAATGAATTGAGTATGGCATGTATGGCATGTGGGGGCAAGTTGTTGACGTTGGTTTATGACTACTGGATGACATGACATGTGCAAGGGCCCAAAGTGGATAACAAGAAAGAGGTTCCTGACTAGTAATTCCTCTTTGTCTTGTCATTTGCTAAACTCTGTAACCATCGTTTCTTTTTTTATCCCCGCCACAAAAAGCAGTATAAAACAATATCCCGTGTATAAATTCCTCCAAGGTTCCAGATTCCCTCTACGCCGTATTCATCTCGCAAAACCACGGGTCCTTCCATACCTCCCCCAGTTCTCAAATCCCTCAACACCATTCTCACGTGTCCCTTCCCTTCCCAACCCATCCAGATTTCAGGAAATAACTAAACATGAAAACGTCACCATCCCCCAATTTAGTTCATCCTCAAATCTGCTCGACCCCTCTAACCCTATTCATACAATCTGAACCCGCAGATCACACAACCCACCCGGTGGGCCCTCGTCGCCATGAAACGTGCAGGCACATGGGCTTCTGGGTGCTGTCGAGACCCCGGACTGTGTCGTTGAGGTGCCGGGATGACTGGGCTCGCGTGGACGGACCTTGCAGTGGAGGGTTACATGTACCTGAATTTTTTATGTATAATTATCGACGATAGTGGATAAAGAGTGCGGATGGATGAAGATGTGCCATGTGGGCTCGGGCTCTTGTTGTTTGTATCAATGTCACAAGTGACAACCCGATTTGTGCTCAATCGGCCAAAGTACCGGGTCATTCACAAAACTTGACTTATCGCTATCATTTGATTTGCTATTGTTTCGCATCTGATATTCGTACAACGCCATGCTAACCCAAACCTATAGTCGTACAAAACTCTATTATCCTTCAAACACGTCATGTTGCAACTCAATACCATAGCCCTCGGCCATTTCCTTCATACGCCGTTCAACTTCCTCTTCTAAACCCTTTCCAGAACCCCAATACTGCTTGAAGCGATACCAGTAAAAGGCAACGTCACTAAGAAACAAGACAAACTTGAAGACGGAATGACGGAGATAAAACGCCACCCGCTCGGCTAATGGTCTACCGGGCTCCATGTAGAGACTACGACTAGCCCATTCACCCATGATTTTCACACGGTTAACGGGGGATCCCATGGCTTGGTTGTTTCCTTGGACAATGCGCATGTTACGACCGATAAAGACGAGTTCCTTGGGAAGAAGATGTTCATCTTGAAGGAATTCCTTGGTGGTTTTCTTCATTCTTTGACGGGCAATCATCTGTCTCTCAGCTCTAGTCTTCCCCTCCATGGACTTGAGAAATTCTTCCGTGTCTCGTCCTCGATATGGTCGGAGAAGAGTTGCCGAGGCAAATACTTCACTGCTACCTATACCCCACGATTGACTGATTCGCTGGACAGTTCCCATGTCAAGTGTCATAAGAGCCTTCCAGAACTGTGCATATTCAACACGGAAAGACGGGCGCATGTAAACATAGAGGCCATGGTCGATCAGAACTAATTGGGCTTTCCCAGAGGGAAGTCTTCGAACAAACATGTTCCCGGGATGTGGGTCGCAATGAACGACACCCCAGTGGAAGATTTGCGCAGAGAAGAGATCGACCATTGTCGACATGACCTCTTTCGTTGTTACACCAAGACCACCGGTTCCATCGGGCCCTCTCCACTCTTGTCTAGTCGGCTTTAATAAAGTGTCATTTCTGTTGTTCTGTAGTCGAGCCCGGGCTTCGGTATAATCTGGTGGGCTAAGTGGATGAGTAACTCCGGGAGTTTCACGGGTACCAAAAGCCTTCCATGGGGCCTGGATGATGTGTTTATCGTGAAGACGAACACCTTCTATCCACTCCGCCGTGAGAACTCGTGGGGTAGTCAAATCTGAATACACTTTGGGGATGTACACTCGGTCCCCGAAGAGTGGTTCGTTGGTAACCAACTCGCGCATCTTGTTGGTATTAGCAGCCTCGTTCAGAAAGTCTGTCTCAAGAGAAAGTCTCTCGCAGATATACGGAACAATTGTCGTCAATGGGAGTTCAAAGGCCCATGAATATATCTTGGTCATGATCCTAACTCTGTGTTAGTACACTCAAACAATCGAACCCCCCAGGGCAACTTATACTCACTTAAACGTCCACAGATCAAAAGCCAACTGTTTCCGAATCTCTTTCTTCTGAATTTTAATAGCCACCTCCCTCCCATCACCCAATCGTGCCCAATGAACCTGCGCAACGCTGGCACTTGCTCTCGCCCGTCTTTCCATCAACCCTTTCCCTCCAATGCCCTCAAAACTAACCCCAAAAACCTCCTCCGGACTCCGTCCCCCAAAGTCCTCCCTAATTACCGTCTCGACATCCGCCCAATCATTCTGTGGCGCATCATCAAACATCCGCGCAAACATAACCTGGAACTCAGGTGGTAGAACCGCAGTTTGCATGGCAATCGCCTGACCAATCTTCAAATAGACACCCCCATTATCTCGAATTAACTGGGCCAAACGCTCGGCGTTGCGCCGGTGAACTTCATCGGGAGACCCAGAGATCCACGGGTCGTCGCGGAAGTTGAGTTTGTAATCGATGGCACTGACAAGGCCGGTGTAGAAGGTTCGAAGGGACCGGAAAGTCCCGTGGGCGAAATAGTGCTTATCAATGGTGTATCCGGTTGCACCGACTAGACCGAAGAGTGCTAAGCGTTGTGGCCATTTGCGCATGTGCGATACGGTGGGGTTGCCGGGATTGCCTTGTGCCGAGGCGGTGGTGGATAATGGTCTTCGAGAGACTCCGAAGTTGTGAAGCCGGGCCAATGATGGCGGGCGCACATTGTTGAATATGCGCCGTGGGTTTATTGGTATCTTTTGTGGAAACATGGTTCGAGTGGAGTTATAAAGTACAGTTCAGTTGTACATACGTAATGTCGCATTGCCTAAATTCTCAGTGACGTCAATGTTCTGTCATCAAATGCGACAACCCTAGTAGCCTGCGCAAAACTTGAATATTGGTGAAAATGGGGGTTGATTGGAACAGTTTAGAAGTTGAGAATGTGATGATATATTAAAGTTGGGGAACTATGTAGAGTCAGTATGACGTTATCCTTCCAAAAGCCTCAGGCCGGATATCTTAACTCCGTAAGCTTTATTGTAAAGTCCATGTCGGGGATTGAGGGATGTTATCTTATCTGTGAACAATAGGGTTATATATCAACGCCATAGGGTTTATAAATCACAAGAATCACGTGACAAACCATATCGTGCATTGCCAACGCTTGAACCAATATGTCTTCATGCCACCAGGTGTGAAACATTGCTAAATCTAGACCTTGTTAAAGCTTACGGTCGGTAGTATGTTCCCGAGTTAACCATAAAAGCGTCGTGGCCTGCGCTTATATTCTGACGCAAGAACTTTGAAGTAAGAATTCTGAAGCAGCTGGTTTGAAGTAATTGTTTTTTTCGCAATAGAAAAGCATTGGTATGATTGAGGGCGAGGGAGTTTGCTTGGGAATGGGAGAGACAAACAATTGGCTGAGCCTCGCTATGGTGTGTTGGACCGTGTCTCAAGGCGACGTACACATGTATGCTGTATGTACATACATACATATATGTAGTGTCTGTACTCCTGCAAATATATGCACGTTTGTTGTGTGGAAACACAGAAATATGCCGTATGTCTGTTCAGCTACAGATGCAAAAAGATACTGCCAGCTGTTGAAAAGCTAAGACTTGCTCTCTATAATCGTCTCGCACACATCCCAACTTGTCATCCGTCAGGTCTAAAATAGTACAGCACAGCACCAGCGACTCTCCTGCGATCAGTGCCCATCCCGCTGCAGCAAATGTCCGTGATCGACGGCGGAGAGCACTGGCAGTGGAGATAGCTGTCAGGGCAATGCCGCCAAAATAAAATCCATTCGGATGAGGAAGGTGTCTCTGGAAAAGTGACGTCGATGTCTAGATTTGGAGATTGAGCTGTTATATCCAAGGAATCAATCCAACTGTTGGTTCTTATATCAGGTGGACATGTCGTCATGCATATAACCCTAGACTAGGGTACACCGTACCAGAGTCTTGAATAACAGTGGTGGCTGTGCTTTGTACAAAATCCTGCTAATTTTGTTCCTGCAGATGATGGATGACAGGATCAACTAGTTGCAGATGGTCATTTCACTATTTAACTCGTTGTATCGGGACTAAAGTGTGGAAACATTTCCATAAGACATGTTTGGAAGACCGTTCCAGAAAAGACGAACAAAAACATACAACATACAGCTGTACTTTCTCGTATCCTCCGGTATGGCTTTTCGACTCAGCCGCTAATATACGCAAACCTGACTATCCGCAGCATCAGGGCGAAAGCCAAAGGAAGCCTAGAGCTAAATCCCTGGTTCTAGTTGGCATATTATGCCGTTTTCTGTACGCTAGAAACATACGCCAGGGGCATATTCGTACAGATGTAAGCTAACTACGGTTGACGCGCGGGACGACACATCTTGTTGATGTTGTTTTTGATGCTATGATTTTGAAGATTTATGGTCTGGATGGGCCTGGCGTAGTAGTTGTTTATGCATTGCCTCAGAACCCTGTACATTGAACGAACTGGACTGTAAATTTACTGCGAGGAGACGACTCACGGACCTATTTTCTCACGGAACAGTAACTAGTAGCGGCCGTGTCTGAGGTCCGGGGGGTCATTGGCCCACAAAGTTTCGTGGTTACTGTTGCTGACGCACCCGGGTTCCTCCAAGTCTTTGGCTAAGCTAGCTTTAGTAGGAGGGCCTGTCTTGTTGGTTCCTGATGCGTCTCCACTTGAGAATGCCTGCATGGTGCATTAACATGTGAGTTGAACCAAACAAGGTAGTTGAAGCAGACCAAGCGAGGCGCTTGTCGTTATTTTCTTCTCTTCTTTTCTTTTTTTCTTTTGTGACTTCCGTGGGCTTGTTCTGTACATTCCTTTACTTGTTCGTTTCTAATATTCTACGAGCCATTTGTGAATTTTGAACTTCTTTTTTTCTTTTCTTTTTCTTGCCATTTTTTGCCTATTTTCCTAAATTATCATCATAAACGTCGTCAACAACTTGGTTGACGACTCCCTATCGACAATCTTAATATCTTAGTCTTTCCCTTACTGATTGTCTTGATTCTGTTGACTGCTTCATTGTATTCTCAATACCTTCATCTTCTCGTCTTTCCTTTATTCTGTATTTGTTTTTTGTAGTCGATTATTACTCGCCTTCCTATAATCCACCAACACTTCACATTAAGCGCCTTCCGTCTTGCTGTTGTATCTCCCGCTTCATGCTGTACAACCTGCTCAACATATACTATTCACTGTCTACAAACAACTAGCCGTATATCTTCACTCTTTCTTCAACCTGCGCCACCACTACTGCGGAAACCTACAGTCTACATCGTATAGCGAAAGAGTTGGTTGGAAAGCCCTCATGTTGTTATAGATCGAATCATCCACTTCACCCACAAAGGAACCCACACGTATTACTTCCGACGCCGCGTCTTAGTGACGCCGGCTCTATCCAACACTCTTCAACGAAAAATCTCGGCATACGGCTCTCCGGTTATTCAAAATGCTACGGCCTGCGACACCGTTATCGGTGCTGTTGCTGATTTCAACAGGCCTTTTGACCCTCTCAGTACTCTCTACTCCCATCATTAAAGGAGTCCCAATCGGCTCTTTTGGCGGCTACGATTATGGTGTCTTTGGTTATTGCAAGGGTGACGATTGTAGCGGTTTTGAAATCGGTTACTCAGTTAGTAAGTAGAATTGGCTCAACCTCCGCTTGATATTGATTTCTAACCGTATTCCCTTCACAGCTGCAGAGACTACAGACTCCTCCGACTTCGATTTGCCTGGGTCCACTCGTGACACGCTGACAACGATCCTTATTGTGCATCCTGTCGCGGCTGTTATGAGCTTGTTGACCCTCGTAATGGCATTTATTGCTCATCTTCACTCGCCTGCTCACTCATCTCGTTACTTGTTGGCTGTTGCTATCACCAACTTTCTCGCCTTCATCGTATCACTTCTTTCTTTCCTTATTGATGTCTTGGTTTTCATTCCGCATTTGGCTTGGGGGTCATATCTTGTTTTGGGCGCCACTATTGTACTGTTCCTCTGCTCAATCATGACCTGTGCCATGCGTCGGACGTTGGTAAGCCGGAAGTCGCGCAAGAAGCAAATCGCACAACATGCCGAGATGAGCGGCGAAAACTACTACAACCGGGAAGCTGCTTTGAAAGCTGCCAATGTTGCGCCCGCGGAATCAATCCCTGCTATCCCCACTATGACAGGAGCCGACAGCACCAAGGATGACGGAATTCCGGCATTTGCCACTTTTGAAAAGAGCAAGGCGCCAAGTGATACCATGAGCGACCGTATCCCACTTACCTCCCAAAGCCCCGTTCAGCGCTCAGCTTCGGTTACGCAACAGGTCGATCAATACGGAAATCCCATGCGTAGTGACAGTGGTGATCAATATGGTAGCTCGCTCAACAGTTCGCCTCCTCGCACTTACAACAATGTCACACGCAACGGCTCTGGTGATAGCTACCGTGGTCGCGGACCACAGGGACGTGGCGGTCGTGGTGGTTATGGTGGAAATGGCCGTGGTGGATACAACGGTCAGAACGGATACGGAGGCCCTAACGGCCCCAACGGATATGGTGCGCCAAACGGATACAACGGATACAATGGCCCGGATCAGCGCGGAATGCCGCCTAGACGTGGCACCAACAACACCGTTGGTTCTGGTCGTGGAGCTGCTCCCCAAGGATACCGCCAGGACTCAGTGTACAACAACCAGGGATACACCGGTACTCAGGAATACCAGCTGCCCCAGGACCCTTACACGCAGAACAATGTATCACAGCAAAACGTCGGATTCAACCAGCAACGCAACAGCGTCAACAACCAGAACTTTGTGCCGTACAGCAACCGCCAGCTTTCTATCGACAGTTACAACGCTCTCAAGGCCCGCAACCCCAACGCCAACCCTCAGGACTTCGACTTTGGTCTTGGGGCTCCTGCCGACCAGACGATTCTTCCCCGCGCCGAGTCTCCACCCCCAATGCCTGCTGAGATGGTAGCCAACGCTGTGACTCCCATGGACATCGATGGTTCATCCCGCGCGCCTATTGAGATGGATGCATCGCCCGCTGCTATGCCTCTTTCGGTTCAAAATATGGCAGCTGCTCTCCGTGATGATACGCCTAGTGTGCCGAGTGCTCTTGCCATTCAACCCGGACTTATGCCTGAGGAACCACGCCAGACTTACATTAGTGATGTAAGCAAGTATAGTCAGGACGGCCCGGGTGTGGCTGCACCTTCGGTCTCAAATTGGAACCCTGCTGGTGCCCGCCCTTCTGCTCTCCCTGCTCCGCTGGCTTTAGGTGCTACTTCCAATGTTCCCATGCCGCAAATGCCTCCCAACACTCAGGCTTACCAGCCGGAAGCTGAACCAGCTTACTACGAAGATATCCCGGGCCAGTACACACAAGATCACAACGGTAACCCCCTTCGGCCACATAACCTGATGCTTCCGCCACCAGAAGTGACAATTGAAGATATTCCAGGTAACCTGCGGGGTCCTCGTAGCCCGGGTGCGGAGTCAGATGTTAGCAACTTCACCTCCATTTCCCAAAGAGGCGTCAACCCAGCTTGGCAGCCTGAAGCCCCGCCAATGCCGGGCTATTCAGGCCAGGGCGGCGGGTATGCGCCTCAGCCTTACAGAGGACCCCCAGGGCCGAGAGGACCTGGCCCACGGGGACCACCAAGAGGACCACCACAAGCAGGCCCAAAGCGGCCACCAGCCCAACAAAAGCAGGACATTCTCCTGAACAGTAACCCCGACTTTGCTCTACCGGGACGTCGTTAGGGTGGACAAAGACGGTCAGGTCATGATTGGACCTTGCCGAGATGATGTTGGTCATGATGAGTATTTTTGTGCCCGTTGATACCCGGACATTGTACGTATAGACATGTCTTCCTTTCGTTTCTTTTCTCTTTCGTTGTGTTATATTTGCTTGCTTTTAGTCGGATGTATTTATGTATGTATATAGAAGGAATATATGAGCGTCCACGTTTACAACCAACATTCAATCATGTACATTTGATTTGATTTGATTTGATCCATTCATAACCTGATTAACAGGACTAGTTTTGGGTCTAGGGTTAAAGTTTTGGAGATACCTGGAGATACCCGACAATCCGGTGTAGTACAGAGATCAACAAAGGACTTGACACGGGTGGAGCCATATTCAGGAAGCGCCAAAAAGCAAAATAAAAGCAACTATACATTGCGCCATAGTTTTACTTGGAGGGGAAAGTGGAAAAATCCTTTTTGCCTCGCGCATTCCGCTCAAAAAGAGAACTTCTTTAGGCCTAGAACATTGAGGTGGCGGGTGTGTGGCTGATGTTCCTGTTGGAGAGTTAACTAAGTAAGACAAATGGCGGAAACGAATGCGGAAAACCCTAGAAAAAGCGTGTAGATTGTAGGAGACTTATCGAGGCGCATTATGCTATGGCTGTATATACATATAAGAAACTGATGAACAAATGTCAATTGACGAAGCCCGAGACATTTGTTTATTCGGCCCTATAGTATACTACTTCTCCAATGGTAGTTAAGCCGCCGACTGCGGAACCATTTGTAGATTGTTGCGTAGAACCGATATCACCGGTCGACACTATTCTACAAGGGACTTTAAAAAACAGACATCAATCAAGACTTAGGGACTATTGTAGAAGAGACACTTGCTATATCCCCACAAAAATCAAAATGGTAAGCGCGTGTTTCTGGGGATTTGCCGTATGCACATAAATACATATTTGAGTTCCGGTCTTTTGCGATTTTTTCTTTTTTAAATCTCCTTTTTGTTTTGATGATTATCTTGTTTTCTTGGGTTATTTATCCCCCGCATTTCTTGTTGAGACAGTCAGAGACAGATTGATAGTTTTGTGGCCGTGCTTTACTTTATGAGTTGTGAATGCAGGTATCCTGATTTAACGTCGACTTTTGGATAACAATTCGGAAAGTTAATTACAACCCAACTGAACGTATTCTCGAGATCGCCACCATGGATTTTTATAGCCATTCAAATCCCCAAGTATCGGCGGACTCCCATGCTATCGAAATAGACCCTCAGATTCCGACTACAACTACGCCATCTATGTCCCTCGACTATTCAATGTACCCCCCATTTCAACAGCCCGACATTTTCGGCGCCATAAACCCCTTCCCCGCATTCGCCACCGGCCCCGTGACATCCGAACTTCCTCCTCACAGCGCCACTACAACCACCGCTACAAACGCAAACCCGCCATTCCCATCGCCGCCGCCCGCCGCCATAAAATCCCAGTCGCCGGGCGCATCAGGACATACACCGCCGGGACAATGGTCGAATATGTCGGTTGGAGCGGTGAGAGGGTATCAGGAGATGACGCCGCCAGGGACACATGTGTTGAATATGGCGGTTCCTGGATCGTCGGGGCTAGATTCCGGTCTTTCCCCGGAAGATACTCTGCGGAGTCAGGGCGGGTCGGCTTCTGATGGGGAGGACTCTGTACCGGCCAAGGATAGACGTAAAGCGCAAAACCGCGCAGCGTGAGTATTCCTTGGGATTTCTCAACGTGAAACATAACTAATTAAACCGTAGACAACGCGCCTTTCGCGAACGCAAAGAACGCCACGTTAAAGACCTCGAAGAAAAACTCGCATCACTTGAAGAATCCGCCAAGGCAACAGCCACTGAAAATGCAGCTCTTAAACGGAACTATGAACGGATATCCATTGAGAATCAGATTCTCAGGGCAACAGGGGAAGCCATAGCTCAAACACAATCGCATGCTCAACCAACAACCGGCACTCCAGAGTCAGCGGCGGAAATTGGCCCGCAGAGATATAACCCGGAACCGTTCTACACGAATATGCTAGCTGGTCATGCGAATCAGACACGGAGTCATAGGATTGTTACAACGGAGACTGGGGAGAGATTACTGGCTGCGGCGGCAACGTGGGATTATATTGTCTCGCATGACTCGTTTCAAAGGGGCTTGGTTAACCCGCAAGATGTCAGTGATTTGTTAAAAGGGCAGGCACGATGTGATGGACAAGGTCCAGTTTTTAGAGAGAGTGACGTGGAAAAGGCAATTTTGGCTTGTCGGCGGGATGATGATGATGAAATGTTGTGAGGTGAGGGCTATTTCATAGCCATGAATACACACGCACATATATATACATATATACATATCTATACTGATATTTGGAATACGAGACATGACACATTAAATAAACCTTCCTATTTTTTTCGTTTGCGTAGTTTCAATCTATCATCATTTCTCATAACTTATAGCTCCGTGAGGAACAATCCACATCCTTTTCCTAACATTCCTTCCAAATTCTAAGCCTTCTTCTTTTCGTCCGAACCCTCGACGTAAGGGTGCTTGATTGTCAAGCACCAAATGTCAAGGTAATCGCAAATAGTGACAATCACATCCACTACGAAAGACGAGTAAATACCCAACGCAAAGCCAAACATCAAGAACATGTAAGCGACCTGGTACACACCATCACCCAGGGCACTCGGCCAGCCCAGTCCAGTCTTCTGGAGTAACAAAGGGCCAACGCTATCGAAAATGCCAAAGACAAGAGGCAGACCGAGAACATTGAAGTAGGGGAAATCCAACTTAACCAGATGCGCGGTAATCATGCGGCCTACACTATAGGCGTTGATAAGACCCGCGAAAAGGAGGAAGGGGACAAGATGGTTGTACAGGATCGTCGGTTGCAGGTAGAGATACGCAGCAATGAGAGTCCAAATGGAGAAGAAGGGGAGAAGCCCGAGGAGGGCGGTACGCGATTTATCACCACGGGCACGGCGCGCGCGGATTACACTGCGGGCGGCTTCAATCGTGTTGAAAACCATGACTACGGTACCTTGCACAGTATACCACTGGGTGAAGGAGAGATCTTGGAGTATCAAAGGAAGCTTAGCGATCCACGAGGGGGAGACACCAAGGGTTGCAAGGGCGGGCTGGGCCCAGAAGGAACCACCACCGAGGAACCCAGTTGCCGCATAGATGCCGACGAGAATCAGAATGCCCTCTACGGGACCATTGACAATGCCGAGGGTCAACGTCTTGGTGTGGTATTCATCCCAGGTCTGGATGTAGAATGTAAGGGAAGAAGCGAAGAGCGTGATGACGGTTAACCAGCCCTGGCCCATGTTTTGGGATGCAGCGAAAATTACGACTTCGAAGGTCGTGTTGAGGGCGTCGACGCCGTGGTCGAAGAGTTCTCCGAGAGGTCCGGATTGCCGGGTCCGACGGCTATATACATTGAAGGAAGCTGTTAGTCTGATTGTTGGGATGAAATAAAGCACAAGCCAGCCGGATACTTACGCCTGCGCACCATCAACGGCGTCGAAAGTCTGGTAGAGGAAGAGACCGATAGCCCAGGAGAAATATACCCATGGCGGGCAGTCCTTATCCAAAGTAGGCGAGTACCAAAGGAGCGTGAGGAAGTTGGTGATGACGAAACCAAAGCCGGATAGGGTAATCAAGTTGGGGGCCATGCCCATGGGAAACATCTTGATGACGACATTATTGTAGAAGGGTTTAAGAATGTACTTTGACGTCAGCGAATGGTCGATTCCGGAATATTTATATTCCTTGAGAGCCGGCAACCGGTCTTGACGAACGTAAACCATAATAGCGATAGACAAGCGGAGCGACGGAGTTGGATATGATGCTGTTCGAAAGATTCTCGACAAGAAGGAAAAGAAGAAAATTAATTAAGACAGCTTTGGCATGGTGATTTTCACTTATGTATGGAAAATGGCTGGCGGGGCTGAAAGATACAGGATTTCGAGCTTGGATCGGATTAGACGTGGCAATGGCAGCTTAGCTTAGGCCGGTGGGATTTTAGTGGAACCGGGTGTGAATTGATGGGGATTGAGTGGCCGGATTTGGTAGCTGCGTTTTGTGCCGTCTGGAGATGGTGGAAATGGAGGCGTGATTCTTCCATTTTCGTCGGTCTTTGGATGTCGATGAAGGTGGTTTAGTGAAGTAACCCACGTGTACTTGTGGGTTCATGTCACACAAGCCACATTGACAAACGACGTGCTGGTACTCTTTTATTTAAGTGGTAGCCATGGTTTTAAATGTCGAGGCCCAACAAAATTCTGAATGCACGTTAATGGAGATCTTTGCTTCCTGTTTATTGGGTCCAAATGGGGTACATAATTAGGGGTCGCTTAGAGACATCGAAATGACTTGGGTAGAAATCGCAATCGGGTTCATTAGATTAGTGGGATTATAACTTTGAGTAGATATAGAACTCAGTGGAGGAACATTTATACTGAAAAAGAGGTACTCGACCGGGCTATTTACAACACCCGGCCCGTATTTGTTCATAGGCACACCGTTAGGGTTAGCAGATAGTTAGAGTACATATGACGACATAGCTCTGTGAAACATTTAGCGGTAGTGAGCTACCTACAGAGGTAGCAAAATATATTATCAACAAACCGACCACACGGCTTGGTGGTTTACATGTTTGCATATCGTATGGTTACAGTAATACGAGTACTACACACAATATATATTCACATTGGGTAAGATGATTTTAGGTAATAGTGGTATTGAAAACTTAAACAAAAAGACAGACGCAAAATATGTTCATAACTTTAATTTAAGCAATGATGGTAGTATCAAGTTCGGGGATAGAGTAGCAGACTTCACCAAGGGGGGCATGGTGGTTGAAGATTCTGCCGGTCCAGATATGCTTAATGTAGCCAGTGATGTCAAGGTCAAACTGCGACTTGACATCAATACCGTTCTTAATCCCGGGTGCACAAGCAGCAGGAAGGTCACCGTACAGAGTGGGGTGATCGCCGGTGCCCTCAAGAATCAAACCCTGCTCACCAACGGTCTCGAAGGTGTTAGCCAGACGAGAGGCCACGTTGATACCAGAGTGGATGTGAATGAATTTGAACAAGCTAAGAGAAAGATCAACGTTGACGTCAACGTTGGGGCTGGCAGAGCCGGAAATATGGTCGTGAGCAATCGCTGAGCCACGGTACTCGATGTTGTCCCAGCCAGTGAAGGTCGACTGGTTGAATTGGCGGACATCCCAGTGGACCTTGGCATCGGGGATGCGTACTTCAGCATCGGTGGTGATGCTGGCACCAACTTCGACATCCAGGTCAATACCGGCAGCAAAGGTAATGTTGGAACCGAGATCAATGATACCGGGGACGTGGATCAGAGTGTAGTTGAGCGGATTGGCATTGTACTTGAAGCTGTTGGTGTAGGCGAATTTGGCATCGGCAGTCAGGGAGACTGAAGAGTTCAGGTTGACGTCCATGTCAAAGTACAGCTCCTCAAGCTTACGGTGGAGGATGGAGTAGTTGATTCTACCGCTGAAAGTAACAACAGTGTGCAACTCTGCATGGTCGAGAGCGATAGAGGCGTGCTCGTTGGACCAGAAGGTGGTAGAGGGGACCTCGATGTCAAAGGGGACAGGGAAACTGTGGCCCATGCTAATACGCTTATCAAGACCGCTGGTAGTAATAGGGATACCGGCGAAGTCCATGGACATCCCATGGGCAACATCTTCCATTGCGACGCGGGTAGCATCGACAGAAATGGTGAGCAAAGACTCATCACCCGTGGCAGCAGTGCCGACAGTAGTGAAGAAACCACGCTCCTGGTCAAGGTCACAGTCCTCACCATGGTTGGTGATCAAGGACATAGTCTCATCACTGTTCCAGTGAGAAAGAGCATTCTGATAGGCAGTCTTATCCGAAAAGGTAACAACGACCTTTCCAGAGGGGCAAGCAACAGAGCTAACCTCGGGAATGTTCTCCAGCATGACGGCATC
>NETU01000314.1:0-19497 GCA_003032515.1 Huntiella decipiens | reverse complement strand
GCCTCTAAATCCCGACATGCAGGTCGACTTAATTCCCCGGCATCCCGTCTCCCGCTCCGTGTCAATGGCCCACTTTAAATTAACATGAACAAAGCCGGATCCCTCCATAACATACCAAGTAATCATGAAAAAAACATGTCATGGGCTGTTACGGAGAATTCTTGATGGGCTAATCGCGTCTATGCGCCTTTGTGAGCAGGCATTTGAACTTAGTCTCATCAATAAGCGCGCGTCGGGCGATTATCCTCGACTATAAATACTGGTGCTTGTCTATCTGGCGATGTTCCGAGTTGAATGTTAAGAGGTATCGCGTTACTGCTGTGCAGAAGATATAACCACCGCCATGTTTTTCCGTTGCTATGTTCCTAGTTTGTTGAAGAGGGATCCAGTGGGGTTCATGAATATTGATGAAGCTACTAGTTATTGTGAGTTTGGCAACTGGGCAATCAATCTTGAGTGTCGTGTGCCACATAATGTGCTGTATTCTAACAACTATCAGGGGATTCCGAGGACTTTGCCCCCATAGTAGAAATCAAGACTGTCTTGAATGACAACAGCGAAGAAGAATACGAATACAGATACACCCCCCGTCGGCCCCTCCGCACCGGCGCTAAAAACCCGGCATTTTCCGTCCGCGGGCCAAAGAAAGAAATCACCCATAAACACAAAGGGTTATCCATAACTACAACCCAGTTCCGTCTAATCACGCTACGTCACGGGAACCCCAAAGACCCACTCCACTGCGATCTCAGCACACATGACTTCCCAAACGGAGCTCCAAAGTATACGTGTCTTTCGTACGTCTGGGGGAGTCCGAGAGGGACATATCCAATGCACATGAGCGACAAAGTTATAGGGATCACGGAGAATTTGATGGCGGCGCTGTGGCATATTCGGAGTAAGAGGAAGGATATACGCTTGTGGGTTGACGCGCTTTGTATTGACCAGACCAATGATGAAGAAAAAGGTCAACAGGTCAAGATGATGCGGGATATATACTCCCACGGACACCGTCTCATCTCCTGGCTTGGCCCCGCACAATCAGATACAAGTGACATCTACCGCGACCTATTCACTCTCGTGCAGGTCGCATCCCTATATACCCCCCGCGAAGGCACCATCGGCCCAGCAGTCAGTCCTTTCCTCAACATCATCTCTAGTCTCAACTGGTTGAATCTCCGGCCCATCTTCGACAGCCAATACTGGTCACGTATGTGGATTCTTCAAGAACTGGCGGCCCGTGATAAGTACCAAACTGTCATGCGGATTAGGTCTAAGATGAAGGCGCGCAAACCGTTTTTGAAAGAGTGGATTATTACCATGTGGCGGGATCTTACCAAGTGCAGAGATGATTACCTTCTATACGGGGGTTGTAAAATCTCCTTTGGCTTCCTTGTCTTGGCGACGACGGTTCTGGAAGTCTGTGTGCATAATAGGAGATTGAGCTCGTCGAAGGACGAGTTGAAGGATCTTGGGAGTTTCAATGATGATCTTTTTAGGGGGCCTCCGGCGGGGTTAGCATCCATTGCCGACCCGTCTACTTCGTCTTGTTTGTCCCTGTTACAAGCGCATAACAATAACGCCATGTCATTTCTCATCGCGTACCATGGAAGCTGTACCGGCCTCCGGGTAACCCAGAACCGAGACCGGTACTTTGCTCTAGCGGGTGTTTTAAAGGATGTGGATATTAAAGTTGACTATACAAAGCCCGAGATTGAAGTGGTCTTGGATATTGCAGACAGTATCATGGCGTCTGTTAAAGGGTCAACTGGGTCGGTACCTATGTTGTATGAGAACCATACGCTACGGCCATTGTTACAGGGGAACTTGACTGAGGCGGAAAAGCTGCTTTCTTGGGTCCCCTATGGTAGAGCTATACCTGGGAATCTTAGACAATATTCTCGACTGTTTAAACAGTACCGGAAAGAGCGGTTTGTAGGGGATAGGACGGATAAATTTGAGCACGCAAGGTTTGAGAGAGATGAGAGGAAGTTGTATATGACGTGTATGTACCGAGCAACGGTAGTCAAGGTATTCCAACACGGGGAAGACATGGAGCTTCGGGAGATACTATGTGCCAAGTTCGGCACCTTGAAATCCGACCATGGCAAGATGGAAGATCTCGCCCGTTGGATAATCTACGCTCCAAAGTTCGCCGAGGATATTCCCAGACTACAGAGCTACTTAACTCCAGAGGACCCCGGAAAAGATAATAACCATGCAAGGGTAGTCAAAGATCTCTGGAGTATGCAGGCTAGGGAACATAACTTGGGCGTGTTATCCGATGGTAACCTATTCGTTGGATGTGCATATAGCCAAGAGGGTGATGAGATCGTCTTGGTGGAGGGTGTTTATGAGGCACTTGCTATTCGGAACACAAGGGGTGATGGTGATAGTATCTTCGTGGAACGGGCTTGTGTTTTGGGGGTAACGCAGGCGGCGCTTATTACCGATTTACGGGAGGAGTTGGTTTTGGTTTAGAGTGGTTAAGTAGGTGGATTGTCTAGGCTTTGGTGGTTATAGTGTTGTGTAATCCGATTATAGTCCACGTTTGTTTCCTGGCACGAATAATACAAACTACAATTCAACCGAGGAATACGTTGATATCCCTAAATACCGTTTGTTGTTGCCTTGATGTTAGTAGTTTTGTACTACAACCACTTATTTAGAAGGAGCGGGAACAGTTCATCCTAGTGTAACAAGATCCAGCCGGATACAAGTTTAGGTATCCCGCCCTTTACGGCCAAGATCTTGGTAACGCTGTAAGCTTCTCTCTGTGATGGGAATCTAGGTACCGGAACTGCTAAATATAGCGAGAATCGCAAGTGTAGCTGTAAAATCAACCTGTAGAAGGAAACGGCTGTTATGGAGGGTAGTCAAGGTCTTGTGTCTATCCTCTAGGGTAACCTTTGGGGTCTTCATCTGTATGGGCAAAGTTGTTGATGGTTTACGGATATGCGTTAGGCTGGGTCAACGGAGGTATCATAATCTATGGCTTCACATGATAATGGCTTTGTCGCAAGGCTTAATACACAAGATATGTCACCATCACGGCAGGCCTTCTCCGTATGACCACTGTCGGTAGTCTTGGCATACACACCTCCTATAGATGAAGAGGTTAGGAGCTGCTAGTGTCGCCATAACCCCAAGATCCTAGTCCGAATCTCTCACCATGTCTCGATAGATCTAATCATGCTCCACACGCATAAACTAAAGGAACCACAACCTCACACCGACACTCCGCCTCGACACTCCGCCTCGACACTCCCGCCCCCGTATCTCCCGCCCTACCAACATATGCATCCACGAAATAAACACCCACTAACCGTAATCTCCCCACTCATCTAGAAACTCTCTTGTTCGTCTCGTCCCGTCCCACCACGACCATTCACCATCACCAAAAGGCACCTTCACGTCGTCCAAGCCCCCGTCTACCACTTTATTTTTTAGCGGGATACCCCCTGTAACGAACCCAGGCAAACAATCGAGTAAGCCAAACTAATGCCAGTCTGACTCTACAGGCGGATGGTCGCATGGCCCACTTTGGGGAAGACACACATGTGCGATGTATATCCGATGTCAGCAACTATACGCTTATCCGGGCTATTTAAATGGTGGAAATACCCAGAGATTAGGTATATTTAAACCTCATGATTCCGCACAATCTCCATCTCTCTTACCACCTTCTTTGTCACAAGTCATTCGCTCATCACACCACGACCCTTCCAACCCCGCATCGTGTGCATACCCTAGTCAACACCACATAACCCTGTCATTATCATCATCATATCATCTCCATCTCTCATCATTTCTCAACCCACTCACCGATTTCAAAGCCCTAACCCCACCAACCCGCCATGCAATCATTCGCCGCCCTCAAACGTCGGAGCACCGAGATCTACAATTCTCTCCCATCGCTCCCCTCCCTACCAACTCTCCCCGCTCGCCAACCTCACGCTACATGGGAGCGTCTATCGGATATCCCCGAGCTTCCACGCTCGTCGCATTCCGTAAATGTTGTTAATGGCAGCGTTTACGTTTTCGGCGGCGAGTTGAAGCCTCGGGAACCCGTGGATAATGACATGCACATCATCCGCTTGCCGTATTCCGGTTGTCCGGCCGATTACTACCCCGTGCACGCCGAGTCTAATGCCCCGGTTGAAGATACCCCTGTCAAGGCTGCGCCGGCCCCGGTTAAGGAGGAACTTAGCGATGATGAAGGCTCCGCGGTCTCAGATGCCGAGTCCGATGTCCCTCTTACTCCTGCCGTTGACAAGGGGAAGGGGAAGGTCCTTCCCGACTCTCCACTTACCTCCACGGCCCCCGTTCCCCGTGTCGGCCACGCCACGGCGGTGATCGGCTCGCGCATCTTCCTATTCGGTGGCCGAGGTGGTCCGGCCATGGCCCCTCTCGAGGAACACGGTCGTGTTTGGGTTTTCGACACCCGGTCTAACCGCTGGTCCTTCCTTGACCCCGTCTCGCCCATCCCCGGTCCCGACGCCATAATCCCTCAACCCGCCGCCCGGAGTTACCATGCCGCCGCCGCCGTTGAGATACCCCGGGACTTCTCACCCCCTGGATTGAAAAGACGGACTACTTGGGCTGAATGGGCTGCTGGTGACTCGGCCGAGGTTGGAACACCCCAGGCTCCTCTGGTTGGTAACATTGCTGAGAAGGCTATTGATAAGGAAGAGGACGGCTTCGGTACTTTTATCATCCATGGTGGCTGTCTTGCTGGGGCTGGCGAGCGCGCGAATGATATCTGGGCCTTTGATATCCACTCTCGTATCTGGCAACAACTTCCTCTCGCCCCTGGTGCTGCCCGTGGTGGTGCCGCTCTCACTGTTAGTGGAAACAGATTATTCCGGTTCGGTGGCTATGACGGGAAGGGCGAGATTGGTGGCCGTTTAGATGTGCTTGAACTTGGTGTGGATACCAGTGGACTTGAACCCGTGATTGCGGTCAAGAGTGAGTGGCTCACTTACACACAGCCATTAAACGCCGATGGCCGGCCTCGTATCAGTCAGCCATGGCCAAAAGCCCGCAGTGTTACTCAGATGGTTCCGTTGAATATTAACGGGACGGAGAGTATCGTTCTGTTCATGGGTGAAGGGGAGGCTAGTTCGTTGGGTCACGCTGGTGCTGGCAAGTTCTTTGATGATGTGTGGGTGTTGCAGGTACCTGCTAGTGGAGCCCCGGTAGAGACAGAGTTAAGATGGAGTCTGGCGGTGACAGAACCTAGAGATGAGGATTCAAATGAGTTGCCTGTTCCAAGAGGATGGCTTAGTGCAGCCCCAATCGCTCAAGTTGAAGATACGGCCCTGGTAATGTTTGGTGGTCTGACAGGCGATAATGAACGGTGCGGTGATGGCTGGATCTTACGGTTTGAGTAGAGCAAAATATGAATTGGTTTAAAGTCTGTGATTATTTATCAAACAAAGAGTGGCTATCTACCTCGATGTTGTCTGTGTCTGTGTCTGTGTCTGTGTCTGTTTGTCTTTCTGTGATATGCTTATAGTCTGTGTCTGGTGCTTCGAATGACAGGTCTGTTGTCCCGTCTCGTTCTGTTCATCCATCCTGCTGTTTCGGGGAATACCGCCTGCCTTGCAGATCGGCCGTACTGGCCACTTCTATACATCACTTTACAGATCAGCTCTGCAAGTTTCCGTGCCCCATGGCTTACTCGTCAAGTTGGTTAGACCAGCCGAGTTCTCGCACGTCTTCCGACCCGAGTTCTGTGGACCTGGAGTCGGGGGAGCTACGCCGGGTTTCTCAACTGTAGCCTTGAGACCATCGAGCACTTGAACCATGGTCTCTGGCGTTAGGTCCTCGTAGTATTCATCATTAATTTGGACCATTGGCGCATTGACGCACGCTCCGAGACATTCCACCTCGATGAAGGAGAAGAGTCCGTCAGCAGTGGTGTCGCCTTCTTCAATTCCCAGGTGAGACTTGATTGCCTTGACAATCTTGTCGCTACCGCATCCGCCGAGCTTGCATGGAGTCTAAAGGGCGGGTTAGATTATATATCTCAATCTATCCAGAGTAACCAGAGACATACCGTGGTGCATGCTTGCACAAAGAACTTGCCCACTGGGGTCCGGTTGTACATGGTGTAAAACGAGGCAACCTCATACACACGGCTAGGTGGCATATCGAGCAACCGGGCCACCTCGTTCATGACGCTGATACTGCAGAAGCCAGCCTGACGCTGACCCAAGTCCAGAATCGGCATAACAGCAGCCTTCTTGTACTGCGGCGGGTACTTTTTCAAAATATGCTCAATCGTCTTTTCATTTTCTGCCGAGAACTTAAACGGGATCTCAGGATTATTGACAGCCGTAGTGCGGTGCTATTACCGAGAAAGAGGTAACAAGGTTAGCGGGGAGTGGATAGTGGGGAGAAGTAGATTCGGTGGGGCGCGCTAGAAGTGTGGGATCGGCATCGGCATGAAATGACAGTGGAAATCGTGGGGAAATCGCAGGGCTAGAAAGTGCAAGTCGGGTTGACATACAACGCTGAGGGTATGGCTGAGACGGGTCGCGGCGGATCCGGAGGTCGGGACGACCGAGAGTGGGACGGCAGATACAGGGCGCAAGGCCAGGCGGGCGAGAGAGGTGACCTTGGTTGCCATTGTATGAATTAACGGCAGGCCAATTGGGTGGTGGGTGGTTTAAAATCAAGTTTATCAAACAAAGAGTCGAGCTATGCGCTACTCTGGTAATGCGCTTAGCCAATGTATCGTCACCCCACGGCCTGGTTAATCCCCCGGCTGCTATTGGGGAGCGGGTAATATTCGGATGGACCCAGCTACATGAGATACACAGAATATAGGGTTCCAAAGGGTTATACCCATCACATCGTTTCACAAAGATGCCAGGCCATCGTCATCCCTGTCGTTATCGGGGTGCCAGTTCGGTTCCCTCGGGACTCTGGGCCCCACATGACGAAGCGATCGAAGCGATGAGGAAACATTTCGGTGTCAGTGAAGACTCCGTTAAACGGGAATACGAAAAGGGCGATTACAGTGGACGGGCCTATATGCCCTGCTCAATGTTTGTGATTGATGGTTTCTCGGTAGGTAGTCGTTACAAGTTAAGTAAGCCAATCCTTTGTCTATTGGCTCCGCCACGTTGAAGCACAGCCGCTATTTTTGGAGTGAATTTTCAGGCCTGTTGCTCCCTTACCACTCCATACAAGGCACCAAATCCCGACCAGTGTGGACACAACTGTCTGTTTTCAGTAGCCTATTGATATCCCATGTGCGCTCGGGGGAAACCCACTGCAAAACCACTGTAACTTGGCTTATTCCCTGGCCAACACCGCAAAAAATAATCGCCAAACCCACGAGCGATCGCTCATACGGAAACCCTGACTACGTCAACTGTGTCTCCCGCAGCCAAAACATCACCACTTTGATCAAAATCATCATTTACACCCTTTTCGTCGTGCCTTGAGCCACGCCATTTCCTCCCGCTCCCTCAAAATGCCCGACGCGAATCAAGATTCCACGTCGATAGACTCGCGCGATGGCAGCTCGTTGAAGAACGAGAAGAAGAAGAGCCGTCGGCCTGCCAGTATGTTACTCCGGTGAAGTAATGGCAAAAAAAAGCGACCACAGAAACTGACGTTTACATGTGAATTTCTCTAGACACCGCCTTCCGTCAGCAACGTCTGAAGGCATGGCAGTATGTACCCCCACCGACCCGATACCCTGTTGTCGTCATTGTCGCTAACCTCGACTCTCTCCAATAGACCTATTCTCACCCCCAAGACCGTCTTGCCGCTCTTCTTCGTCATCGGTGTGATCTTTGCTCCCATTGGTGCCGTTCTGCTGTATGCTAGCTCGCAGGTAAGTCGCCACGCCATTCCGCGACATATCCGACGTTTCCGCTGACTTGATGCTTCTCCCCGCTTCAGGTTCAATCTATTCGCATCGACTATACCGACTGCGCGACCAAGTCGCCCGAAACCAGGAATTCGACCGAATTCGAGGAGATGGACGCCGACCTTATTCACGCAAACTTTAAGTCTTCGCGGACTGTTACGGCCAAGTGGGGTCATGTCAACGATGTCATGTACAAATACCCCTATGGTGTCCAGCAAAACGACACTGTCCAGTGCACAATTCAGTTCGACATTCCCGACGACCTCGGCGCACCTGTTCTCTTCTACTACTATCTTACCAACTTCTACCAAAACCACCGTCGCTATGTTTCGTCTTTCAACGCAGACCAGCTTAAGGGCGACTATGTTTCCAACGCCACCATCAAGGACTCCAAGTGCGACCCTCTTCGGACCGACGATAGCGGCAAAGCTTACTACCCCTGCGGTCTTATTGCCAACTCCATGTTCAACGACAGCTTCACCTACCCTCACAACCTGAACACGAACGAGTCGTACCTCATGGCCAACAACGAGGGTATCGCATGGGACTCGGACGCTGAGCTTTACGGCAACACCAGCTACACTTCTGATCAGGTTTCTCCTCCTCCCAACTGGCGCAAGCTGTTCCCCAATGGCTACGGTGATACCGATGACACTCGCCCACCGAACCTGAAGAACTGGCAAGCTTTCCAGGTCTGGATGCGTACTGCTGGTCTGCCCGACTTCAGCAAGCTCTACCAGCGCAACAACTCTGACACCATGGCGTCAGGGAGATACGAGGTTGTCATTAACGACAGTAAGTTTTGATGGAAATCCCTACTACATAAAATAGTACGAAAAACTAACTCTTGTATTCCAGACTTCCCCTCCAGTTCTTACAAGGGTACTAAGTCCTTCCTCATCACCACTCACACGGTAATGGGTGGCAAGAACCCTTTCCTGGGTATTGCATACGTCGTTGTTGGTGGTCTCTGCATCGTTCTCGGTGTTGTCTTCACTGTCACTCACCTCATCCACCCCCGCAAGCTCGGTGACCACACTTATCTCTCATGGAACCAGCCCAACGCCAACGGCAAGACCACCACTGGCAGTACTGGAGCCGTGACCACGGGCCGTGAAATGCGTCCCGGCGAGGCCTAGAAGGCCACGCCGATTACGCACCAAACTTCGTCGTTGAGCGTCGAAGTGAAGGGCAAAGGTCGCACCGACAGCACCAACACGTGCAACGGCAGCGCCGACAGACTTTCGAGTATGGAAAAGGGCAAATACAGGAACCACGCCACCTATCCCGCCGACACTACATTTACAGACGGCACATCTCCTCCTTGTTACAACAAGATCTCCCTACGCAGACCCTCCCCTTCTGCTAATAGAGACTCCTGTGGTGCTGATGATTCTACAATGACAGCGTCAACCATTGTCGTCACCCCTGCAATTGCCATGTCGCCAACTCCAACCGAAAATCGGAGATCAGCAAGTACCTTTGCCTTTTCACAGGCGTCTACTTCGAGATTGGCTGCACATAGTGTATATGCGCCTTCGCGGTTGTCACGGGGCGATGGGTCTGTAGGCGGATGGCGAGGTGATGATGATCTTGGAGAGTGATTTTTGTTTCTGTTTGTGCTTTGTTTATCGGGGCGTGTGTGGTTTGTTGATTTTCTGGATTTAGTGCTTCGAGTTCGTCTATTCTTTTGTGTTTTTTTTTTTGTGTTTTTTGATGTCTTGTTAGAATACAATGTTGTTGTTTGCTTTTTATCGTTTCCATGTAAATAAATCACTTTTAAAAACATCCAATTGACCCAAAAACACTTGCCATTTCTCAAGAAATCAAAAATCTATGCACTACAAAAGAGAAATAAAAAACACTGGAAATAACGGTGACCTCCCTGGGAAATCATTCAACAAGGACAATCCAAAACAAGGCGAGAAAAGAACACAATCGTGTCGAACCGAGAACAAAAAAAACACATTAACAAACTCCTTTCTTTCCTTTACCGTCTACGCTTCTTACCAGCGCCGCGGTCCGACTCGTCATCCGAGAAGCCACTCTCGCGATCCTTCCGCTTAGCCTTACGCTCAAGCTCATCCCAGTCATCGCCCTCCTCGTCCTCGTCATCGTCAGAGCCCTCTTCCGTCTCTTCGTCGGACACGTTAGAGCCGTAGTCGGAGTCTTCTTCTGAGCTTTCAGAGGCCTCGTCGAGCTCGGACTCGTCGATTTCGAAGGCGGATTCCTCGTCGGATACTTGGGAGCCGTCGTCTGCTTCGTCGTCTTCTTGGAGGAATTTCCAGCCGCCGTCGAGGAAGAACTGGTGGGTGTTAGTCGTGACAGTCTTCATGATTGGCGCCCAGCTTAGGTTGAGGGGACCCTCTGAGTACAAGATGTTGCACGAGTCGAGCCAGTCCTTCACTGTCTCGAGGAACTCCACGGGGATTGTGTTGATGTGGTATGGTTGTCTAGTATAGTCCTTGAAAACAAACACCATATCAAAGTTCTTGAGGCCAAACTGGACACGCTCGAGATGAGCCACTTCAATATCTTCAAGAGTGAGAACCATGAATGGTGGTTCAACGACCTGCATAAGGGTATCGGTGGTGGGCTGAATGTAGACGTTTGACCGGAAAGGCACACCATGGAAGCCAAGCTCGCGCATAGGGGTATCAACTTCCAAGCCGTGGCTCTTTCCCGCATCAGCAATCTTGTGAGCGAAGCCTTGGAACAGACGATCAAGCTCAGCACGGCGTCTGCGCTCCTCCTGCTCCTGCTCGAACTCATCCTCATCACCGTACCGGTACTTGCGCTTGCGGTTACCAGTCTCATCGAACTGAATATCAGACGCTTCGCGGTAGAACTGAACATCCTTCGTCTTCTTCTTGTTGCCGACGATAATGGGGTCTTTCAGGTGAATGTGGATGATAACAACCAGCTCATGGTCGCAGGGCTGGAAGAAGAGATGCTTGATGTTGGAGAACAATACATCGACACGCTGCTGGCTGCTAAGAGGCGATACGTAACGAATACCGTTCTGGTGGATCTCAATCTTGCCGGCAACACGCTTGCCTTCCATAGCGGGGCGGATGAAAACATTATCAAGAACGGGCGGGCGACGGTTTCTGATTTCAACAAGCTTGTCTTGTTCAACCACATCGGCCATGTCCTTCTGGGCCTGTTCCTTCTTGGCATTGTCACGCTTCATGTTGTTTATAGCCGTAACAATCTCCTCATAGCGCTCCTTATCTTCGGAGCGGAAACTAAGACTCCGAATGAAGTTGGCTGTCGCATCCTCGAAAGGTTGCTCGTCCTTGCGACCGACACCTTGACCAGGAGAGACAAAGTTGACACGCAGGAACGAGAAATCGCCCTCATCAGTGGTACTAACATTCTTGATGGTGTTGATGTGGAACGGCACTGGGCGACCCATAATGGGCAACACAACCGTCGCATTCTTCTGGTCAACAACAATCTCGAGGTTTTGGGCCTTGGGAGGCAGCTGGTTGTCACGCTTGTATGACTCGTACTTCTTGAACTTCTTCTCCTCGGTACCGTTGGTGCCACTAGTGTCCTCGGCATACCGAGCAAGACCCTCCTTAACCATCTTATTGGCCAAATCCTTTTGATGTTGGCGACGACGCTTATCGGCCTCGTCGTCCACCTGTGTGGTACGCTCGGATCTCAGTCTGGTCTTGGTAATGTTCTTAGTAGCAACAGCGCCAACACGTGAGTCCTTCTTTTCTTTCTTGACAGGCGTCTCAGCGGCATCGTCTTTGAAGAAGAATGAAGTCTTGGTAGCCTCGATGGGGGCCTCAGCAGTGAAAACAATTGGCTCGCTTGAAGTAACACGAATCGTGTCTGAGATCATCAAAGAGTATGTCTTGCTCTGCTTGTCTTCCGCCTCGTCATTCGCAATGTCAGCAAGAGACATGCTGATGCATAGTGTCATGCCGTCCTTGAGAACACGAGTATTCTTAGCGTTCAAAAGCAGGGTAGAATCTCTGGTCTCGAGACCAAGACCGTAACCGATGTTCTTGGGCATGTGCTTCTCCATACCAGGCTTCTTGGTCTTCACCAAGTTTAGCACAGCGTTGTAGACATCGCGGGCCGTGACACCGTCACGGATCTCCTTGAGCGCTGTACTGTGCATCTGGTGAAGAAGCTTGTAGTTGGCTTCGTGGTTCTTCTTGGGGTCGATCAGGTACGTGCGCGCAATCGAAGAGCAGTAAGACTTGTATCTGACACCCATAGAAGCAATAATGACACCGGCATGAAGATTTTCGTCGTTGGACTCGACACCTAAACGAAGGTCGTACTTGCCACCAGACTGGATAGTGGGAGTGACGACCCAATCGAGCTGTAGCGGGTCCATATCTGAGGGCATTTTGCTCTTGTTGGGAAGTTCGACGTTTTTCCAAAACTTGTTGTCCTCGATCTTGTCTTCAACCTTACGAGAGAGCACGCGGTGCTTGACCTTCTTTTCCTCGTCAAGAACATTCGACATTTCGTCGAGCAGGTAGGGCGTCATGAGGGCAACGCAAGCCTTAGATGAAGTGCGCATGGCGCGAAGTTCATCTTCGTCCTTGGTTGCAAAGGCGCTTGATGACAGGGCATTGGCGATATCGACCTTTTCAATATCCTTGCAGTTGGCTTCGAGGGTCTTGTTCCACTCGTCAACGAAAGGACCAGCAGAAATATCCTTGGTCAACACACCGAGCTTACTACCAGCAGCCTTGATAGTATCCGTGATCTTTGTCCAGAGCTTCTCGTTCTCAGCGGCATCCTTGCCGCGCACGAGGATCTCTACTGGGAAGCGACCGTCCTTCAATGGTTCAAGGTGCTTGGCTAAAGTTGATGTTAGTATGTCGAGCGGCATAGTCAAAATCAAAGTTCCGTGGGCTTACCCTTCTTGGCGGTTGTGAGGATATAGAGAGTTTCGGTCGTGAAAAGCATAAGAGTGGTGGGGAATTCGTAGCCCAATAACCAAAACTATAGATAAATGTCGGTTAGCGGGTTTGACAGTACAGAAATACACCAGCTGGTTTGCGGGTATCAAAAAACATACGTGGATAGCATTGTTCTTGTGAAAATCGCCAGAATCGTCAGCCTTGCCCATCAAGATGACGATAGACGAGGCTCCGTTGAAGACACCATCTTTGGAGCGCAGATCGTTGCGCCACGCCGTAGCAAGATGCGAAATGCGCTCGTGGAACGTCTTGCCGTCAATGGTAATGTCGCCCATCTCGACAACAGTGTTGAGCGGTGATGGTTTATCGTCTAAATGATATAATAACGTCGTCGATGATGGCTGTAAAAGTATCTCGGGCGGCTGTCGATGGACAATGTCTGTAGTATGAAGGTTGAATAGTCGGATTGACCAAGCACTAAGCTAGCGCACCAAGAAAAAAGATTTGGGTGGATTGGAAGGCTAAAGGAGCGAACGATATTTGGGAGCCGTAACTGGATCAATTGGGTAATGCCGACCAACGCTTGCGGGGAAACTTGACGTTAACACGGCAGCACTGGGAGGGTGGGTTGAATGAATAATCAAGTTCTTCTCGGAAGACAGAACTTTTTTTATTGTCAAGCTTCAACACTTTTGGGATTTCCAACGCGAGGAATATGCGACGTGCGTGGGTTCTTTCACAGGAATTAAAGCAACCAGGTTCAAGCTTTCGCAGGTGTTTATGTGCAGCGCGTAAAGTGACGGAAGCTTATGGTCTCCACAGTGCTTCCTGCAGCAGTTGCAGATTCGCGCCTGAATTAAAGCGGGTCTAGACAGGCGGCACTGTCCAATGTTAGGGTTTGGGTGCATGATCGTGTGTGTAATTGGGTGAAGAACATGTCGGGTTCTTGCAGTTATGTCATGACCATTTGTAGAGAATCTGACCAAGTCTTAAAATGGATAAAATGCTTTATGTGAGCCGATGACGAGGTCATTTGAGCAGTGTAACGGCAAACAGTTGGTGGTTTTCCATGGGGTATGTATACTGGGACTTGCTGTGATACGACAATCCGTCATAGCAAGTACCCGGGCCGGTCGTTTATCTGGTCGTATATAACCGAGTCATCAGGGTAGATAGCTCTTCTGAATACAAACATTGATATTTGAATGCTCGTCTTCCTTTTACACAACCAATTATCTACATACATATACACTTCAATCAGATATCATGCGTCTTCCTTATATTCCTAACCCCCCTGTCTTTGAGTCTCCGGAAGACCAGGCCCTGGTCGAACGCATACAAGCCCGGCGCCGGCCCCTTCCTCTCCAAGAACTTGACCTCACTCTTCTGCATTCACCTGCATACGCTGACGGATGGAATCATTTTCTCGGCAATGTGCGCACCGAGTTAACTATTTCAGATGACTTGCGCGAGTTAGCCATATCACGGGTGGCCGTCTGCAACAAGGCGTGGTATGAATGGATGCAGCATGCCCCGCTAGCCGTCCGGTACGGCGTCAGTGAAGAAGCAATGGAAGTCATCAAGGATGAGCGTCCATGGGACCAGGTGGAGCGGAACGAGTTATTGACGGAAGAACAATGGACAGTGTTGTTATATACGGATGAAATGACTCGCAATGTCCAGGTCAATGATGAGACGTTTGCCAAGATCAGGGCTCTGTTTTCGGATAAACAAGTTGTGGAGCTTACTGGCACTATTGCTACTTATAACTGTGTCAGTCGATTCTTGGTTGCCCTCGACGGTATGTTTGAATGATATAGATACAACGCGATGATTTTACTAACTTGTAGATATAGTGGGCGAAAGAAACGGAACTGGTCCAACCGACAAACTGAAGCCTTAAACCATTTATATGCAATCATGTATTTTATAAAGAACTTCTTATTTTATGACTATGAACCTGTTATCCGGTATACTATACTCCATATCTACTTGAAATCCGCGAACTAGAATGGCAAAGATCTCATAGCGGTTTCGATGCTTTCCCTTCTAGCTTCCATCCTAGGTGATTTTTGAAGTTCTGCAACAACACCAGACCAACCATCCGTCTTTGGGTCCGCCGCACTAGCACTTACAACCGAGCTGACACTCCGTGTTGGACTTCTACGGAATCTCTCATGTGTACTCGCAGACGGCGTTGAACATACAGACACAGTAGAGTGTGGCGGAGTTTGTGGTCTTGTAATAGATGCAATGGATGCAGTTGACTTTTTGCTCTGTACTCTGCCATTTGGCATCCGGGGTTCTTTGACACTCCGAAGCCTAGGTATCTCCCCGGCGGCAGCAGCCGAGACAGCAATGCTCTGCATGAGCATCATGCGGTCATCCTTGCGTGGTGTAAGTGGTGGGGTAATAGGGCCAGTCGCAACGGAGGCAGCGGCAGAGGCAGCTACAGAAGCTGCATGAGTTGTAGCTGCAATAGCGCCCATATAGACGACCAGGAAGCGCAGCTTGAGAGTATCGATACGACGGAGTCGGTCTTGGAGATCAGAACGATGTAAACGCCAAAAGAGTCTAGCTTGGGTTTTCATGACTGGCATAAAGACACGCTCTTTAATATGCGGTAAACCGATCAGAGATTGAGCCTTTTCTTCTTCCTCCTGGTCACCCTCTAACATGAGGGCAAGATCGTTGGACAAGGACAGATGGGCACGTTGAATCTCACGTAGCAAAGTCCCAAGGCGGACCTTATCCTCGACTCGAACCACTCGTGAGACATCCCGCTCATATGTAGCTGTTTCGGTAGCAGCATCACGGAGAGTCGTTAAAAGTGCACCAAGTTCCCGAGGAGCTGAATTATATGCGGTAGCATGAGTAAAGATAGACTGCGCAAGTAATAGAAGACTAGCTGTCAAAGTAGTTGGGATCAACACAATAGTGCAAGTGCGAGTGAGACTTTCGGCCATTGTAGTAATTGTGAAGGTGGTGAAGTTGAGAGAGAGTACTATGTTGTCTTTGCTGTTGCCCCGATTAAAGCAGTGATATATAAATTTTGACGATAGAAGAACATCACGAACAATAAACAATGAGCAAGCAACCAGCAGGGCGAAAAGGCAAAGAATGACTTTGTAAAAGTACATACAACAAAAGAGGCAAAAGAGAACAGAACAAGACGAACTACAAAAACGTACAAAAACACCTCAAAAAAAGGAATGCCTTGACGGACTTTTCACGGGCCGATTCCCTTATACTTGTTCATTTTTCAAGTTATACAGTACTTTGTGCACCTGTGGAGTCCGGAATGAAGGCCTGGAGTAACATGCGTATGTAGGTACCGTTTTGTCTTTTCTGTAGAAGACTCCAGAACAGAGGAAGCATCCTTCTGACGAGGCCATCGACAACAGGGAGGGGGGTAACCTGCCAGTCAGTAGTTTGTTGGGACTTCATGGAAGTACTATAAGTGACATGTTAATGTGCTTCTCAAATGACGTCCCACTATCCTTTCTCGCCAGACAGATAGTCCCCGTTTGTGCCCGGTCACACCATAAACCTACTTTCTCACTACAATATACTTAGACCTCTCAATGTCTCGCCAAAATCTATCCGTCGTTACTTTTGTTGGGCTAAGTTCGGGAGATACTACGCCGAAAGAGGATATACATATGTACAATCTGAAAGAGACAGACCACGGGATCGACAGGAAAATCAAGATGGCTGGAGGTGAAAGTGGGGGAAACTTTGGAGAAAGATTCATATATGAACTTCATATACAATACCATGAACTAATCCCATACAGACCCAGTTTGGTGTTATATAAACCAGCAATGTGCCGTTTACACGTTGTTCCCTATTAGGTTCAATTTGGATTCCGTATGCTCGCCTACAAGGTGGATTTCTTCCATGCATTAGGACCTGCATGGTGGCATCGTACCCACGAACCCCTCATTTACAACATTTCGGTGATGTCAGTAAGATGCATTGACCAAGTTTCGGTAGGATTCCGCACGTGACTTATCAGCGGCTTATCATTGTGATGAACCCCAGTATAACTTTAACCCTTGAGATGCAAAGGTTGTGTCATGGTAGCGTCCATCGTGAATCAAGATATCAACAACTATGCTGCCTTGAAGATCTCACACATTTTATAGAGCTGATATTCTCAACTATGGCTTCTCCAGACTTTCAACCAACGCTGCCCCGTCAGCTTGAAATCACTCCTATCCCACCAACTCTCATCACACAGGGTGCCGAAGGCCGTCTTTTCAAAGCTACACACCTTCTTCCCACCATCCCATGCGCCGTGAAGCACCGTCCTTCGAAAGCCTACCGCCACCCCCTTCTCGACAAGAAGCTCACCCGCGCACGAATTCTCGCCGAAGCGCGCATTCTCGCCAAGTGCCTCCGGGAAGGCGTTCCCGTCCCCGCAGTCTACGCCGTCAACGAACATGATGGAACTCTCACTATCGAATGGATCGATGGGGCTCCCGTCCGTATGCGTGTTAATGAGTGGTTGAGCGAAAAGTTGGAAGTCTTGCCGCCATTGACGGAGAATAAAGAGGAAGGCACCAAGGCAGCAGAGAAGGCAGCAAAAGAAGGTTTGGACGAGGAGTTGAGAGATGTTTTCCGGAGAGCTGGGAAGGCCGTGGGGGAGTTACATCGGGTGGGTATTGTACATGGAGACTTGACGACGAGTAACATGATGCTGCGGCAAACGGAACAGCAAATCAAGGAAAAGTCCTTGAGGGGAGATATTGTCATTATTGACTTTGGATTGGCGAGTCAGAGTACCTTGGATGAAGATCGTGCTGTGGACCTTTACGTTTTAGAAAAGTCAATTGCTAGTTCGCACCCACGGGCAGAGCACTTGTTCCCAGAAGTCCTTGAAGGTTACAAGCAAGGCATGAAACACTCAGCCGTTATATTGAAGCGGTTGGACGAGGTTAGACTGCGCGGGCGCAAGAGAAGCATGATTGGTTAAAGAATCAACCCCAAAATGGAGAATACAAAAATGATATTTTATGAACAAACCCTTTTCGTTCACTTTAAACTGAAAACTTCAAGCATCTACTAAATCGGCTGCGGCAAAATAGCCCTTGTTCTCAATGACACCACGGTCCCGTACAACAGCGGTGTACTTGGCCACCCACCGGGGAAGCAGATCCCCATGAAGCCCTTCTTCATCCTTAACATCAGCTAAGAGCCCCGCACCGCCATCTGCCTGGCCAAGCAGCTCTCTCAATGTCCCACTTGGAAGTGCATCGGCACTGTCCTTGTGAGTCAGAAGCTCAACATTCTCCTTGCTAGCTAACTGTACCAATGGAGGCGGTGCCTTGCAGCAATTTCTAACGCTGATCTGGTCTACCGCTGGCCGCACCTCAACCTTAGATAAGAGACCAGCCAGCTTTTCACTCCCGAACTCAGCAATTCCCAGTCTCTGGACCTTGCCAGAAGTAACAAGTTGCTCAAGAATCTTCCACGTCGCAACTTCGGCTTCAATATCACCTTGAGTAGCGTTCAGTTTATCTGCCTTCCATTCACAATCACCATCCAGAGAAAGCCCAGGGAATGAAGCAATGAGCAGACCAATGGTAGCTTCTCCAAGTTCTCTCTTCAGCAGGTCCAAAGCCTCAGCGACATAGCCAGCCCGCTGTTCAACCGATAACCCAGGGAGGAAGAACAACTTCACAGTAATATCATACCGGGAAGATTCCTCTTGGAGACCCGCACCGGGCCAATGTACTCTTGGTACAAATAACTTGTCATCTTCAAGTTGAACCCAGCTCGGTAGAACATTGTTCGTATCCGACAACGTCTGGAGGGGAGTCTCCGGCGATGGTGGGTCGGTAGTGGGGAAGTCCTCTTTGGCAGCCACAATCGAAGCACGCAGCGATGCCGTCAACTCTACGTTCGTCCGGGCATCTCCAGGCGTACGAAGAATCGAAGGACCTGAGGTCACGATGTTGCTATCATTCATACGAACGAGGGTTAGAATTATAATGAATAGGGTTGCATGGCGTCATATTGCACCATGCGGAGAACTTTTTGCACAGGCAGATGAACTTTATGGGAGAGCGCTTACCCAGTGGACAATATGATTCTGGTCATTTAGACTAAGTTTATGATGTGTATATTAAACCAAAAAAGTGGCCAAGAAAAAACTTGACAGCTGTAAGTAGAAGAAGAGTTGACCTATCAACTTGTATGGCGCAAAGACTAGTAGTTGCGGGTTTCGTGCGCAACTGGCTAGAGTACGTGCTTGGGAAGGATCTTGAATAGAGCAGATTGGGAAGGAGGAGTATGGTGCAAGATTGATACCCGACGAAGGAGAAAACAAGGTTAAAGAAAAGAAGATTTGAAGAATGAATTTGACATTGTCTTACGTTTAAAGAGTGTCAGCGCGAGGTGTAAGGCGTGATAGAGGTTGTTGCATATCATGGATATCAATTACAAAGCAACAGACAGGGGATAACTGGGCTTGTTTTGTGAATGAAGTGGGGTATATAGGCTTGATTATCAGGTTATATTTTGGTGAACTGGGACTTGGGATACCCAGTTGTACATAGATTGTAAATGTATCCTCATGTTACCGTAACAGAGGTCGCTTTTTTAGTTTGGAGTGTGTCGATAGCGATTTTATTCCTTTCAGTTTTTTTTGTTGTTGTTGTTGTTGTTGTTGTATTTTACGTCTACCTAACTAGATCTAACTGTTAATAC
>NETU01000310.1:43328-65469 GCA_003032515.1 Huntiella decipiens | reverse complement strand
TTTTTTTTTTTCTTTTTTCATGGGTGACATGGAGAAGCCAGGCTTAGAAGGAACTTTGTTAAGTAGGAATCTAGGCATCGGGTTGGACGTTGTACTTGATGAATTAGAGGGCGAACGGGACAAAAAAATGACAACCTTTTTTGTCTTTCTTTTTTTGTCTTTTATATGGAGGGGCGGTTGTCTAACAAGATTGGGTGGAGTTACCGATGACAAAAGAACTTTTTGATGGGCTTGTTTGGGATTTCTTTTGTGATGCGTGGATTTTGTGTTGTGTTACCTTATTATGACGAGAGAAAGTATGTTTATGAATAGATATAAAGCACTTGTGTGGATATATCTATAGGAATGTAGATATTGACGACATGATAGACTTTAAAAACAACCCCATCTTGTTCAAAATAACCACATTCTAGTCAATCTTCATGGTCGAAATCAAGACCCGCCCTCAACAACCTAATCGACCAGCCTAAACAACAAAGGTGCCATGACCTAAGCACACACCTACCGTCTATATAGCCAAGCCTCCAAGAAGACGAAAAAAAAGACAATGCACAATGCTTGCAAAAGTGCCACTACAACTTGTTTAACAAATCACCACTTACCGTGGTTAATCCAGCCCGGAGGAAAATAGATTGGTCTTGTTCCTGGGAATATGTGTATATACATAGGGTGTCTATGATATCAATATGTCAATATGTCGTTGTCATGTATAGAATCTGTTAGTTCGGTTATACCTGGCCGACAAGTTAATCTTCCAGGACCTCTTGATAATCGATATCCGCATCTATTCCCTACCAGTTTATGCGAATCTCATTGACTTGGTAGACAAACAAATACTTTCTTACCCATCTTAACCAATGCGACACAATATAGCGAATCTTTGCATCTTTTGCCTTTCGTCCCGTCATGATCTGACCCTGGACCATGCTGTGCTGTGATGGAATGGATACTTGCTCACTCGGATCTACAATACTAGGCAGTCATTCAACATCATGGAAGTATAAACTCCGATGTTGCTTATGTAAACTCTCCATTGTACATAAACTAGTATGTATGTCGGGTTAGTCTGAAACTCCGCGAGTGTAATCTTGAACACGTGATTCATGAGATAGAAGCCTCCATCTATGCATATGTACATACAAACTCACATATGGCCATTCACAAAAGTACATTCCATACTATCATGACGCAACACCCAAATACTTGTACAAATAGTATCCACGTCTACCATCTTCTTCACCACAAACATCTCCCCATCTATAATTATTCCCCTCCAAACTTCGCCAGCCCGTCCACCGCAGTAATTCGTAAACCCTCCTACTTGCCTTGTTGGGTAGGTCATATGGCCAATGTCCCAAGTTCGGCAGGGTGTGCATTACACGAGTAGGGTGTGTTTAATCGTCATAGAATCTGCCCACCAAAGTCCTCGGTTTGTCTTCCGATTGTCAGATTTTCTGTTGGTTGTATCCATACATACATATACATACACATTCTTGCATACAAACTATTGTTCACTACCGTTCGGTATAAGACTCGGCCCCCGGCCCAAGCACCCGTCCGTCCACCCGTCGCTCAATACATCCAATGTGGCGCCGTCTTCAGCCAACGCCAACTACGGCATCGTCCACCTTCATCCACCTTCACCCACGATAAGAACGTTACCTCCCCAATCCCAATGAATAACCTACAACTCCCTCTATAAGACGTGCTCTGTTAACCCTATTATCCAAACCCTATCATAAAGAACTCGGTGGAGATTTAACCTTACTTTAGGGCCAGACGGTTGAGCATATTCTGGATCGCCAACCTTACTTTAGCTCTGTTACCGACAATCGTGTTGCCTGTCTCAGGATTCAAGCTAAACTCAAAATATCAAAGGCCGCGTAATTCGTGGATGAACTTTTGTTGAATTCCGCGGAGCGTAACGAGTGCTATAGACAGGGACGACTTGGCTAGTGAGACTCCACTTGGTTGGTAGTTTCGATGACGGAATTCTTGAAATGACGCTATTGTTACCATGTTGATTGGTCCTTGTGTTTGTGGATTAGGTACAAGACCCACACTAGACATCATGATGATGCTAGATTTGCATAGCTGGGGATCAGTAACGAGGACTATTTTGTCACGAATCAGTGCCCGAAACCCATTGACTTCTGTGATTACCTTACTCCCAGGGCCATAGTATCCTCCAAACACCACCATACCCAACCAAACCCACAAAGCCTCATCATCCTCTTCCCCCTTCCTATTCAAAAACCCCGCCGAATCCGGGGCAATACAACGCTACCGGCCCCGAAACAGGATTCTCCTCCCAAAAAAACTCCGAGACTGACGGCGGCTGCCTTGTCCCAATCGACCAAAACGGCCATCCCAGATTCCGCTGCATCAGAACATAGATGACCGGGGTCTTGCCAAGCCGTGACACCGCCTGACAAAAGATCCTGCAGGGCGAAAGGACGTTCGTTGTGTTTACCGTAGGTAGAAGCTTTATTTGGAGATTGTCTTGATGGACCTTGTAGAACTGATGGGTACACAATGTTTACGTAGGAAATTGGTCGTGGGACTGGATTGTTAACGTGGCCGAACCGGAAATAGGTGGGTAGCTCATCAGGGTATGTATGTACACAAAGGTTCCATCATCAGATAACCTGGCTCGGAAAAGACTTTATATGCCCCCGTTCGGGATCCCACGTGATGAACGACAAATAACCTCATTGACGGAGCATCACCAACTAACAGAACCATGTATCTCAGTACATAATGAAAACGTAAACATCATGGTATCCCCGCTCTATTGGTTATACGCTCGTAGAAAGAACCAGCTCGGATTGTCCACCATCGTATCTTCTACGGAAACAAAAGGACCTCTTTCACGGCCCATAGTCTTGTGCATATGCACATGGAAGCCTAACATTCCTTGTGAAGTATCCATCTCATCACGCCGGCCCTATTCCGTGATGCATATACGCATATACACAAGATACATGCCCATCGATGAAAACAGCCAGATATGCCGAATCCCATCCAAATCAGGCATACAACGTCACAACCACATCCCATAAACAAGCCCCTAAAAGTCTCGTCCGCCCCGCCCCGTCCCGTGTATCTATCCCATATAACCAAAAAAGCTTGTCCCAAATAAAGCATCTTCTTAGGACCCTTTTCCATCAACCAAAAAGACCCCCTCTCTTATCACTACATCCCATAACATCACCATGACCACCAAGAGATCCAGGACATATTTATCCTCACCACTCCCGGCCGAATCGATATCACCAAACTAGGGTATGCATAGGGTTACCATACTGTGGTGATGAAGAAGTCAGTGGAAGGTGCTGTTGATGGAACGTGGTTGATTTGTAAAATGAACGGGACACGGACAATGGTATATTTGGTTGGAGGCAATGGTGTGTATGATTGAGAGGGGGGTATTCTAAATAGGTAAAGGTTGCCGGTCGGTGCCGTACCGGCCACCGTGGAAAGCTTGTCTCTCCACATTTTGACGATACGACGTAGAAAGGGCCTTTTGTAGATGTCGGGTAGATTCCCGGTGTGGACCGCGGACAAAACAGAACGGCGGCGGGTTCATAGGCATGTGATTCGAAAGGACTGCGGCTCAGTTGACAAAGATACCTCCATCATTTTACCAAAAGCTATATTCCACAGATTATCAACGACACTAAACAAAACAGATACAATTTCTTAGATCATCATTCAAAAAGATCCATAAACCAATCTCCCATATCTACATCTAAACCGACATCTTCATCGCAATCGACTTATACGGCTGATACCCCTCCACCACGAAATCTTCCACCTTCCACCCATCAATACTACATCCCTCTTCTTTACCATCAATTCTCAAGCCAGGAAACTCCCTCGGCACTCTCTCCAACTGCTCCTTCAACGCCTCCACATGGTCCTTATAAACATGTGCATCGCCCATAACATGCGTCAAACTCGCCGGCTCCAATCCCGCCGCCCGCGCAACCATATGCGTGAGAAGTGAGTAACTCGCAATATTGAACGGCACGCCCAAGCCCATGTCGCACGACCGTTGGTATAATTGACAGTGTAGACGACCCTTTGGTTTCTCTTCGCCTTCCTTTGCCGTAGGGTAGGATACGTAGAATTGCGCAAACATATGGCATGGTGGAAGAGCCATTTTCTTCAGGTCGGCGGGGTTCCATGCGCTTAGGATAATCCGTCTATCAAACGGGTTCTCCCGTAACTTCCGAATAACCTCAGCCAACTGGTCGACGCCCTGTCCTGTATAATCCGTCTTAGAATCGACGTATTCAGCACCAAAGTGACGCCACTGGAACCCATATACCGGTCCTAAATCGCCTACTTCACGGTGACTCAGACCAATACTATCAAGGTACTCTCGCGAACCATTCCCATCCCAGATCTTAATGCCCGCTTCAGAAAGTGGCAATGACGACGTACACCCCTCCACGAACCAGAGTAACTCAGCGATGACAGCGCGAGTAAAGACGCGCTTGGTAGTAAGTAAAGGCAGAACCAACTTGCCATTCTTGCTCAGACTGAACTTCATAGGACGGGGTGCAAAGATAGAATAAGTCCCCGTTCCAGTGCTATAAACAAGTTAGTCTACAACCCATTCAAACTATAAAGCAAACTTACCGATCAGGCCGATGTTCCCCCTCCGCAAGAATCTCCCGAATCAAATCGAGATACTGCATCTCCTCCTGGTTAACCGTTTCCGTCTGTTCAGCCATCTTATCTTAATTGTCGCGTTACACCCAAACAATAACTCAAAATAAAGAACAATCAATAAGTGCCCAATAACAACCTATCCAATGATACAAATCTCAACAAAAGAAACACTGTGAATGAGGGGTAAATTCTGCAACAACTGGGGTTCAAGTCTTGCTGTCTGAGAGTCCATGTACACATGCGCTCAATTGCCCCTCCTTCCTCCCTTTACATCAAGACAAAAATACAACGCGTCTCTACGGCAACTACGCGTAAAGTGCTTTACTTGGTTAGTCAGCAACTAACTCCACCCCTAAACTATCTTCACTTCAGGTGGGTACAATCTACCGACTGTTATTACTATCGTACATGCAACCTAACCCTGCCAACTAGAGTATGTGTCTATGACTAACATGACACCAGAATCTTGACTTTCACGACGCATACATACTCTGATTGCCACCCGAATTGTCATCTTTAACCGCCAAAACAACTAATACACCACAGCCGAAAAAAACAAAGGTACAATCCAATCATGCCAAATAGCACACACGATGCACATCGTAAGGAACAAAAGAAAGAAACACAATGAATGCTCATGTATAGGATAAAAGGAAATCCCAGACGCCCCAGAATCAGATACCGTAGGACCCCACGAATGCAATGTAGAAACCATCCCTGCCGACTCCTAGAAAAGACTCTAAACCAACTCCCAAGCATGCCCACCGCGAAAATAATGAAAACAAAAAATGTCAGCCCTAGGGGTGCATATGCTTATCCCCACAAGACCTCCTACCACCGGCCCTAAGGCAACTCCGTAGACTTGTAGTGTATATCAACTTCAAGCCACATACTTCGTGCTACACAAACATATGAACATCAAAAAGAGGCATTCACTGCTCCGTAACAATATCCCCCCTCTCCGCCACATAACTAAAATCAATGGCTTTACCTCGCAGCACAGTGGCAAGCCTTGCTGTATATAGCTCAACAAAACCACAATGCTCAAACCATTGAACCCTTTAAAAGCCTTAAACTTTGTAGGTATCAAGTCAACACCACTTTTAAGCGTTGTTGATCTGGGAGCCTCCACGACCGCGAGCAGCGCCACGGCCCCGGAAGCCACCACGGTAGTTTCCGCGGCCGCCGTCAAAACCACCACGACCACGGCCCATACCACCACCACGACCGTTGTACGAGTTGTAGCCATAGTTAGAGCTCTTGGGCTTGCGAAGCTCAACATAGATGGATTCGCCGTTAATAGTGTGAGGGTTATGGTCAGAAGCCGCCTTGAAATCATTCATGTTGGCAAAATCGACAAAGGCACAGTTCTGTCATTAAAAAGTTAGTTTCAAAACATAAAACATAATACGGACCATAACCTTACCTTGCTGCGGTTGATATCGCAGTAAATAACATTACCAAATGCAGACAGAGCAGTCTTCAAATCTTGCTCCGAAACCTTCTCACCGACAGACTTCACATAAGCGTTGACGGTATCCTTCTCGGTGGGTCCATTGGCAGTAGACTGGGGGCGGTTCTGGCGCTTCGAGTCACTGCCAGCGGTTTGCCACTCGCTCGCAGAGTTATCCGCGGCAAACCCCGTAGCCTGCTGGGCAGTAGCAGGCTTGGTAGAAGGGGCCGAAGACTTGGAAGCCGACACGGTGGGCTTGGAAGCAGCGGCAGCGGGGGCAGTGGCAGCAGCAGCAGCCGCAGGCTTGGAGCTAGCAGCAGCAGCAGCACGGCTAGCCCAGGTCATGGGACGAGGGGGAGCAGCAGGCTCAACTGGCTTGGGGGGAGCAGCAGGGGCGGGTGCCGCGACAGAAGCAGGAGCAGGAGCGGGAGCAGGAGTTGACTCTTCCTCCTCCTGGGGGGTGGGAGCAACAGGTTCCTCCTCAGCAGTCTTCTCGACCTCAGCGGTCTTCTCGACCTCCTCCTTAGACTCTTCAACGACCCCAGGCTTCTCGGCCTCAGGTTCAGGCTCTTCCTCCTTGGTCGCCTCAACAACTGGCTCCTCAACGACCGGCTCAGGGGTCTCCTCAACTACTGGCTCTTCAGGGGCAACCTCAGGAGCAGCTTGCTCAACGACAGGTTCGGGCTCGGCGGGGGTAGCCTCTTCAGCTACAGGTTCAGCAGCCTCGCCGACAGTCTCATCGTTCTCACCCTCATCATCAACAATGAAGCGCCAGATGTCGTTCATGACAAAGTAGCCCCTGTCTTGGCGATTCAGGCAGAACGTTTGAACGAATTTGCGAGCAGCCTCCTGCTTGTTTGAGGTTTCACCGATGACCTGAATGACAATGTAATCGAGAGAACCGACGGAGTCGACGTTGGAGACACGGACTTTGCAGTCCTGGAGGTCCAGTTCGCGGATGCGTTGTTCAATGGCCTACACAAGACAAGATGGTTAGAACAAGGGTGGCCAAAAGGGTATCACTATTGGATAAACTTACAGCGCGACCAACAATGACATCAACCGATTCAGCCTCAGGGCCGTAAATGAACTGGGCCTGCTTGCTGTAGAAAAGCTATAAAGTATTGTCAGTGTCATGATGATGAAACAAAGCACAACCGGGGACTTACATGAAGCTTTTCGGGAAACTTGCTCAGAGTGGTGTAGTACTGTTCAACAAAGTACCAGCCAACCGCATCTGTGGTAGTCTCGGGGGAGGTAGCTTCCGGCTTAGCATTGCCATCAACAGGCTGAGGGGCTAGGCCGTTGGTAGCCATCTTGAGTGTTGTAAAGGAGATATGGAAAGATATGGGAGCAAAACCAAGGGTGGATTCGATGTCCAAAATCGAGGAAAAGACAGAGGACAGTGTAAGGTTATTGACAATCCCGTCAAACTGCAATGGTGTCAATTATCACCAATGTGTACCAATTCCAATGATGTCCAAGATTTGGTGATCAATGGCTCACGTGAAAGTGGTGATGATGGCTGAAAGGTGGGGATGTCGAGAAATGGAGGTGTTGTAGCAGTGGCGTCTATCGCGACGGGTGTTATGGGTAGCCGAACAACAGATCCAATTGACACAAGGGAGGACAATGAAATCCTGACGGAAAGATGGGGTGATGGAAGATTAACGGATTGAGAGTTGAAGATGGTGTTTAGTTCGAAAGAGAACCTAGAAGACTACGGGAGTAATATCGCAAGGCGGCGTTCCTGTCTACGTCTAGCTAGTGGCAGAAGGCTGTCGGAAGCTGTGGCATTTGTGTGTGCAGCAATGGTTAGCCTTAATTGGGTTAGTTTACAGCGGCCACAGGGCATCGCAGAAGCTATTAATGGGTAGGCAAGGACTAAATCGATAGGGCATTCTTGGGTAGCATACGACAGCTACATGTTGGCCCGTGCATCTGAATCATGAGGGCAGCCAGGTACAAACACTTGCTTGTGGGATATCTCGTTAGCTACTTACAGTGAGACTGACCAAACGTGATTGTCTAACTAGTAGGATAATTATTGAGTCTAGATCGGAACTGTGAAGTCCCGAATTTCTGGTGCATATGACGATGATACACACAGTGGGACCGGGAAACAAGTCTAAGTTTTCCCATAATTTGTCCAACTTGTGTGCCCAACGTAGTAATCACTACACAGGCTAGCAGATAGATTTGTGTGTTACAACGCATGTATGTATGTACATATGTATATGCACACGTAGGTGTTTATTTACATCCGTTTGTACATGTATATTTGTATTGATTGATGTCTACAGTAAAGATATCTGCATGTGTATCTATGTATCTGCCGATATTGAACTGTGCCAGTATGTATGTGGGTAGGCCTGTACATATGTCATACCATACGTCACTGTTTGGCTTGCTCAGTTACAGGGGATAAAAAAGCTTGACCAGATATGATTCAAATTTCATGTATTTTATCACACCGCAAATACAATAACACTGACTGGTGACATCTGATAGGACTCTCTTTATGTGCCTGCTACCTATCGGGGTCGTCCCGGGCCAGTTAACTGCTTAGCGCCACAAACTGAATGTGGCCACAATTCAGGAAAGTGGCAACGCGGATATGGTCCATTTCGTGCCTGAAGACAAAACACCGTCTAGGTAACTAGAAGCGCTACTATCCCGGGTCAACTCTGGTAAATTAAATCCAGATGCAGAGATCAACTTTCCCGTTGAGGTCATACAACTGTATTATCCAGTCTAACGCTATTGGATAAACCATTTTTATTGTTGACGTGCAGATGATATAACAAGGATCGAACCGCCCCATCCCGAGCTGACCGTGTATTGCATATTCCCGGCTGCAGCAACCACTTCGACGTTTTCTGATGCTTCGCATGGTTGGCTTAAACTGAATGCTCATTAGCTGTCCTTTTTGCTGTAAAGCTTTGCGGGTCCTCGTCGGCTCACTTGTTCCCAGACCATTACCGAAATTCTCGTGAAGCTAATTAGGGTATTGTTTAATCCTGCCGCCTCGCTTTTCCTTTGGTTGAACTTTGTTTCCTTTACTTCCTCCAATCCAAAGCCGTGCTGTAATGCACATATAATTCTTCATCTGCGGACTTCGTTCAGTACCAGCCCTGTGTTGGTCGGACTTTCCGTCAAACCCTGTGACCTTTTCTGGTTTATTTTCTTGTCTCTAGACAGCTTCAGGTCTTCTGGTAGTTCTACCTTTGCTTGCATACAAACTTAACATTGCAACTCCGCTCATACATTTCTGTTCTATTCACGACCCCACATCCCACGGTCAGCCGAAATCGCTGACATCCGCAAACAAGATGGCACCTGCGACGCCCAAGTCCAAGGAGACATCAGAGTATAAAACCATTGCCAAGCAATGGGCGCAGGCAAAGAAAGTTAAAGACCGCCGTGATGCGAAGAAGGGACATGCACCTGCCACATCAGCTACTCTCAACCCAACTATCGACCAGGAGAAAATTGTTGCCAGCAGACGACAGCAAGATGCTATGAAGGATAAAAAACGATCCGCTTATGAAAAGCGCTGGTGGTGGACAACTGGATTCTGGGTTTGGATTCTATTCCTACATAGTGTCGGACTCTTTCTGTTCACCCGTGGATTCCTTCTCACGCGCCTTGTACTCGACAAGACGTCGAGCTGTACGGAGCCGCCTGTGTCTTTGCCGGCCGCTGGGGGCAGTTTGTGGAATGGTCATGGCTCTGTCGATGGTGGCTGTTGGCACCCAAACTCTTTCAGCAAAACTGTTATTGTCCTTATTGATGCTTTGCGGTATGATTTCACTGTTCCGCCACAAGATCCCGAGTCGGCTCACATTTACCACAACGCCCTTACTTTCCTCCACGAAACTGCTGTCAAGACGCCAGAAAACGCCTTTTTGCGCCCATTCATCGCTGATCCACCTACAACTACGCTCCAACGTCTCAAGGGCCTGACTACTGGAACTCTTCCGACCTTCTTGGATGCGGGTAGTAACTTTGCCGGCTCATCTGTGGATGAGGACAACCTTCTGAGTCAGCTTCGGGCTAATGGTAAGCGGATTGCCCATCTCGGAGACGACACATGGACTGCTCTATTCCCAGACCATTTTGAGGCCAACATTAGCCATCCGTATGACAGCTTCAATGTCTGGGACTTGCATACCGTGGATAATGGCGTCATTGAACATATTTTCCCTCTCCTTCAAGACAACCAAAAGGATAAGTGGGATGTCCTCATTGGTCATTTGTTGGGCGTCGACCATGCCGGCCACCGCTATGGCCCTGAACACCCCGCCATGGCGTCTAAACTGCAACAAATGAACAGCTTCATCCAAAATGTGACGTCACAAATCGACGACGATACTCTCCTCATTGTCATGGGTGATCATGGAATGGATCCCAAGGGTGACCACGGTGGAGAAAGCGATGACGAGGTCGAGGCTGCCCTGTGGATGTACTCCAAGCGGCCGTTTTTTGGGCGTACTGATCCTGCATTTTCTATCCCTCCTGTCAATGCCAAAATCCGCCCTGTGAACCAGATCGACTTGGTGCCCACACTTTCCCTTCTTCTTGGTATCCCTATTCCGTACAACAACATTGGTGGTTTGATTGAGGAAGCCTTCATTGGTCTTTCTGGCATGGCTTGGGATAATATGGCGGCTGCCTCCCGTGTTGTTGCCGCTCAGGTTCAACGTTATCAAGAGGTGTACTATCTTGCTCGTGGTGTCGCCGAATCTTCTGCTGTCGGATCTCCCCTCTCACTCTGGAATGCCGCCAATGCCATCAACACCAAGGACCACAAGACTGTCTCCGAAGCTTTCCAACTTTACCAGGCCGAAGCCCTCGCCGTATGCAAGAGTTTGTGGGCGCGGTTCGATGTTCCTTTGATGATTACTGGTGTCATTGTGACTGCAGTTGGTCTTCTTATGTTGGTGACTTACGCTTCCAAGGATGAAGATGAAGATTTTGCTATTCTGGAAAACCTAGATCTTGAATTTGCTGAAACTGGTCTTGAGATGAGCGGTATTGGAGGTGATGCCGAGGAGGTCGCTTACAAGACGTTACACAAGCGTTTATTGACGCAAGTTTTAATCGCCAGTGTTCCCGTTGGCGGCGCCGCCTACGCATTTGCAGTCAGTACCGAAGCTATTGATCCCGTCTATGCGCTTGCGGCCAGTTGCATTTCTGGATCTCTCTCCGCGCTTCTGGTGCTCCACAAGTCTGAAAAGACTTTGCTCAATATCCTCCCCAACAATCTATGGAGCTGGATGGGCCTTGTCTTTGCTGTTTCTCAGTCCATTGGTTTCGCCTCCAACTCGTACACTATCTGGGAAGACTCTATCACTCTGTTTATGATTTCAACTTTTGGCTTTTGTGTTGCTGTTTCGTCCATGACAATTCGATCCTTTGAGGATCGCATGACTAGTCTGTACCATTCAGTCATGTTTGTCGTTTTAGCCCGTGTTGCATCCGTTTCCAAGATGTGCCGTGAAGAGCAAATCCCATACTGCACATCAACCTACTATGCCTCTGCGTCTTCGTCTACTTCATCTGTTGGACAACTTGTGATACCTTTCCTGGCTGTCATTGGATTGCCTGCCATTGTGCGGTCATTCCTTCTTCCTTCCAAGTCGTACGAGGGATTCGCCCCCATGTGGATTGGCATGTTCTTCCGCAGCAGTTTATTGCTTTCTGCGTTGTATTGGGTCGTGGATGCGGCCAACAATGGCAACTGGCTTCCTAGTCTTCCAGAAGGTGCCTTGAAGACTACCAGTGTTTATCTGGCCCAGATCACTCTTGGTCTCAGCTTCGTTGTCGGCACTGTGGCTTTTATTTGGGCACCGCCCAATGTTGAGGTTAAGCCAGCTCGTGAGCGCAATGCCACGGGATCTCGTCTCATTATCATGGGTTACGGAAATGCCAACGGATCTCGTTATCTGATGCTCCCATTGAACATTGTTGGTGCTTGTATTCTTTTGTCCAAGCCTATGGGTATCGGTTCCTTGTCTCTTATGCTCTGGCAAGTTTTGTCTCTCTGTGAGATTCTTGAGTACAATGTCTTGTCAACTGAAACAATTGGTCCTATCATGTTAGCCATTCTGGGGAACTTTCACTTCTTCACTACCGGTCATCAAGCTACTCTTGCTTCCATTCAGTGGGATTCCGCTTTCATTCCCCTCTTTGAGATCCAGTACCCGTGGAGTCCTATCTTTGTAGCACTCAACACATTTGCTGGTCAGATCGTGGCTGTTGCCTTTGTACCACTTTTGGTTCTCTGGAAGGTGGGACCTAAGCGCCGTGGAGTATTAGAGAGCGTGTGCGCTGCACTGGCATCGTTTGTCGCTTTCTACGCTATGGAAGCATTGGCTAGCATGATTTGGGCTGGGTATCTCAGACGCCATCTCATGTTGTACCGCATTTTTAGTCCGCGCTTCATGATGGCCGGTATGCTGCTTTTGGTGGTGGATTTGGCGGCTATTATCCTAGCCTTAGTGGGCACACGCAGCAACACCAATGCTCTTGGTTACACATTTGGTTGGGCTGATTAGAGAGTAATTGACGGGTTGGAGTTTGGGGAAAGCCGTAGTGGCTCAGATGTCTAGTTTCGTCTGTAAATTATTGTTTTCGGTTTTTGTTTTTTATATATGCTTGGGATTTTGCTACAGAGCTTGTTTGCATTCCGGAGCATGGTTTGGGTTGGCGGGTGTTCCCTCTGCGTTTACTGGTATGTTGGAATTTGGTTTTGATAGAGCCGGCTGGTTGCATTGCCGCCCTGTAATCTTTCTTCTGTATGTACATTATAAAGTCTATTTGCTACATTTCATATGTCCAGTTTCAGCGTATGGAGAGAATCGCCCAGTTTGTAGTCAATCAGGCACCGATAATCATGGGTCAACGAACCCCAACTCTAATTAAACAGATACTAGATGATCTACATCACGTGAAGATAGTGAATAATGTTGACTTTCGATAACGTTGCTGGGTCAATAGGATATTGCTCTGTGCACCTCATCACCCCGCCGACGTGTTGGTGGTCAGCCTTCGACCGGGGCCACCCATCCATGTGGCCATTGTTTGTAGTTGAACCGGTTGCCTGCAGACGTTTACATCTCAGAATCTTCAGTAGGCTTTTATTGGCATACTGGGGAGCAATTGGAGGGGTTCAACCAGAAGACGCAGCTTATTGACGGGGGTAATCATAGCATCTGAGCCGAATGTTGGGCTTTTTTGGACATATGTACGAAGAACAGACCGTGTCTCGCGAGTTAAAGTGCAGATTCTGGGGTGGAAGGTATGGGTCGAGGGTGCAGCGGCTGTGGACAGCAAAAGATATTGGGGCGTAATATAATTTGTTTCTTTTTTTTCTTTTCTTATTATTTTTCTGCTTGGGTCCTCTCCCTTATTTCCTACGATACTTCGTTCCTGAACATCAACCTGCACCTGCAGTTTAGTATTGGCGAGTCTGGTCCACTACGTGCGTGCATTCGTCTTTATCACGTACATACTTGCAGCACTCTAAATTATCTGTCTGGATATTTGCGGAAAGGGGCCTTGAAATCTTCTGTCCTTGCGAACTCTTCATCTATTCCTACCAATCTTGGCTTTGTGTATCACTATCACCATTGTTTTTTCTACGTCGGTTCCTTCCTGAACTATAGTTCATTTGACGCTATTACGCCTTCCCTATACGCATGAAATCTCACGACCCAAAATCTATTTCGACTGTCGACTACAAGGTTCAACTTCATCAGGCGCATTCCATCAAAACTTAACACACAGTGACGACATCGTTCCATTCCAGTCCATTGTACTCATTGCGCTACTCCACCATTAAGCTTATTTTCGAAACATTCCTTTCTACGACTCGGCGCCTTCCTAAACTCCTATCAAGCTCACTACTAGTCTGACTAGCACGACGCCGTCAAGATCCATCATAACCAATACTTCGCCACCAACAACACAATTGGTGCGCTCACTGCGACCCAACCAGTTGGCATCGCTATATAATTACCACATCTTAAAGATTGTTCTCTTCCTTCAAAACCACCCGGCCTGAGCCATAATGGCACCGGCTGCTGACGACACGTCGGCCGCAGGCACCGCGTCCTATGACTCGGATACAATGTCTGTCGGCGATGGCACTTGGGATTTCACCAAGAACTCTTTTCTTTTGCCCAATCTCGAAGGTCTCAACTTTGAGACTATGCGCTACAATGGTAGGATTCATCTTTAATTCCTCCGATTCATAGGACGAAACAGTTTTACTAACATGACATGTGAAAATTCCAGGTATGGGAAACCGCTTTTCAGATTGGCCTGAATATCACAGATTAGTAGCGGCGCATGCCGTTCTCGCTGCCATGGTATTTCTATTTCTTGTGCCAGTGGGCATATTCGCTCCCAAATTTATGCGCTCCGCTAGAAAAGGAAAGGCATGGCATTCACAGATGTTGGTCTTTGGTGGCCTTCTCTTGACTGCATCATTCATGCTTGGTTTCTTTGCCGTGGGCCCCAAGCGGGCGCTGACTAACCCTCACCATGGAATTGGCGTCGCTCTATACGTCATGTACGCTTGCTACCTCTTGGGTGATCGCATTGTTGCGCATATCAACAAGGATCGCTCACTACGCTTGTATATTCACATGTGGCTGGGACGCTTCCTTACTCTTCTGGGTATAATCCAGGTACCACTCGGTTTGACCTTGTACGGATCTCCCCTGGTCTTGTTCATTTTGTATGCTGTTTACACCGGTATGCTGCTCTTCTTCTACCTTTGCATGGATTTCCTGTATGGAGCCCGTGGTAGCCACACCCACGTTCACGAAGAATTCATTGAAACCCACGTCGAAAGCAAGCACAAGGGTGAAAAGAAATGGCTAGCTCCGCTTGGTATCTTGGCCGGAACATTGCTGTTTAAGAATCTCCGTAGCGAGAAGAAACACGAACGTGACCGCAGCCCCGGCCGTAGCCGTAGTCGCAGTCGCATGAGATCCCGTTCGTACAGCCGTAGTCGCATTGGTACTAGCGAGTTGACGTCGCGTCGTGATTCTGATTCTCACTTGCACTCTAAGCCAGCCGCTAAGTCCGGTGGTTTCTGGAACAAGATGATGGCTGCTGGTGCAGCGGTTGGTGGCGCTAAACTTGCTAGCAGCATGTTGGATGGCAGAAGAAGATCCTCTAGCAGACGCCGTCGTGACGAGGAATACTCAGTTGTCTCTACTGAGCTCAGCAACCACAGACCCCTATATCGCTCTGATGATACTTCGAGCTACTTCACTGAGATGCAAGATTCCCGTGCTGGCACCTCCCGAGTTACCGACTCTAGATATGGCGACTCTAGATATGGCGACTCTAGATATGGCGGCTCTCGATACACTGTTTACACTGATTCTCGTGTTACTGCTCCCAGTGGCACTGCCTACACCGGTGCTGATTCCTCCATGGTTTCTGCGCCTGTCCGTCCTGTCCGTCCTGTTTCTGGTCGTCGTTCAAACTCGCGCCATCGCTCTCACTCTCGTGTCCGCTCTGTTTCTCGCAATGATCGTTCGCGCCTCAGCTATGTTGATGATGATGATGGTTACGAGAGTCCTTCTCAGGTTGCTGCGAAAAAAGCTTCTCGGGATAACATTGCAAAGGGTTTCTTGGGTGGTATGGGTATGGGTTGGATTGCTAACAAGTTCCGTGGTCCTGCCGCCCCTGCTGAGACTGAACACCTGCACGACGATGATGACTTGCGCTCTGGAGTTAGTGGCTCCAGATATACTCGGGATACGTCTCCCAGACGTCCCTCGTCTAGCCATGTTTATGATCGTACTGCTCGCAACAATCCAGCCGCCTTATCCTATTTCACCGAAGATTCTTCTTCTGTGCTTCACAGTCAAGGGCCTACGTCCACTATGCTCCAATCCGCTGCCCCTTCCTCTTACCTTCCCTATTCCGAAGTTTCCGCTGGGCCCAGCACCCTGCCTCCGTCTACCGCGCCTCCTCGTCGCAGCCGTGAAGACCCTCGGGGACGTAACCGCCACTACGTCGATTCTGAAGTCAGTTCTCGTGAACGCTTAGACTCCCTCAACTCTCTGCCATCCCGCTTTGCCCGCCGTAACTCGTCTACTATCCGTCGTGCCAACGAAGCCGACGCTCGTGAACGTGTTTCTAGTGTCGAGCGCACTGAAGCTGAACATATGACCCGCACTGGCCGTACCTCTCAGCCTCCTCATCGCCGTTCAGATGAGGAAGACACTAGTTCATCTATTGTTGTCGAAGAAAAGTCTGGTCACGTTGATCGTCTCAAGGTTGATAACGAAAAGGACCGTCTAACTCTCCGCCGTCGCACCGAGGAGGAATCCGCCCGCGCCCGTAAGGACCGGTCTCGGAGAGACTCTATGAGTAGCATGTCAGGCGACGAAACGCCGACCCGGCGTTACCGCAGAGAATCTAACCGGGGAGCAGGTAGTGAACAGCGGAGTTACAGCCGCCGACCTGAATCTCGGAGCAGGGATAAGAGTTCACCACATGACCTTGACACCAGAGAAAGCCAAGATTCCATGATCAGCCCGTCGGCGAACGACTCTCTTGCCGATAACAACAGACGGCGGAGGCGTATGGAGAGAAGACAAACAGTGACGTCGGCGGATTACACGGATCAGTAAATCTGAATCCATGACTTCATGAGAACTTCAAGTTTATATATATGATTACTAGTGTATATAGTCGGTGTCTCTTGGTATTGCTGGAGCAGCAAAATGGGATTACATTCCCTATTTGGTTGGATTTTTGGGTTTCCTGTGCTGGAATGGCGTTTGCATTTTTGAGGTTTTTGGGTTTACTGGGATTTTTAGCATATGTAGTTCACGTTAATTTACAATTCCCCAAAAGGGACTTTGGTTTCACCCTAACCCTTGCGTTGGACTTACACCATCATCATGATTGCCCAAAGTAAGGAAGATATTGTGAAAGTACACTTCCTTCAAATGTCAAAAATAAATCTTCCTTACAGGAGAAAGATCGTCCCATGAGACAAGCATACCTTTACTTGGCCCTATGGATACCATCAGATTACACAGTTATGAATCAGACTTTGGTTACCACAAACACATGCATGTTTCATCCCGCCATTCCGATGAAAGAGTACAAGAACACCAAAAATTACCCCGCATGTCACAAACCAACCAACGCACATCTACGGCCATCACATCATGCACAAGCTTATTCTATACTGATTTTAATCAGATCGGTGCAATCTATAACAACAGGTAGCCTTGTTAGCTCAAATATTCTGGGGTATCATAATGTCGTACAATGTTATAGTATCCTGTGAAATCACCGTGCCACAAATCACTGTCTAGACCTGTGTCTATCGCGGTCCCCATCTCGATTGCGATCTCTGTCACGTCGGTCGTCGTCTCTGTCACGACCGCCGTTTCCGCGACTACGTCCATCCCGATCCCGATCCCGGTCTCGCCTATAATTGTCCCGATCTCTGTTTCTATCCCGATCCGAACCACGGTCCCGGTCATCTCGCCGTGATCGGTTCCGCTCGTCAAATTGCCGGTCCCGTTCTTTAGCCCTTTCGATATCCATTTTCCTTGCGCGGTCATGGTGGTGGTGACCGGAACGTCCCTTGTCCCGATCATCACTGGTTCTGTCGTCACGACCTTTATCGCGACGTTCGTTGTATTCAGCAAGTCGTGGACGCTTCTTGTTACCGTTATTCCACCCGCCCAGTTCCTCGGCCCCCTTGAGCTCCTTGGCTCCAAGGCCAAGTTGGTTAGGGCGTCTGACAGCAGCTTTGGTTTTGGCATCATTGGGTTTTCCGTCCCAACCAAGTCCGCGCAGTAATGCGGCACCAAACTCCTCAACAGGCATGTCATTGTAATCCTCCAATGCAGGAACTTCAGCGGCAGTTTTCATGTGATTTTTGAAGCTGTCGGTTTCAGTAGGTTTGATAATGCGCTGCGGGCCTTCCTCGTTTCCTAATAATCGATCCAGAGCCTGGTCCTCCACTGATTTTGGCGCGGGAGCCTCAACAGGCGTGGTTTGAACTTGTGTGGCGACTTCGGATTCTTGGGTAGGTTGCTTTTCCACAATATTCAAACCCCACTGTATCTTCTTTTCGGAGTCATCCAATGTTTCGGCCGCTTGTGCTTTCCGTGCGATATTGGCCTTGATTTCATCGCTCCAGTTTCGAGTTGGTGGTGGTTTAATCACCAGGGGCGCCTTTTGATTCTTGCGAGCTTCTTCGTCGCGCTTCGTTACAACCTTGTCGCCATCGAATCCCGATATCACTTCGTGTTTTCCATTTCCTTCTTCATCTGAACCTTCTGAATCCGAGTCGCCTAGGCCGGCCGTTCGGGAGCGCTTGCCGAGTAGTGATGTTGGCTTTGTCGTTGTTGGCCGAGCTGATTTATTGGGTTTAGAAGCGCCATTGCCGAATTTGATAGCGATCCGAGGCGCTTTGCTGGAGCTTGATTCCGCCATTAGGCCAGAAATGTGATATCGTTACAAATGTGTTAAAATGTGAAAGAATTTGGACGAGAATAGTAGAGCTGGATAAGTCCATTCCGTTTTACAACGCAAGGCTGAACGTTTCTTAGAAGGCTACCAAAAATACAGTGGAGCTAAATGGATCCTGCTTGGGATGAAATCCTGCCACCTGTTTGTCCTACACACAACAAGTCAACGTTTCCTTTAGTAGTAAATACCCAAAAACGCAGCAAATATAGCGCCAACTTCAAGTTAGAGCAATCCTTTTTATGAAGAAAAGCACGTAAATCCCTGCCAATTCACGATGATGAACACTGTAAGCCCTTGCGTTGAACACCATAATGCCTGTTAAACAACTTTGTTGCTGGTTAGCGACGCGCTGGAGCAATTACCGCGAAAACGCTTTGGGACCCCGCGAACCATCCGCCCACATTGGGCTTAAGGAACCCGCCAGAACATGTGGAAGGAGAAAAAATCTGCTCTACTGGGGTGGAGTTAGGTGACTTCCTTATCTGTCTGCATGCGACCCCCCCCTTTTATCAGAACCTTGGGCCATTTTCTTGCCAGTTTCTCTTCCTCTTCATTTTCCCTCATTTGCCGCTAAAACGCAACCATTAGTAAACTATTTGCAGCCAGCTGCCACCGTTCCGTCAACCGTCAATCCCGACTAAACCTAGCTTACACGCCAAAATTCAACCACCATCACCAACCATTAGTTGACCCCCCCAGACGACGCCCAATACCAGGTGCAGCGATCGTCGATTTTTTTCAATTGAACATCGTGTATTTTCATCAAAATCATCACGCTGCTACGCTTTACCATTTCTTCGAAGCGCATTTTCGATTCATTTTTCGACGCAGAATTGAATCGTGCATCCGTTTTTCTGTGAAACGGATGTCGCGGTCTCTTATGCTATGAGTGTGGTCGGGCCTGCCGATGGATCGAGGCTGGTGCGATCGGGAACTCTCGAACAAAGGTATGTAGATAATCATACGGAAGCGCCAATTCTTGCGATCATGTTGATATCAATTTTGTGATGCTAACTATGTGCAGTTCAATTGTACCGCCAAAAAAACGAAAGTATCGTGAACTGTGGGCAGTCGCGCATGGTTGCGAATTCAACGTTAGTGATGAAAAGTCCAAAGCCGACGCGCTACCACATAATGGGTCAAGGCCCATCCAGGCCGACGACCTTTTAACGTAAGTCGATGATATTTTTGTATTCATGTTATCTTTTTGATAACTTATTTATCGTTTGCGCCATCGTCGTTTTGCTGCTAAAGACTAACACCAGTGTCCCGACTCATAGCCTTAACAAGAATATTTTCGCTGTACAAAGCCCACCAACCCTCCAGTTCGACACTATTCGGCCTTCACTACTACTGAATGAAGTTTTCAAGTTTCATGGCTTCTCATCGGCAACTGCCTCTTTGGCGGGGTCTAATGGCCCCGCGAAGTCTTCTGCCGACACTATCGACAAAAGCAAGTTGCCAGCGCAGTCGCCAAGTGCTAGCGCAATTACCCCAAGACTATCTATCGACTCTGCCTCCATTGTTATCCCGCCGCTACAAAGGCCCAGTACGGTCGCGCATAGCACTGTCTTGATTGCCCCGAAAGCGCCGGCTGTCCCAGCACAAATTCAAGCTGGCAACACCCGTGCAGGCCTAGGTGGGGCTACGACTTCAACATCTTTATCAATTGGCTCAACACATAAGCCAATTCTTCCGAAAGAACCGATTATTGCAGCTCTTGCGACAAGACCAGCTATTCCGCCAGCCTCGACATCAAACAACAATGATCGTGGATCCCAGGTTAAATCGCCAGTCGATCCCCCAGATGAAGTTTCGTCGCCGGAGTCTACCGCAGTAACTGCTACCACCCCAGTTGTGCATGACGGATCCGCCAACACTAGTCCTGGAAATGACAACAGCCAGTTTAGCGATCCACCTGAGGGTCCAGCAGAACCACCAGCCAAGCGACAAAAGACTTCAGATGGTCCCGAGGCCGATTCTGCTTCCGATGCTATCCAAGCTCAACTTCTCAGTGATGCGGAAGCCTTGAATCGAACGGATGTTACGCGACCTACTACTTTCATCGAGACTAAGGTTCCGGTTCCTGTCATACCACCAGCGTCTATCCGCCCCGCATCTTCGGCTGCGCCCACATCAGTTTCTGGGCCCGCCAAAGTTCTACCACCGGCAGTACGGCCTATTGTATCTCCAGCAGCAACCGCTCCACAGACATCAATTTCTAATTCGTTACCACCATCAACACTGCCCACTGTCTCGACTGCCGCAAGACCAGCTTCGACAACTCCAATACCTCCGCCTGCCACTCGTATTCTTCCCAGAAATGTGTTGCCAATTCAAGTATCACCAAATCTTGGTACAACTACGCGTGTAGATCCCGCAGTCTCGAGTCCCGCAGTCCAATCTTCAAAGTCAACTTCAGCCCTACAAACAAATGTCACCAGTAAATCCCCACCAGCGTCCAGCAGTTCATCAGCACTACCAGCCGCCCCTGTTGTAACACCACCAGCTTTAGCAGCAATCTCTCAGCCGAAAGAGGCATCAGTCTCAACATCTGAACCTGTCTCGACTGTTGAGTATCGCCAAAAAACGCTTTCAGAAATCATCAGCCAACGCACCAAGAAACCTGCATATTGCGTGCGCAAAAGAACAGGCCGTTCGCGTGGACAGCCCAAGCCACCCAAGGATATTGGTGGTTCTGTTATTTTCGGCAAAAAGCGGCAAGTTGCTGTAGAGTCACCGGAGGAGGCTGCGAGAAAAGGATACGAGCCTAGTGGCAATTATTTCACTCCCCTGTTTTTTCAAACCTACATCCAGACTAGTCAGTATATGCGCCCGCTTGATGAACTTTTGTATCAAGCGCACAAGACCATTACAACTGGCGATGTGGATATTGCCATGCAAGACAACCAGGCATGCAGGATTCTCCGCCGGGTTTATCACATGCAGCAAGGCGACAAATGGTCTTTGCGCCAGTTGAAGCGTGCCCCGGAGCCACCGAGACAAACTTCGCATTGGGACGTTGTGCTTCAAGAGATGAAGTGGATGCGTACCGACTTCCGCAAAGAACGCAAATGGAAACGGTCGTTAGCACGGAACATTGCGCTTGACTGTGCCGATTGGGTTGCGGCTGATCCAGCTGTTCGGAGAAGCATGCAAGTGAAAACGATTATTCCACCACCACGACCGTTACCAGACGCATCTGGTAACGTTTCACTGACAAACGATTCCGAGTCTGTCATCAAGGCTTCCGAGCCGGATTATGATCCATTCGAGCACCTGGAATTCATGCCTCCATCGGCATTATTCGATCTAGGCCATAATGAGGTCATTTTCGAGATGCCAGACATCACGGCATCAGAGAACATGCTTGCAGAGTTGCCTCTGTATGGTTCTCCATTGGTCGTTCCATCCACGGATATGTTCTCTTCACTAGATCCAGCAACTAGGCCCAAGGACCCTGATGCTCACTGGAAGCGTCCT
>NETU01000310.1:5108-43275 GCA_003032515.1 Huntiella decipiens | reverse complement strand
CCCTGCCACTGAATCGTCTTGCTGAAGGCAAGGTCACACTAAAAGAGGCTCGTCCACTTAAAGTCAAGAGCAGGTTCAATTATGAACCAGACAGTGAAGGCGAAGACGAAGGGTCTGGACCGATCATCAATCTCAACAAGGTGCCGCCTGCGTCTTCCCAAGTTGCATTGTTTGCCCCTGAGTTCCAACAGACTCGGCAGCGATTGCATCTGGGCCATCAATTCCGACCCCCGACTGAGTTTCCTATGCCACACCAAAGCTTTTATGAAAACCGGCACTCTTCCCACTGGACCCAAGCAGATGATGAGAATCTCCAGGCTTACGTTCGTTGTTATCTGTATAACTGGTCGCTTATTGCCACTCTTCTCTCGCGGGATTCTAAGATACTCACAGCCGGAGATCGTCGCACTCCATGGGAATGCTTTGAGCGATGGACACAATTGGAGGGCTTGCCCGGTGACATGCAAAAGACTCAGTACTTCAAAGCATGGCACGCCAGAATGGATGCGGCGCAGGCAAATATTTCGACGGCTTATCAGCTTGCACAACAACAAGCTGCGGCTAATCCCAATGCTGCCGTGACGCCGTCCAAGCGTCGGACTTCAGTGCCCGTCAAGGTTGAACGCCGGCGTAGTCAGAGATACCTTAATGTTTTGGAAGGTATGCGTAAACTTGCCAAGAAGCGTGAGAGTGCCGCCCACAAAGCGCAGGCTGCTGCTCAAGCCGCCGCACAACGCAAACCAGCGGATAATCTCACACAAAGCCGTGCCACCAAGACCCCGAGGGATTACAGTTTGATGCGCCGTGAACGTGAGGTTGCCGTTGAATCTAAGAGAAAGGCGTTCAAGGTAGCCCAGGCTGAACAGAGACGCCAGACAATGTTGAGACAAAGCCAGATGTTCGCGGCTGGTGGAGCACAAGGACAGAATATTCCTGTAAATGCTAACATGGCTGCGCAACTTGCAGTCATGGGAGCAGGAAGAACAAATACCGGTAGCGCTGCGTTGTTGAATGCGTCAGCTCAGGGCCAACGCCGCCTTCCCATCGCGCCGGTTCCCGCGGGACTCCCTCCACACATGCTTCCGCCTCTCGGCATGAATGGCGTGACCAATGCTGCCGTTATGTCAGCCCAACAGCGTTTACAGGTTGTCAACAGACAAAATTCAGATGTCATGAGTCAGGTACAACGGCTTGCAGATCAACAACGGGCTTTGCAGCAACAACAAGTACCTGGACACCCACAGGCCACTGCTGGGCAAAGTCAGAGCCCTCATTCCAGTCCCCAACTTACTGGTGGGGCTACGTTGGCTGCTGGGTCTCCGACTGTTCGTGCAGGTACGCCACTCAACCAACAGGCTATCATGACGAGCGCTGTCATGAGTTCAATGACTCCAAACGGCACTAGCCTAGCTGCCCCAAATCGCAATCAACACATGACGACACTTGCCAATGGAGGAGCTCAGCGTGCTTTGGGCCATGTACCTATACCTCCGACGTTACAATCAACGTTCAACATCCTGGAGAATTCATTCCGTGTCAAAAACCCCAATCTTGGTCCAGATCAAATCAGACATCTCGCAACGTCAGAACTTACCAGGATGATGGTTATGCGACAGCAGCCGTCGGTAATAGCAGCAAATGGCAATGCCCTTCAGAATGGCATGGCCAACGGATTACCATCGACCTCGAGTCCTCAGCAATATGCTGCCCTTCTACGACAACAACAACATCAGCGCCAGGTAGTAAACCTTGGCCAGCATCCGGTTGTGGCTCAGGCTCAGAACCCGCACATCGCTGCTGCTCAAGCCCAAGTTCACCAAATACAACTGCAGGCTCAGGTTGCTGCTCAAGCGCAAGCGCAAGCTCAAGCGCAAGCACATGCTGCTGCCCAAGCTCAGGCTCACCTACAGAACCAGTTTCCGGCTCGGATGACAGCGCAGGCTTTAGCCCGCATTCAAGCTCAACAGGCGCAGCAGGTGCAGCAGGCGCAACAGGTGGCCCAGATGAAGACACAAGTTGCGGCTGGTACAATTGCAGCAACTCAAACAGCTTCACAGGTCCAACAAGCAGCGCAAGCGGCGCAGGCGGCGCTCTCGGCCCAGAAAGCCATGAAAGCTCAACAGTCGCATTTGGCGGTGGTTAAAGCCCAGGCTCAAGCGCAAACACAGGCGCAGTTGGCTCACCACAAGGCGTCGATCCAGTCCTTGTCACAGCAACAGCGAACACCAGGACAAACTCCAACACCAGTGCCGGCTACAGTAGCAACAATGTCAGCACCGGGATCTGTACCATCTGCTCCAAATAGCCAGCCGAGTAGCCAAAACGCTACGCCTCAGCCCCAAACTCCTGTCATCGCACAAGCTGTTGCCCAACGGGCGACGAGTGTGACCAGTGCAGCAAGTGGACCCGGGACACCTTCGGCTAAGTGAACAGATGATTTTCGGTTGGCAAGTTTGTTGGTCGAATGAATGGTGCGATTGTCGTGCTGCGAGTATATCTTTTTGATATTGCGATTTGCGATTTGTCTAGTGGAGTTTTGTGGTTTCGGTGGTGTTTGCCTTTCACTCATAGACACTGCTGATGATTTCCGTCAGCGTTGCAAATTTCAGTTGGCATTAAGCACGTTCATACCTTCAGGTCAGATTTTCGGGAGGCCTTTTTTGTCGGCACGGCTGCTTCTTTTGTATACTTTTTTCTTCTCTTCTTATCATAGAATGGCCGGTTGGCCACAGCGGCGAAGTGCTGTCTGTGTAAATCATGACGGTGATTGGGTTTCGGTGGTGTAGGCTCGGGGTCTAAAAGGATTAGGATCCATTCTGCTTGGAACATGGATATGGTTGCATTGTTTTTTCGTTTTATCTTTTTGTTTTGCTTTCGGTTGGTTAATCTTTTCAAGCGTTGGGATATCATTGTTTTTCTTTTGGTCGTTTGGGATATGGCAGGTTGGTTGGTCGGTTGCATGTGAATTGGTTCGGGTCGTTTTTCATAATAGATCCGTTGTTTGTATCAGTCAACATGAGGAATGACAAAGTTTCTTTGGTTTCAAGGCTTGGTGTGGAGAGATACCATTGTGGTGAAGTAATGTATGATATTGATGTTGGAGATTCAAAATGCACTTTTCCAAGATGATCGTCACATGTATGGTGTGGATGGAAACATTAGCTGGTTAAAAGTGGAGACCTGTCATACGTGAAGGTGATTGGTCGATTCTTATTGGCGGGAAGAATGTCATGACAAAAGAGACAGGGGCCATTGGCCTTTGTGGTGGTCTATTTTTGAGTGTGGTAGTTAGTAGCTAGGCATAACAACAGAAGAGCACACATGTATGCACGTATTCGAGATTTCATAAATTAAAGTGTCCATCAAACTTGTGTTGTAGTAACAAGTTACTCACATTCCACACATTGCTTGGATCTTCATTCACCCTAGTGTGAATATCAAGGGTTACATGTGTCAACCATGTACACGTGATCAATAGATTATGCAGACCGTTACTGACGAACCGTGGGTTTTGTTCTTTCTTACAAGGAGTTAGGTCTGGGGTTTCTTTATAGCGAGCTTTTCCGCATGATATGATTGAAGCGGTAAGTGGTCGTTTGTTTAGGTAGTGGCTTGCGAATGTGATGTTTGTAGAAGGGTAGTACTGCAGGAAGACTGGTTTGGGGTCGAACAACTTGGAGGTAGGATTATTGATGATTGTAGATGTGAATCAGGAAATTTGATACAAGCCGTTGTAGCAGTGGAAGATTTTTCTTTTCTTTACAGGACGATACGTATACTACCTACGTGGATAGAGTTGTATTACAACTACTCTCCGTTGATACTCAAATCTCACTCGGGAATAAATCCTTGGAAATTTCCTAGAACAGAGTTACATGTAAGGAAGAAACAAAATCCCACAATTGTCTAGCGAAAATTCACAACTACACCCCCTTCCAAGACCAAAAAAGCCACGCCGTCCCAGCGCCATCCTCCATCCCATTATGTGTGACAGCCACAAATGCGGAAAATGAGCACGCGAACAATCAACGACTACCAGTCCTTGGTCCTTTCATGGTCGTCTTGTGCCGTTGAACCAGATGACCTGGTTCTTTAAGGGAAGCTAGGAAGGGACTGCCGTATTTGATTGACGTGAGGAACGGGTTCTTTCCCGGTGACGTGATGGGCCTTTTTCTCTGGGGCGGGTTCTGGACTTGCTTGTTTGGGGTATATTTCGCATTGAGCGGATGAGATTTTTTTCTTTCTGGCTGGTTCTTCTTGGCTGGGGATTGGTTGTATGAAAATTTTCTACGTGGTGGACTTTTTCGGGTACAAACTCCCTGTACGAGAATGTCGTGGTGGCGGTTACACGCATGGATGGTTCTTATGTTCATGGTTGACTAGTCAGTCGTCGGTCCGGGCTATCCCCCCCGAACGATGGCACGTCACCATTCAAGGTTACCACCCACAGTGGCAAAAATAACGCACAGTTGACATATTTCCATGCATAGTTTGCCGGCCCCATGTTTCCATTTGCTAAGGTAAACGTCTATGAACCGTGTTGGGCTGGCTATTCTGGGAACTGATGAGCTGTAGACGGACTGGATTGTTGATGGACAGGGTGAGCATGTCTCCACTACGATTGGAATCTCAAGAGCACATGGGAAGATCTGAGATGCGGATTGGCTGCAGGAACTTGGGCGGAAAGGGATTTGGAACGAAAGTGGAGCGTGGGGCGGTGTCTAAAGTGACTACAGGCTACGTGGGGGGAGAACGGCCAGACGAGTCACGATATCTATTTGTCGTGAAAATGAACTGGAAGAAACATCCTTGAAGTTTTTACTCGAGCATAGGGGGCATTGTCTTCTCGGGCCGACAAGACATGTTTCTCCGACTGGCAATCTAATTTTTCCTTTCGTCGTTGGTTCTCAGGTCTGATGGCTGACAATTCCTTGGGTTGAACTAGTTTGGTTTGGTCCACTGCGGCCCGCTAGACTTTTGAGGCTTTGACGGAATGTTGTAGCAGCGCGGAACTAACAAGGTCCAATAAAATCTCTACTAATCGGCCAAAACGATGACATCTGGTGGTAGTTCATGGTGGGGTCAACTCTTCGCCTGGGCTAAACGAAGAGTTATAAGTCGAAACTAGTTACCCAGGTAGGCAGGGCTAGTGTATGTGGGTGTATGTGTGTGCCTTTTTTCTGGTATATTTTCATCATCTCCTTTGTTGCGCATTCTCGTGCGAATTCCTTTTCATCAACTTGTTGGATATGCATGATGGGTGGGTTACAAGGTTCGCACGTTACATGTTTCCTGCCTCTTCCCGTCCGTCGACCCCACTATCGGTGATACCTCTGGCCAGGCTCCCTCGACAGTGTTTGTAACCACCGACTTTATGTTGGTCTAGGCTTGGCGGGGAGAATAAACGCAGGTTATAGATGTGTTTCCCTTGTTGGGGCATAGTACTTGGAAGGCCTTTATTAATGGAGGTCTGTGTCGCAGTTTCGGTGGCAATTGGAGACAACTTGCATGTATGTATGTACACTTTAAGGAGGAGAAGAAAGAGGATATATCAAGTTATCATATTAACCTCAAGTGAAATCGAATCATCTTGAATGTCCTTTATATGTTGCACAGATTCACCGTTCGGAAACCCCCGGTCTTAGATTATACTTACGTCCTCTCCTACTCGTCTCAAGTCACCTTCTTTCCTCTCTAATTCTTCACTCAAAGTCACAAAAATCATCCAGCTGTCTTCTTTGAAACAATCCTTCGCAGTCTATTAGAAGGTAGCAGTCCCACAAGTGCTTGTACATACGCATGCGCATAAATTGAACTGAATACACTTACCCAATTCACCTCATGGCCTCGTCCATGTTGCAGCTTCAGCTTACCTACCCCAGTCAATAAACTTTTTTTTACGATTCCTTACTACCCCATTTGGGAGACTACCAATCCATATAACAAGATTCCTGCACGCCAGTCGTTTCCCAAAGCTTTAATAGTCGAGACCTTTTCACATTCATCTTGCCTATATATTCTCCGGCTTCCACCCAGAATCGCTACGCCAAGACAAGCCTTGTTTAGCCCAAGCGATTCCTTTTTCATCTCTGGTATTCCGTCTGCCAAGAGCCTCTGTCCCTGCATTCATCGGCAAAGCTTGCTTTAATATTGCTACGGATTCGCATCGATCCCTAACACCACGACAATCAACCTGTGTCTGTGCCGCTGTCAATCTTCTTCGCTCGTTCCCTTTACCACGAGTTTTTTGGCGTTCGATTCGAGGCCACCCGCGTTATCTCTTCATATCTCATAATCAGCTCGTTTCAGTCATATATCAAAGACATCGCCATCGCCAGCCCTCGCACTGTTGTCTTATTCCTTCAAAATTTGTTACTTTTTGATTTTGGGGCATTCTTTAACGATAGGGCTAGTGCCAACGCCACGCCAAATTACTAGCTCGGTCTAAACAAGTTACCGTCCTTGTTTTTAGTGCTTCTCCAGCTGCGCCTAGTGTTTGCCCTTGCCGTCCTTTTCATCGGTCTTGTCGGTTTTCTTTCATTTTGAGCCTCTTGTTCTATTTAACCACGTCAAATACCTTCAACCAAATTCACAAATCGCTTTGCGACGTCTGTTCATCAGAATCTTACATTCCTTTGATTCTATTGCTTCGCTTCCAGCCTACCGATCCCTTGAGAATAGCCAATTCGTCACAATATCATCAGAATAGTTGCCGCTTTCAGTTATCTACGGTTCGATCATATCCACTCAAAGTGTCATATATCACCACCCTTCTTCTGCGTCGGCTACTACTTTTCATACATATCGACGGCATATCGCTTCTTCGGTCCGATTCTTTTTGCGCATTTACACGTTTTTTGCGAGCGACCCGCGTCCGACAACACACATACAATACAACCTCGTTTTCAATAGCACCCTGTTTCAACCCAATCCTATCTTTGCTGAATTGGCGACCTGAAATCAATATTGAATCTCAGCCGCTTTATAACACTTGTGTTTCCCGTCCCACCCCGATAACGTCAGCTTGTACTTTTATTTGTTCCAACTTCATTCTTCTCCGTCATACGCCGCATCGACCTGGCCTGTCATGAAATTTGGTAAACGGCTTCAATCCGAGTCTGTCCCGCGTTGGCGCATCCGTAAGTCGCTATCTACTCCCTACATCTACTTTCGCAATGTCCCTCTTATCTTGCGTGCTTTGGCGTAACATTTGCTGGCTATCATGACAATTGTGCACTGTTTGCAGTGTTACGGCGGCCTCCATATCACAATACAATTTTATGGTTGCCTGCAAATCACATTCCATGCGCCTCTTTGTACTCGTGGTTGCACCATGCTAACCAAGGCTTATCACCCATAGATAACGTCGACTATAACTCCCTCAAATACGAAATTAAGGCGCACACGACTCGCAACCAAGCAACGGCTATCTCTATACCAGGAAGTGAGGATGTCAACTTGATTCGTTTTGAGAATCGTTTCTATGACGAATTGTTTGCGCAACACGAGCGCGTGGACGACTTTGTTACAAGCAAAACTTCCGAGATTTACCAACGACTTTGTACGTCACGACCTCCCCGCGTCTGATCCGCTCGAGCTTCAGTATTGCTTAAAACGTACCCTTGCTAACATTTATCTCGACAGCCCACCTTGAAACATGCATTCACCGCCTTCTTTCCAGATACACTTCTGCAGATGAACTTTCCGTTGAAGTCCAAGCGAAGCACCAGCGTCGTTTGTCAAAGTATGAACATGACTTACTCAAGTGTGGCGATGATATCCACTCGCTGGACCGCTTTATCAGTGCGCAAATAGTTGCATTCCGCAAAATCCTTAAAAAATACCAGGTAAGTTCTGCATGCTGATAAGCCCTACCCTTGGCGTATCGCATGGTGGCTAACAAGCGATACAGAAATGGACAGGATCAGCAACTTTGACGCTTCGCTTCCGAGAGAGTGTTCTCCAGGACCCCAAGAGTTTTACTCGGCGGGATAATACGCATCTGCGAACACAATACGACGGACTTCTTCTTAGACTACGCGAGACTCTTCCCGAAGATGAGAGCGCTCCGGGATCACCAGAATCACTAAGTGTTGGCAGCCGCGCTGAGTCCAGCAATACCCCAGCAACCCCACCTCACCCCCACCAAATCTTTGCGCCACTACCACCAGCCACGGCTGGTTATTGGAACGAATACGATAATGGCAGTGAAGCCGGAGATGCCAACGACGAATACGCTATTTATATCAACCCCAATGATGAGTTCGATATTCCCGGGTTCGACTTCATCCGGAGCAAGTTGGCGACACCATTCGCCAAGGCCAGGGATATTCTTACTCTGCGGACTCTTCGTGGAACTACTGGAGAGCGGACACCATTGCTTGGGATTGCTACACGTTCCTCGTCAGATACGGAGGATGAGTACACTAGTTCTGATGAGCAAATCCCAAGTTTGGGATATCAGACCCATTACGCCGCTTTCCCAAGTGTTACTGAGCAAAGGGCGGCTCGCCAGCGGGACCAAGTCCTATCTTGGGTTACCGTTGGTTCCTTTATGGTTTCGTTCGCCTTGATTGCTATTACCAGTGCGTTGATCGCTACCGGGAAGCACAAGTTGCGTCTAGAGGTGGAGGCTGGAGTTACAGTTGGCATCATCACGAGTTTGTTCTCTGGCTGCGTTGGTGTCGGTTTGTTGCTAGTGCGGGCTGATCATCTGGGTGTTTGGCAACACATTGCGGGGTGGGCATCTTTCCTCTCTGTGTGTGTACTCAACGGCATGTTGCTCGTTTTGATTATGGAATGGTAGAGCCTTCCCTCATATATGGCGCTGTGGGTCATGGCTATGACTATAGCCACAATGACGAGTTTACCATTCTGCATGGTTACGAGGAGTAAGTGAGGCGCAGATGGTTAGCATACCATCATTTTTCATATGTACACTTTTGTTTCTTTTGTTTACTTTTGGCGTTGGGGGGGCTGGACTAGATTTTGTTTTTGTAGGGTTTTTTATGACTAGCTATATAATTGACGAAACATGATACACCAACCAGTTTACTTTTTTTTCTCAGATTGTTCTGGACCAAGGCTCACCGCCTGATTCGATGCCACATCACATGACGTCAGTGAGGCGCAAGGGCGTAGGGTCTTCCAACCCTGCAGATAACATGATTCTCAATCCCGTATGATGCAACACTGAAGCTATGGCCACTCTGAACAAACCGAATTCGGAAATCTTTATGGATAAGAAGGCGATACTGTAATAGGTCGGTGGCGATCGAACGGCGGACGCATCGGGTCTGAAACGGCTGCGGCGAGGTAGCGAGAAAGTTGAAATCGGCCGGCCACGGATACATAGTGGGGCAATGGGCGATCTGCAATGCAGATGCAGGGCTCTTCACAAGGGGACCTACGGCGATAAATACTCGTAGACCTGCGTGTGGTTTACCATCATGTGGAGTCTTTGTGGCGGCTTATGTGATGAGGGTTTGGGATAACCCTTGTATCTGATGCCAAATTTGAGGCGATGGATTAGAAGGCCCTAATGGATTAGAACAGGTACGGGTGTCTTAGGTTGAGACATGTTATTTTTGATGGATGGCGTCTTTTTCCGTTTGATTGTGTTAGAATGGAGAGATGGTTTGGATTGAATGATATTTGAATGATATCATGTGATGTGACTGAATACAGCATTCTGGAGGTTTCCTTGACGCGGGATTCGTGGGAGGAAAGAGAGACAAGAATGTGCAGATGCAGGTTGGACGCATCTGGTCTTGTGACCCGGCCGTGGAACACCAGTATATCCTGGACAATGCACAAGTATCGGCAGAGTGGCAACAGCCTCTACATACCTGTGGGTTTTTTTCTGACTACAAACTTGTGAACAAGCGGCCTGGTTTTGCCCTTGCTTTGTCTGCTTGTCTTCCCCTCATTGGCCCCTAGTAACTACCAAACCTACCGCTTGTATTGTAGATTCACACTTAGGATATAACACAAGGGGGGCTTCCTCTGTGCCCCACGCCTAGGTTTCAACACGACCCCCCGCCATCCCAAAACAACCTATGCACTATTCTAAGCTTGGGATACTGGTAAGCCTTCTACGACATCTGTCAAATAGGTTTCTTGGCTGGAATACAAACTCGGCCTCTTGCGTTGGAATAAGCTAGAGTGTTGGCGGCTGCTTGGGGCCTTCTAGTGGCCAGGGGTTTTGGCGTTTTGTTTCCAAGGGATTTCCTATTAAAGAGCGGTGGACGCCTCCCTCTCTCTCCCCCACTTGGGTAATTCATCTTGAGATTTCACATCTTGCTTTTCTTTTATAACCCAATCAAAGACATAGGTCCTGACTTGCCCTTCGTTTAAGTCGTTATACCTATACATACACTATATTCACTATACTACAAGTTCCTGTTGATCCGGTACTTGCCATATCCATATCCGTGCTGATAACTTCTCTTTCAGCTGTGCACTTTTCGGCAGGAACCTTGAACGCACCTTAATTCAAATAACCCACGATATCTCACGCCTGGTTCGCCCGTTTTCCAACTTTTCTGTATCATCACCCATCCACCATTCACAATGTCTACCGGAATAGCCGAAACCTTTCCTACGGTCCCCGTGGACCAATCACCCGTGTCTCTCGCAAATAGAGCTGCTCCACCAACCATCAAGCCGCCCACCCGTGCCTCTCGTCGGTCCCATTCTCTTTCAGAGACCGATAACCCCAACCCGCGTCGTCGCCCGCTTCACACCCCTAATCTCCCATCAACCATCGCTTCTCCCACGTTTCCTACCCAACTGGAATCAGTTCTGGAAGTCGCAACTCCCATTTCTCCTGGTCCTTCTGTGCCCATGACGGCATCCGCTATCAGTGAGGCTCTCATCCCCATTGCCCTTCCCAACATCAACCCCAACGCCGTCCCCCGAAATGAGCGCCCCAAGCCTAAGAAGCCGCCGCGGAGAGCCTTCTCCTTGATGGACTCGGAGCCCGTCGTGCATACACATAAGCCCTGTGAAAACTGGACTCTATTCGACTTGCCCGTGGAAATCATCTTTGCCATTTTCGACTGTCTCGACCCAATTGATAGTGCCTGCTTCGGATTAACCTGCCGCTCTTTCTACCCCGTGCACATGCGTCTGTGCGGCAAAGTATCCCTCGGGACCCGGCGCAACGGGCCCAACACCTACGAATGGGCCTGGCGCAACGGTGGCTGCACCCGTTTCCGAAACACCCCGCCATCCTCCCCCGGTGGCGGCCATCTCGAATCCCCTCTTGAGACGGCACTCACCCCCACTACAGCACCTGCCGCTACGGCTGCTACCACAACTACCACTACCACTACGACTGTCACCACCTTGGCGTCGGGTGCTACCACTACAACTACCACCGTCACAACCACGACTACCACGCCAGCACCCCCCGTTGACTTGCGGGCTATTCGGAGGGATGGCCAGGTATACTGTCGGAAATGTGGCGTTGACCGCTGCGAATTGCATAGACATCTTCGTCAGTGGTTTGGCCCGGCTTTTGAATATTGCCATGTAACACGCAAGTATGGCAAGAAGGCCTTGGAAACGGCACCGCAACGTTGCTATAAGCGGTCGCCAAAGAACCCTATGATTTGTGGACGCCATGCGCCGCCAAAGGCAAAGCACAGTACGCCTACCTCGCCGGATGGTAAGGCGGCAGAGTAAGGGTTATTTTATATGTAATATTTTTGGGGGTTTGTTTAATATGATGTCATTCCGTCTTGGCGGATATTCAATATGCACACATCTTTCTATTTTTCGCACATGTTGTCTGACTTTGGTTACTTTTGTCGGTGGTACAAGACATTTTTACGCATGCATGTTGTTGTGATAAATTAGTGGCTTTGTTGGAGTTTGGTTGTGGTCACGTGGTGATGATATAGGGGCTGTGATTTGCCGCTGAGAATGTATGGATATGTGAATGTGGCAATGGGGTGTTTTGATGTTAACTGTATATTCCAGGGACAGACATACGTAGGAAGACTTACCTTTGACAAGGTTGTTCCGGATAAAGTTATAGCTAGTAAGACAGTTCGTGGGGTTTGAGGCAAATATATGTCACCTGGCAGTATGAGACGTGGGTATGTGTCGTTCCTTGTGGTACATCTTGGTCAGACAAACTGTTGGCGGGGAAGGTTGTCTTTATGACTGACTGGGATAACCCTATGTTGTGTTAACGATTCACCACGATACATGCTATGTAGACCATTTCAGATATATATGATAGTCGTATAGTCCTAAAATATGGATTTTGAAGATTTTATATGTCAAGACATGGAAACTGACATCGTCTATATACCCGTGGCTAGAGGATTTACTTGATCAGAAACTGGAATTATGTTCCTGATATGACAGATTCCTTAGCGATGGAAATAGTTGATTATTGTCTGGATTTCATCAAAGTCAAGTAACCACGAGGGGAACTAGGATATGATGGCGATATCTTAACGGTTTTGTAGACCTGAGGATATGTTTGATATCTATTGTTGTCTAGAGGTTGACGGATTGTGTTGCTAACGAGATCAAGATATTGCAACCAAGAGATACCGCGTGTAAGATTCGAGGACCTTGTGCAGCGGTGATTATCTCGATCGAAACCAAGACCCGATCAATGATGCGATGATTAATAAACCACAAAACCCAATTCCATGATTTGTCCGTCCATAGATGGGCGAGTATTTGTAATGAACTAACGGCTGGTTATGTGCATATGCATGTCAGCTTTAAGAGATAACACCAACACAATGTAACAAAGACAAGCGAAAAGTGACCATGACTCGCATGTGAAAATGGAAATACTGATTAACTCCGGATGATATCCAACAACCTCAAATTCATCATCAGCTTCAACAAAATCCCCCAACACACGTGGCAAATACTTGAGATGCACCGTACTTGGATACAAATCCTGTCCCTTGGAGCCCCCCGGCACCTGATACCTCAGCCCGCCTATTCCGCATTGTCTCACAGATTTCTTTGTCGCCTCACTACAAGTGTATCTATAAAATCGGCTTCCCCGGAGTTAACATCCAAGCAAGATCCAATCCTCCGTTACATTCGTACGACAGCGACTAAATAAGGTTAGGGTTAGCCATACACGGAACATAGACTCGGACTCGATTAATAATCGTCTGGGGTAAGAGCCTCATGTGTGCCCGGGCTGTACGGAACTGGGATGACTTTAGAGCCTGGTTGATAAGCCGGATTGGGCAATTCTACTATCTCAGTCTCGCCGAGGGCGTCATCCTCGTGGGGAAGACATGGGGATTTATAGGCTGGGGTGGTATTCCGTGTTGTTGATTACACTATCAACTAGGTAAGGGGAACGGAACACGAACATTCCATTAGCGGGGTCATCAAGGCGCGCGCTTCAGTTGTGGATTCTACATGTCTCATTTGACGAGTCAGTGTCCATCGGAACCAGAGACATCCGTTAGCTAGTTTTGCACGAGGTATCCATATCCAACCCTCTCTTGAAAATCTCATCCGTTAACTCCGCTGTGACCTCCTCGGCGCCTTCCGGCCTCCGACCTCTTCTTCACCCGGTCTTTCCCTATTACTCAAAGCACAGAACTCTACTATGTCGTACATATGTATGCATATACATACATATGTTCATGACATTTCGATCCTTACTTCGTATATTGGCCTAGGCCTATCGGTATTCACGGACCCGCTCGCAGCGTAAAGGAGCGGATCCTTAATCGGGATTTCATGTGAAAAAAATAGCCCCGCTTGAGATCCCTATGAGCCGTTTTCTACACCTTGAATGGGTAATTCCCCGTGGCAAACCCTGGTCGATAGATCCATTCTGTCTTTCGAGAAAAGAGTAGGCTTAGCTTGTTTCCTGAGAATATATGAAGTGATACATCTTCCTTGTGATTGTCTAACTTTTATACATATGTACACCTTCTCCCCGACTTTTCCGATCAGGTCTGTTATCTACACGGCACCTTGTTATGTCATCCATCCGCCGGCTTTCTTCCTTCTTGCCCGTTGGCTTGGCTCTTTGATACATACGGACATGCATAGACGTGCTACCGTTGAAGACTCACTTCAATTCAATCCTCAGGCACAACAAGTATAGTATACATACATTCTACGTATACATGTACGATAACCTATATGACGGCTACTGCAACCTTGCTAAAAATCCTCCTTCCCGCACTGCCCTTACCCATTACTTCTGAATTCTTGATAGGAACCAATCTGACGGCAAACACCCCCGCCATTGGCTCCCTGGTTTTGCGTCATTCTTTGTGGGGGATTCCGGAATAGGTGAACGATTGTAGACTGACTTATCAGTCTTGGCTCTTACTCGGATTGCTTTAAACGAGACTGTCTACTTTCTTTCCTCCCTCTTCTTTTTTTTGTCTTGGCTCTTTTTTTTTAAACTTTCCTTCTACTCCCATATGGAACTTTTAAGCGCCATACAAATTTGCCATCAATAGCTCTAGTCCTTCCAAAACAGGTCTTCGGCTAAAACGAGAACCAAGTTGAAAAGTTAGATTCAACGACATCTTAAACTACCTCGTGGCGGTACGCTATATTTTAGCAATTACATCTTCTCTCCAATTCGTTTCTTATCTTTTATTCCTACACACATATACACAATGGCTTCTTCAATCTCTGCCGGTCTTGCGGCTGAACGTCGTCCTTCACATACATTCACCCCAGCACAATCAACGATATCCCGTCCAGGCCCGCCATCTCCTGCGCCATCATCGAGTAATGATGGATCGGTATCTGATGAATTCTCCGTGCTCGACTTGGACTTAAGTACCCGCGCGAGTACCTTTTCCATCAGTAACTTGACGTGCGCTACCAGCGTCACTGGATCCATTTCCCCGTGTCTATCCCCATCTACCGATAAGAGACGCTCCGAAGATGCCTCTACACACGCTCGGTTAACTACCGCTACATGTGTTCTCGCCACTGAAGCTGCCGCCTTGGCAAAGGTCACAGAGCTATATGCCAATGATCGGGAGACCCGCAACTCGTTTTCGCGGGCCGTTGCAGAGATCGTCAGACTCCCCGCTATTAACGGGAAGCTCGTCCTTATTGGCGTGGGTAAGAGCGGGATAATAGCTCGGAAGCTCGTGGCCACATTTACTAGTCTCGGCATATGTGCTGTCTTCCTGCATCCCACAGAGGCTCTCCACGGCGACCTCGGGGTTCTCCAAGCTAATGATACTCTTCTTGTCATTACATTCTCTGGCAAAACGCCCGAGCTACTGCTTCTCCAAAGTCATCTTCCTTCACATCTCCCTACCATCCTTCTTACAGCACATATCCGACCAGACGAATGCCCATTCATCCGTGCCCGACCATGCACTATTTTACTTCCGACTCCGATCCCAGTGCCGGAAAAGACGTCATTTGGCGTCAGCGCACCCACATCTAGTACAACCACTGCACTTGCTCTTGGAGATGCCCTCGCCATGACAGCAGCTCAAGAACTCTCCAACACGCCCGAGAACCCTAATGGCCTATCGGACGTCTTCGCGACTAACCATCCAGGCGGGGCCATTGGTCAAGCCTTCCGCGCCGCTCCGCAGACTCTCGCGGATCTCCTTACCAACTCAGTCGACGAGATCCCACTTGTTGAAGCGTGTGCTGGGGCTGCCGGTGGGTTAACCTGTGCAGATGTTCTTCGTGCCGGATTCGACGTTATGACTTCGGGAGGCACTGGAGGCGGCTGGTTACGACTTGTCGATGGTGGGTTTCTCCCACCTGGGCGGATCCAGACAATGCGTAATGAGCAGATGAGTCTTCGGATCGAGGACGTGCCGGGGTTGGTGGTTACGAGAGATGATATGGTGGAGATCTCGGGAAAGACAAATGTCCGGGTGGCGCAGGATCTTGTGCGGAGTACAAATGTTGTTCAAGGCGGTGTGGAGTTTGGCAGGGGAGATGACGCCGTGGTTGCGGTTCTTGATGAGCGGGGTATGATTATTGGAGTTTTGGAGGGCAGTGCGGTTTTGAGTCAGTGAGTTTTTGTTCGAAAATGAGGGATGGATGGCTTTGACGATTTTACGACCGTTTTTTTGTTTTGGATTTATATTGTATTTATGTTAATGTGTCTTGCGTCGTTTGAGACGCCTTTTCTAAGTATGGATATCTTTCTCGAGCTACATCGTCATGTATGTATGTACTGTAGATCTGATTCCCGATGTTGTGTGACATTCATCGCACCTTTAAACACCCAATGCCGCTGTCACTTGCTTTCTACATTGGCAGGTCTTTTGTCTGACATGTGAAGAGTCGATTGGTCAGCTGGGTATCTGTTATCTTGCTCAGTAGCACTGATATATTGCCGGTTTTTCCTTACTGTGGACCCCGCGTTATGTTTGTACGATATACATGCATGTTTCATGCAGACAAGGATTGGAATGATTAGAGCCCTGTTGGACAATTAACACTAAACTTGCATCATTTTCGACTCATTACGACATCGGAGGTTGATTTCGGAGGTCGCTTTTGGTGCTCTAGGGTTGAGATAGGGTTATTGGGTCAAAGGTTGGGCTAACTCCGCATTCGGCGAAAACGAGATAATGGATGAACCGTATGAATACGAATAGACACAGTGAGATTGTCGACAAAACCATACTTTCTCACACTGTCATACCACGGTCCAATCCGCATCGTCATGATACGCACCCACCTTTTATCAAAGCAATTGGTTATCGCCAATTGGCCGTTTATCCAGATGACGGTATATGTCGATAATGCACGCTCCACGAGTGGTTAGCTGGACGTTCCCAAGCGTAGTGAAGTAGGCAATGTCATTACTGGGGTGAAGGGTTCCGTTTGGACGAGCGGGAATGCTTCCGATTGTGATTTGTCATATGGGAAGCGGGTGACGGTACATTGACGTGCGTGGGAAGGTGGAGAGATGGTATATTGGGGAGTTGCCATTGGATCGGGGACGATCGAAGGGCGTGCGTATGCTTTGATGACTTTGGGATAGATGGATGTTGAGTTGGCACCGATTACGGTGGGTTTTGTTATTGGATTGGTGAGAAGAGCCTGCATAAAACACCAAAACAGCCATGTGTCGTGTGTCTTGTGTCCCCTAAACTCACATCCCTTCAAAAAAACATTCTTCGATCTGTCACCGCCTTGCTTCATCAGCCTTCCATATTCAATCAATCGTGTGGCAAGCCCTGCCATCTCCAAGCCCTCTATTCCTTGCATCTGGAGCGCTATAAATCCCCAATCTGTGGCGCTAGGCAGACCCGCTGAACCCCCCGAGCGTCAAATTTTTAGCTTCCCTTTTGTGCCATTTTTTTGCTTGGAAATCAATCGGGTATTAATTTTTCGAGGAGTGTGTGTATTTTTATATTTTGGAAATTTCATACATACTTAGGTACCCGTTTATCGCCGATTCCCTTGGACTTGTCTTGGTTCTTTCCATCAATCTTTTCAGTATTCATAGTTTCCTGAATACTTGTCAAGTCTGGATTGTCTTTGAAACGGGACTTGCCTTTTTGCATTTTTTTTCTATTGCGTCATCTCTCTTTCTGACTCGCTCGGTTCTTCAGCATCGACCAATTTCTCCACAATCTATTTAAACTACCACCACCACTTTAACTACATTCTACCCGTTTTTTTCTCCTCCTTGATCTTAAAAACCTACTTTACCTACTCGATACAACAACTTCCAATACTCACCACGCCTCAATAGGCATTCGTAAAAATGGCTCCTTCCACAGTCACCATCGACCTCGAAGATGACCTCGACTTCTCATTCGCCCCCACGCCTCCGCCAAAGACCCCCATAACTGCCCCCACATCAGTCCCCGCCGCCGCCGTCGGCCCCGTCCCTTCCGTATCTACTCAACGAACCCTCCTTCTTGCCCCGCCATCTCTCGCCGCCAACCCCGATGCTCTTTCCCGGACTCTCGCCACTACGAACAGGGCTACTACCGACCTGCAGATGCTTGATCGTGTAGCCGCCGGTCATGCGAACATTCCCATGGCGGCCTACGCCGCGGTGATTATCCTGGCTGGTGCGGATGGTACGGCTGATGATGTTATGCCGTTTTTGGGTCGGAATGTGTTAGGTTCTGTTTCCGATGCCCTGGCGCCGGGCGGTGTGTTGAGAGGTGCTGGGTGTGCGGAGGGCAAGGTTGTTCGGGAGGCTGTCTTGGCTGGTCTCGTTAGTAACGATGAGGGTTTCGAAAAGCCAAAGTACGAGGAAGCACCGGTACAGATCTCTTTGAAGAAGAATGTCATCATGCCCAAGGCTAATGCCGATGGCTCGGTGGCTCTTAACTTCAACAAGAACAGAGTGAATTCCGACGGATCAGTGCCCTTATCCTTTGGAAAGAAAAAGGTCAACGCTGACGGTTCCGTACCGTTGTCATTCGGCAAAAAGACGAACCCCGATGGTTCCGTCCAGCTCTCATTCGCCAAAAAAGCTAACCCAGATGGCTCCATCCCTCTCTTCTTCGGCCGCAAGACCAACCCAGATGGTTCCGTACCTCTTTCATTCGGTCGTAAATCCAACCCCGACGGCTCTGTACCCCTCTCATTCGGCAAGAAGAACGCCGCTCCTAACGCAGACGGCTCGATTCCCTTGTCTTTCGGCCGTAACGCCATGTCTTCTATCGACGGCACCTCCTCTCTTAAACGCCCGCTGGCGTCTTCTTACGATGCCCCTGCCAAGGTCATGATGTCCACGCCTAACGGTGTAGGCTTCGATGATCTTGATGACGACCTTGATGACTCTTCAGACGACGATTTGATGGATGAAGATGAATTAATCACCGATGAAGATCGCTTCCGCGAAATCAAAGTCCGTAAGTACATTTCCACCTTCCAACGTTTCATACCCGAAATTCTAACATGCCTAGCAACCGACTGTCTCCCTAAAGCCGGCAAGCGTCGCCGCGCCTGTAAAGACTGTACCTGCGGTCTCGCCGAACGTCTTGAAGCCGAAGATGCCGCACGTCGCGCAGCCGCCAACGCCCGTCTCGCCTCCCTCTCATCAGACTCCGTCTCCTCCGTCTCCTCCGATTCCACTCCTGCCCCCGCAACCCCCGCAGGTCTCTCATCTTCCCCCACAACTACCCCCGCCACCGCCACCTTCCCTCCATCTACCGCTTCAGCATCTTCGTCCCGTGTTGCTGCTGCGCCTAAGCAGGATACCGTCATGCTTGTGGAGGATGACCTGGACGAAATCGATTTCACTGTGGAGGGCAAGACGGGTAGTTGTGGAAACTGTGCGTTGGGTGATGCGTTTAGATGTGACGGGTGTCCGTTCATTGGAATGCCGGCTTTTAAGCCTGGCGAGGAGGTTCGCTTGTTGCGGAATGACGTGCAGTTGTAGATTTCTGGATCCTGGTGGTCTTGTGTTGTTTTCATGATTGGGTTTTATGTCTTTTTGGCGTTTTGTTTCCCGGGGCGTTTGGATTATGTACAGGAGGGGTGACTCCCGTCTATTGAAAATTGGTTTATTGGGTTGGTTCCTATGCTCATCTGTAGATCAGATGTATTGCTTATTGCTTTTATTAGATATCATTGTTTTCTCATCATTTCTTAACAGTATTGAATAACATTATGAATCACGTTTACACAACACAAAAATATGGAAAATCCACCATGAAAAATATCTTGCATGCATATCTATACATCATCATCCAAAAACAACTAATCAAGCAAATCTAGTGCCGTACAATAAACCACCACAACTCAGCTCCCGTGTGTCCCAGTCTAGGGCCGGGGACTTCTAAGCCCCGGGGCTCTAGTTCCCACCACCGGCTTATCGTCATCCGAGTCCTCTGACTCGGCTCCGCCAACACTGTACCGATCCAAGTTAATATCCGTCGGCGTCTGTAACAATCTCTCATCAAACTCCGCCGCTGCAGCCTCAACATCGCGAGAACGTCTACCGCCAGGTCTAGAACCCATGTGGATTGGGCCGCTGTCCAAACCCTGATATCCCTTGTTCTTCTGGCGATCTCTCCAGACGAACCAGCCGCCAAAGATGGCAGCGGCCGAGACAACTACGAGGACAATCTCTCCAGACTTGCGGTACGCGTGCCACTTGGCATCCTCGACTTCCTGCTCGTGGTGATCGGCGTCGGTTGTTCCGTCGTTGTGGGGGGAGGTACCGTTGGCGGGGTGAGAGCCGGATCCGGTGCTGAGTTCTTCGCCTTCGATGTGGCTGTTCCAGTTGTTGATCTTGGTGTAGACGGGATCGATACCCATGATACGGTTGGCCATATCCAGAGTACGTTCCGGCCAATCCACAGGGACCATGTGGGAGGCTTCGTTGAAAAGAACAAAGGTCATGTTACGGGCTTGTTGCCACCAACCGGCGTTGGCGTCGTTGAAGTGCCATTCATTACGGGGGGCGATTTGGCCGTTGCCAATTTCAAAACCCTTGGCGTCGTTGAAGGTAAGGTTGTCAATCAAAGCTGCAGTACCCATCCAGTTGCAAATCAAATCTTCAGATCCCGAGAACAGCGTAACGGGCATCTCCTTGAGAATCTCGGGCAGCAAAATAACTGATGGCTTGTCCTGGTGACGACGCATAGCAGAGCCGACCGCACCGCTGCATTCAGTCCATCCAGCAGTTTTGCCAGAATTGATGTGCAGGGCTTCAGTAACATCCTTGCGACGCAAGTACTTAGTGACGGCAGGAAGATCATCGGGCCAGTTCATGCCGCAGGAGGGGTACGTGTCCTGAAGACGAACGTCGTACATGTTGTAGCACATGTTCTTGCCGGCGTCGTTAATCTTCATCGTGTTCTTCAAGAATCCAGTCAAAATACCTTCGCAACTACCGTAGTCGACATGGTCAAGATGATCGTTGGCGAGAACACCCTTGCACTTATTCCAATCCTGTTCAAGACGGTTACGAGCCTGGTTGTTGGTCACAAGCTTCTTCTCCAGGACGAAGTCGTAAACCGCCTTGTACTGCTCGACAGGCGCAATCCAGCCGTTACCAATCAGCAAGTTCTTAAGGTTCCAGGCGTTGTCGGTGTGCTTCTTATTGCGGTCGATGATGGCCTTGGCGATGTATGGAATGTACTGACCAGCAAAGGACTCGCCGGCCAGGTACAATTCATCCTGTGCATACTCGGGGAACATATCAAAGAACTTCTCGAGGAAGGTAATCATGTTGTCGGCCATGGCGTCGAGCCCACTGATATAGCTGTCGGTATCAACATAACTGAAGCCCGTACCCACTGGGTTGTCGACAAACAAAAGGTTGGCAAACTGGTTCCATGAGCCATTGTTGAAGGTGAGCTTTTGGTCGGGCGTCACTCTGTACGGCCCAATCTCCATCATGGCGCCATCCTCCGACGAACATCCAGGGCCACCATTGAGCCAAAGAATTGTGCGTTGTCTTTCCGCAATGTGTTGGTTTTGGAAGTGCCAAAAGAAGATATTTCCGTTATGTTCTGGGGTGATCTCGATGTGGCTGCAGGGCACAAAAAGCAAGGACATGTTAGCATAAACTGTATATGTACGGTCGTCGATTCAATGTTATCGGTGTGGCTTTCTTACCCAGCATGCATCTTAATCTCGGGCGACGCCGGAGCGCCTGGTAAACTCTTCACATAGTAATCGGCAGCTGACGCATGTTCGGCGGAAGCATAACCGGTGAAGACGGCAGCCGAGGCAGCGGCAGTCACCAACTTGAACAGCATTTCCAAGGGATTTTCCGGGTTGATTCGACAGTGATTGTACCGCAAAAGCGGGAGGGATAATTCGGTGCTTTTTTGACTGGTCGTTGGTTGAGCTGGTATGGTGGAAACCGGGATTGCACAAAGACTGTCGAGAATCGTCACGGGCGGATGCACAGCAGCGATGCGGGTTCTGGTCAATGCAATGCTGTCCCGTCGATGGTGAATGCGCTGGGTAAATTATGAATCCAGAACCGACGATATTCCCGACCTGTTAGGGGCGCCTAGTCCAATCAAGCCACGCAAGTCTATGTAAAACGCGCGCTCTGGTCAAACTAATTGCACGTGCGGTAGTGGTTCTGAAGCCTCTGTAAATAGTCGTCGGTGGAGAATTAAAGCCAGTAAAGTAGAAGGTTGAAGCAATTGAGCAATGCGAACGAGGTGTACGAGTGAGAGAGCCGACAGCTAGGTCAATTCGCTGTTCAGGCTTATCCAGCGCTAGATTTCTTGCGGCTGGCGAAGGTGACGTCGGCGTGGGTCCGGGATTCTCTTTGTAATGAATAGTGGCTCAACAAACGATTGAATTATAGTGCAGACCTAAATCATGGAAGTGGCCAAGAATTCTAGATGAGGGGGAAAATGAGAGAACAATTTTGTTGTAACAATGTCTAATCTACAGCAACAAAATTCACACACACTCGTTTCATACAATTTCACAGCCTTGCGTAGTTACTTCGTTTTTTTTTGTGGGCGGCTGAGACACAGTTGCTTGCAATTGGACGACTATCGACGTCACCTGTTGATTTACCCAACCATTGTGTAGGAATTGAGAAATTCTTAAACTGAATATGGACTAAAAAAAGACGTCTTTCTCTTCAAAGTCTGTTGGCCGGATTAGGAAATGCATTAACAATAGAACGGCTCCGGGATGTAATGATTTAAATAGAGTGGACACTCTGGCTTACTTAGAAACAGCCGTTGATGATATCTCCATTTGAAGATAGTTTTATGTAGATTTCTTATCCTAAGGGTTGTGTCAATTAACCTCAATGTGTTACCTCATCCATCAAACCGGAGATTCCGGAGACAACGGCACAAAACCCTAGACACCTCCGCTAATTGTAACCCTATCCTCCGAATTTTCCACCCCACTAGACTATCACGACGTCATTGGTAGCTTCATATAAGCTTTCTGTTTGAGTAATTCATTTATAACAAACCTAGTAAGTCACTTGAGTACTTTGACTGAAACATAACTGACACTTGTCACCAGATTTAACCCATCACAATGTCCAAGACCTACATCGTTGAGCACCTTGACCCCGAATTGGGTGTCTGGTCGGAGCTTGAGTACCTGGCTATTGCTAAGGAGACTAACGCGGCTGGTGGTACTTTCTGCCTGTCATCTCTCCCCGAAGCTTTCAAGGTACCAGAGAAACTTGCCAATGAGCCGGCTTTCAAGGCCGAGCGCCGCGGTGTCGAAGAAATGTACGCTGGTGATCTGAAGGGTCGCGTGTGTCTTTTGGATCCTGCGGCTAAGCAGGACCTGTCGCCCGAAGACGGAGACAACTTTGACGTGTTCTTGTTTGGTGGCATTCTGGGTAAGTCCGACGGGGCGTGTTCGTAACTGGCCACAAAAGCCCAAAATCAAGTGTTTGAAGGCGGTACATGGAGGGTATAAAAGGAATCGTGGTGAACGGGCGGTAGACCGTCTTTCGGGGCTTCTGTGCGACACAGCAGACAAGGCTGTGTGTCGTCTTGTGCGGGGGCGGATGGGGTGTGTGTGGTCAAATCATGGTGACTCGACATGGCGGCATTATATGTGGCCAAAAATATGGACTAGTTTGGCCGTCCTCGGACTGTCGGCAACAGCTAACATTCATCTCATCACAGGCGACGATCCCCCGAGAGGTTAGTAAAGAGTAACACGAAAAGGATCTGCGGAACCGATAGGCTCCGCAAACCAAAAAGGCGCCGAGGTACAACCTACAACGCCACTTCTGGTCCAAGGCTACTCGACGCAACCTTGGTCTACTTCAGCATATTGCCACCATTGTGTCGGGTGTTGCGAATTATGTGGCCCCGGAGAGTCTCGGAACCAGAGTCGTTGTTATATCGGTAGTCCGAGTGGTGGGCCGTGTGCTGACTTATCTTCTCTTGCTTTTTGCCTTTTTTGTGGGAGATAGACCGTACTTCTGAGCTGCGCAAGAAGGGCTTTGAGGGCCGTAGACTCGGCCCTATTCAGATGACTACCGACACCGCCGTGCGCGTCACCCGCAAGGTCGTCGAGGAGAAGTGTAAGTTGCATGTATTTGAGTTGTTCACACCCCCCCTCTCCCCCTTTCGTCCTCATATCGTATAGGCATAGAACGGACCAGAAACCCTCCGATTCTTCTCACTGGTTACAACGTCATGCTGGCCCGTCCATGACCTCGCACAACACCGTCAGCACGCATGTACACCAGACCGACAGGTTATTACATGGCAGTCTATACATGTATGATGTACAACCCTCAGCTCTATAAGGTCCTCGCCGTCGTCCTATGATATCACGAGCGGTTCTCGTCGATCAAGCCTGTTCGTCCTATCCTGGCGCCCCATTCCAGTCTGTAATACATATGGTCACTAGCGCAACCAAAACTCCACAAACGCCTCTTTCCTCCGTTCCGCTCAATGTGCCACATGTTGGCGCTGGTTGATGTGGTATAGGGACAGTGTGCTGCGTGTGGGGTTCGTTGTGTTGTTTGGCCGTGTGTTTGGCTCTTGTGGTATTGGGGTCAGGCGCCACTTTTTTGGGGGGCACAGAGAGGCGAACGGAGACTTGTATTGGATTGGTGGCTTTGGTGAATAAGCAGATGTATGGCCTTGTCCAACAGCCGGTTATCCATGGACGTCTGCGTAACCTATCACAGCAGGGAACCGGCAGCTACATACATAACTACGGAAAGCAGGGTGGCCATCTCTCTGTAACAAACGAGACAAAAAGGCACCGAGAGGCAGGGCTGGACACTGTGGTTTTTACGTGCAGGTTGGCAGGGCAGTAATGGTGGCACAAGATGTAGAGGAGATGGGTCTACAGAAATGTTTGACGCTGTGGTTCTGCAGCAGGGTTTGGTTTCTCTGCATTGCTGCATGGCTTCCTTCTGGCATGGACTCGGGAGACACTCTTGTCTAACGATTACAATCCTCGGTCAACCATCTTTGCTCCATCTTGTTATCTGATTCTTGCTCTCTATATGACGCCGTCCAGTTGAAATTCCATATTCATGGATCCCCATAATGACGCAGGACTGTAAGCGACTAGAAGCAAGTGGATGGCTAGTCGCATGGAGCTTCTGGCTCCGGACTGTGGCTGACCAGTGTACCCATCTCTGTGGTGTTATATAGTGTATATCACGTGCTATAGCCCGGGAGGAGCTACTATAGCTGCAGTGTAGCCACACGTTTCTTTTCTCTCGAATGTCGTTTGTTGTTTTTTGCCTCTTTGGGATTTGTCACTGACAGCTCTTTCTTGATAGACACTCTGGAGACTGTTCCTGTTGTAGACCACCCCGAGTTCAAGTTCAACGAACACGAGTCCACACAGATGCCCTTCAGATATGTGACTGACGAGGCTGGCAAAGCCATCATGCCCGAGGTAAGTCCTAGATCAGACCAGTTCCACATCTCGAGTACAACAAAGACTGGATCAGGCCAGATGTAGCGCACATAGCTGTGTGCATATGATGCATGATCCCTTGTGGGTTTTTCTCGGGCGGAAGAAGCACGGCCGACAGCTGGACCATCCACAGTGACACAACGGCCAAATAATAGTTACGCCGTGTGCCAGGTTATATCATCCCACCAGCCAACAAGTGGTGTAACTTGACATATGCGCCGTAGTCCATGTGGCGGACCGGTTCAAACAAAAGCTATAGCGCACGATCAATCACCACCAGCCAAGAGTCCAAAGGAGAATACAAGACATAGATGAAGACTAACGAGGGTTTTCTGATGTTTTAGGGTATGTTGGAACTTATCCAGCACGACTCGGAGAAGGCGGTTAACGACCTCTTCTAGGGTCGCACAGAGAATTGACTGGTCCGAGAGCAGATGACAGTGACAGCAATGGGCGTAGTGAACGACAGCTGTTTTTCATTGGCAATGGGAAAGGGCATGTTGATAGTAAACGAAAAGGCTTTGAATGTTGTCACATTACTAGCCAAGTTGAATAAAACTGTACAAATTAAATAGAGCTTAGTGATTGAATGTATAAGTATAGTATCAACCAAATCGGTAGAGAAGACATTGATGGACTTTGAGCACGTGGAAGTGACAGCCTCATGGCAATAAGTTGGTCTTAATTGCCTTTTGGCGCCATCTATCTTTATCTTTTGAAGTCTCCGAGTCACTTTTCCTTTGAGCTACGCTGACATTCAACCAGTGACAAAGAATCGTGTCCAACAAAGAAATCTATAATTCACTGGAACTACGCCATCGGACCATGGCTATTCAAATATAGCAGCTACCCGAGCCTAGAATCACCGGACTTGCCACGAAAGCCCATGGGGGCAACGAATAGGCTCTTTAAAAGATAAATGTGGGTGTTGGAACTAGCCTGTTGAGTTACAGCGGTGACCTTTGGGGCTATATGCACCTATTTGGTGGAATCATATCATTCAATCTATATCGGGTGAATGAGTTCCAAGTCAAGTCCGTACGCAGTGCGAGTATAAAGCATGCAAGTGCGAGTATATAGGACGTTTGTCGAGTCTACGTCGTGCGAGGGGATTAAAAGAGAGTCAAGTGACGACAGAGACAAAGACGGCAAAACAATAGGGAGTTCCTCGGTCACCCCCTCCTCTTCGGTAACTATAGCACCGCATGTCTCATCCAAGCCCGACCTCCTTCGTCTCTCCACAACCTCTCTCATTTGTCCTGGCTTCATTCTTCCTGGCCTCCAGGAATCCCGTGGGTTACATGCATCGGGCCACCGTCCAACCGTGGCAGAAACTGGCGCTGGACAACTGCAGATATTCACCCGGGTGGATGCAGTTCATGCGTGTCCGGGGCCAAAGAGTAGGAAAAGGGAGGAAAGGCAATAACAGATGGAGAGTGTCTTGTTTGTTGGTGGGGCGGTTCTGAACTAACGAATCATACGGCAAGAGGGGGGAGTGGAGAGACCCGGCCGATAGCAGTGCGGTGCGGTTCGGATGGTTGAAGAGGTGTACGATAATCCTGCCGTTGCGGGGTTCTTTGATCCGTCGGGCCAAGCTAGGAAATCTAAAGCCCGTTCTGATGGTTATGTCGCCGCCAGCCTCAGGCCATGTGGTTCCTTTTTCCTCCCTGGTAGTTTACAGCAACCGTCTGACTGTGTACATACAGACATGGTCTAATCGTGTATATCTATACATACAGTCTTACAAGTGACCCCGTCGCCACTAACCGGGCTTGCTTTTTCTCTCCTTCCCGCCTTATTCTGTTCGTCCTCTTTATTGTGCTTGTTCTTCTCCCACCTTGCCACCGTTTCCTCGGAATTTCCTTCTTGGTTGGGCGTGGTGCGTCTAAAGGATTTCCGGCACACAGTATAGCGTTGCAGTGGGCATGGCCCAGGTTCGTCGTAGATGCGTCTGACGTAGCAAGTATAGTGGACAAAGTATGGCATGAGGGAGTGAAGGGCTAGGCCTGCATGTGACGGTCGGTAGGAGGCCTTCATGCAGAGTCATCCTTTTCATCTAGTAATCCTATGTGAGTGGTGATAGGCGGTTACTAGCATCCTCGGGCTAAAGTAGATGTACGAATGGTTGTTTAGATATCATAATCGTTGTCAATCACTGTCAATCGTGTAGTGTCCACCGATGGTCCCCCATAACCACCACTTGCTATACACTTGCTATACACTTGACATCACTCAAATGCGGTGTAGTACATATCAATCATATTTACAGAAACAAGCTAGTTCCATATGCCAAGCAGTACTTTACCTTCCATGTCTCTCTCAAAGAAAACAACTAAACTACACACGCAGACACTATGATCCGGAAACTCCCTCACATGAAACAACTAGACAAGTCCCGCCCGACCGTCCATGCCACCAATGGAACTAACAGGGGTGGCAACTATGTAGATATGGACATACAAGAGTCATGGTCTTCAGAACGGGTTATTCTGACTGATCATGGGATGGGGCGCCGTAGTTGTTTCCATAAGACTTGTCTCGTGGTTACTAGGTTTTAGGTGTCATACACGGGGAATGGAAACAACGGATCTTGCTTGAAGAACTTTGGGATGGTTAATTGGATGACTTGGTCGGTTTAGCTCCGAGCCATAAACACCTTTGTAATCAAGTTCTCATAGTCAGATGAAGGGATCAAACGGGCTATGCATAACAGGTCTACCAACACGTTTAAGGCTTACGTTGCTATTCTCGATGATTAGCAGATCGACAATAGAGCTATATAGACCAACATGCATAACCGTAGCTGACAAGTGATAACAACTTTATTCCCAAGTATTGTTTTCTTCAACTCAGTGGATGTTACAGGGGAATTCGGCTCATCGACAGATAATCCTCAGGCCATGAAGCACTAGTGACAAAGATCTATCGTCCAAGTGTCATGTCCTTGTATCTGTTGGCGTTTAAGCTCATGGACGCATCAAATGAATAGTGAACATCATACACACATTACTTGGAAACAAGAGTGTCTCACGCAAGTTCCCACGATACATATCCGTAAATAACCAACTCACATAAAAAAAATCATCAGTGCGCGTTCTTCGTCTCTGTCTCCGTCCATGTTATTGACTACAACATAACATTGAGTCGTCTGACAATCGTCCCCTCTCCGGCCCCACATTCCCCAAAAAACAACAGATCAAGAGCACTGTTCCCGTCGACAGCGTAGGTAACATCCGCCACCAACTTCCTTCTTTCTCGCAAGCCGCCCTGGTTAACTCACGGCCGCCTCAGCCTTCATTGTCCATCCACTTGGACTCATTTTTCATCCAACAGAAGCCACGGAAACCCCACAACCCGCCCAGAAAAGAACAGGCACTATAAAGCACTTCTGTCTGTTCTGCGGCCGTGGTCCAACACCAGCGCACAGCCAAACTCGAGCCTATACATTCACCACGTCAGGGCTGGTTTTGCATTTTGGGACAATTCTCAAACCATTGATAGATTGACACCCTTTCATCATTCTTTCCCTGGAAAAGAATGCCCCGGTCAATGTGCCAGGTTCTCAGTCCCTTTGTTGTCTCTTTTTTCTAACGACTTTCACATTAATCCCTGGTGAACATGAGGTTGTCTTGTTGTTTTTTGTATGCCATGTGAATAGGCCCCGTCATCGAAGGAGAAAAAGGAAGACACGAAGGAATAATCAAGAAGAGAAAGTGATCGAAAAAAATGTCGCTTCTGATTACTACATCTGCATTTGTGACTATGACGGTAACGGACAAAAGGCACAAATTAAAATCCGTATATATTGAAAACACATGATTCGTCAGATAAGTCGAGAAAATAGAAGTTCATGTAGAAGAAGGCAAAAATCTATAGGGCATTCAACTGATCGTCGGTTTCTTTCTAATCAGTGACTTGCGTGATGTTTTATTTTGGTGTCTGTACCACGCGAGTAGAAACAAACCCTAAGCTTTTTTCCGATACTGTCTCAAATTCAACGTGACGTTGGGTAACGACTGGAAACTAAACAGTTGTTCTGGAAATGGCATACATACAAGATCATGTTGCTTTGAATAACATCATCGTCTTTTGGGCTTCGTTCTGTTTCGTATATAATCTTTCTCATCTGCCGGCTTATGTATGGATGAATATACATTCAACTTTGTGCACAACTGCCATTAACCGCGATAGACGTTCAAAATCCCTCGGGCACTAATGGCGTGCACAATGTCATAAACACACCCTGGCTGCATATGCAATCTCAATCCTAGCTTAGTGGCAGTCTGGAAATCGCTTTTAGACCGGGCACTGTGCTTGGTGGGGAAATGATATGCAAGGCACGAAGCGTGGAGACCAAGGCCCAAATTAAGAGCCAGTAGGCGGACATATAGGGTAAAATACTAGGATGAACATGTCCGTAAAGGAATAAGTGAGACCACAAGTAAAGAAAACGAAGTAGTCGTGACGAGCGGAGTATCATCTGATGAGAATGGTCTTTCAGTTACCACATCGGCCGTGCCGAATACATAATCTGGACGATGAATAAGCCATCTTCAATAGAGATTCCAAGCTTGGTTGAAAAAACACATGGTAACGCCAAAGCTTCTCTGGCTTATACTGAACTGAGAGAAGCCGTGCCAAACCGCCCACCTGTACGTATTTTCCATGCCGATTTCTTGTCTTCGCCTTGGTCGTCCCTACCTAAGCCACTATATCCCACCAAACATCACGTTGAAACGTGGCGTCCAAACTTACGAATGAAGAATTTGAAGAAAAAAAAGAAAAGGTATCCAATGTTACTATGATATCGGACATGTGCTCGTTGACCTCTTCTTTGTTCTTCATTGTCAAGGAGCCCTATTGGGCCAACAGGATGCTGCCGTTCATGCTTTTTCGCCTGGTTCACTTTGATTATCCATCCTCACGCTATTTTTTCACACTTGCACTAATACGGAAAAAATCAAGATACACTAAGTAAGTTTGGCAAACATGGCCCGTAGATGAGACGTGCAAACTAAGTAGCCGTTTTGTGCAGTTGTAATGGACCAGCTCGGACAGTTGATTAACCTTTGTCTGCGTCATGCACGCTTGGTCGTGTTGTCCGTCGGTCGACAAGACCTCGAACCGCCCCGTCAAGTCTCCTCCTTTTGACTCTTTTTTTTTTTCTTTTCCTTGCCGACATCCTAGTGACCATCAATGACTTCTGCTGCCTCCTCCCGTCCAACAACGCCTTGACCTTCTAGCAAACTGAGGCCTTTAAACGACCCCCCACATACAGAGTTTCCTGGTTCAATCGGACATCTGCCGACCCTCTATATGTTAATGTGGTTAACTACTAGTGTCTGTTCTAATATACAGGCCCCGTTTCTGTTGGTGAGTTTGGGTGTTCCAATGCGACGCTTTGTCGTGGCTCATCCCGCGTATCTTGAACCGTTTAGCTTTGGCCCACTACTGGCCTCCGGATGTCGTCTAAACGTACTGGCGATCGACTAATCTTGCCGTTTTCGTGGGTCATCATCATTAAGTATCGCCATGTGGTGTTCCGGTAGACCCCAATTCCAGAATCACCAACCAACTTCCAAGTCGGCATAACAAAACAGACAGATCTCATGTGCCCTATGTAAACATTGTTTATTGACTGTCTATCAAACCCAGTCCACACTGTTTAATTAAACAAATCATGCATGCAGTAAATCACACTCTTTTACCCGCCACGGAAGCCTCTTACGCATATTCCAACAAACTCATTCATCACTCACGTTACTTGTTTCTTCCTTCCGACACCCCCACCAACGCGGCATTTCCGATTCTCCAGCACCAGTTTGTCGGTAACCCTCTAGTCAATCCGAAACAACCCTAACTTTTCTAAAATTAAAGTGCCTCTGTCACATTCTCGTCACAACGTTCAAGGACGGGTGACAAAGACAACAACGTACTGCAAGGTGATGGTAATGGTATAGCCGAACTCGGTCCAATTTAACTAACCGCAGGAATGAGCAAAATACAGACGTCTGTTGGAACGTTCTAGGGAAGCTCTGAGACACAGTTTATTGTCTTTTGTGGATGGCTGTCAAAAAGGAATATTAGTCTCAGTGTGTGTGTGGGCGAATCAGTAATGTCATCGAAACTCACGTCCCGTTCCGCGACAACTAAGACCTCTGTCAAAGACAAATACTACAAGTAAAAGACTTACGGGTCATCCGTACATTTTCTCCTTTACAAAAATACAACATCTCTGAGCAAAAGACTACAACATGCGTATTTGATAACCCTACAGTTGCCCAATTACTATTGTTCCACGAGAAACCCCTGATAATTTCTCACTTTTGATACCAGATTCACGAAATTATGTCTCCAAATCGAAGCCGATGCGAAGATTCAACTCTGGATAGTCACACTTTATCCTTGTCCATTTTACAGCTAACAAGTCCCCCCACTATGCCTATTCTCGCTTGACCCATGATCGACGCTATTGATGCCTCGCTAAGCCCAAGAAACCGAACAGAAAACATTGGCGTCCCTTGAAATGTGAATGCAGGAACACTTATAGCTATCCGGCGGAGCTACTTCCCGAAGAGAAGGGTGATTTTCTTTATACAACGGACAAATGACTCTTGGCTTGACTAGGGCCCAGCACATCACGGGAATGGCGACAAACAGACATGGCGTTAAAGGAGGGACGCCACGAACAGCTGGTTGATGGTTAACTAGATACCATGGCCGGTAGCGAGGTCACGACGAACATGGCGTCGTTTGGCACTTGGATTCAGTCAATTGTGGCGTTCGTCGGCAATAGGGCAGCTGGTTTCAGGACGACCTATGTCCACTTGGTCACAAATCCGAATATCTTGACTCCATGGACCATATTGGCTAGAACGAAGCCATAGTGTTACAAGTACACTATCAACGGACCGTATCAACAATATCCAATATCAAACCATGGCCCCCTTTCGCTACCGTATACCCAATTTGTATATTCACTCATCTACACACATGGTACATTCCAGGAACACCCGCACAAGATCTGCATTTCATATTCTCTACGCTAACTGCGCCGCGTTCTGCCGCCTACGCCGCAAGTGTACCCAGAGATATCTTGACGTGTCGAGAACGTAACCCAGGGACTGCAAATCCAAAGCCAACATTTGAATTGCCGAGGTTGATATTGAAAGCCATGGTCTTCCATTGTCTGGGCCCTCGGAGAGTCTGAATGTACATGTCGTACATGAACTAGAGACTAAAGACAAACATTGAATGGCTTTGATGAAAAAGAGAAATTATCATCTTTTCCGTCCAGGGATGAAAGGAGGAAGCGACAGATGTGAGATTCGTCCGCTTTGTGGGGTGAAACGGCGCTTGTTATTTGTGATTGTTCTTGTTGTGTGAATTGTATGGATGATTCAAAAAAGTAACAAAAGCGATAGTCAAGGCCCAACCAGGATTCGAACCTGGGCTTACGGAATCAGAATCCGACGTCCTAACCAACTAGACTATTGGGCCATGTATTGTTGAAGACTACTATGGTAATTAGACGTCAAGAATTTCCCGCGTCTGTTTGGTGCGGGTTCGTGAGAAATTAGCCTTTCTCACGATTTGCTAAAAAATCAACGTCAAGATCTGAAAACACCCCTTCAATATGTACAGACATACAGTACCCAAAACATTTCCCCAGAAACATTTCTGTCACCCCTCGCAAATTCTCCGCAGCCTGATCCCACACCTTACCCAAACAAGCATACTGCCAACGCATTGTACACACACGCCCTCTGTCTTTTTTTTTCTTTTTCCCTCCGTTTTGTTCATTTTCTTCCCGTAAAATCACCCTAACCCCAGTCCAACAACCACCAAAATGACCTGTTTGTGCACCATGACGCACTTCTGAAACCCTCTCCACCGAAGCCCCTCTGTGGGCTGATGGGATGGTCCCGTTCGCACAAGGCGCTGTCCTTTTTTTTCTTTTTCTCTGGGACTATTGAATGGATGGCTGAACTGCGTGCGTGGTGAGTTTGGGCTTTTATCGGCCAGCCAGCCAGCCATGGGCTGGTGACATAGGACGATTCTATTCTGTACAGCAACTAAAGCAATATGACATGAACGTGTTGGTCTGTTGGTGCGGATGAATCTGGCGCATGTTTGTGAATTTACATGCATACGTTTCTTTGGTGAGACGGAAGGTGGGAAGCACTGATGTCATTGATAGCTGTTGATGTCATTCTAATGATGCTTTGTGTGGGTAGGACAACGACTACATTCAAGCTGGTTGGTCTGGCGTCTACAAGACGGGCCGAAACTCGACTAACAGACGGATCATATTCCTTTCACTGGATTCCTTCCTTTGCGCCGGCTAAATCAAGTATGTACAACCAAGAAAGAATGAACTGTTCGCAGTTTTTCCATCGATGGTGGATATATCTGCTACACATCGCTAGAGCCAATCAGTAGTACGATTTGGTCGAGATCGTCTTTCTGCGACGTTCATTGAAGTCAGTGGTTCGCTGATGATGTTTCAGTCGATGGATGTCTCAGGTCCCTCCTAGATATCAAGAGTTCGGTTCAATCACAGACGTTGTCCATGTACAGACTTTATTTCATCCCAAAAAGAAGAACGAGCGGCCTGATTCCTCGGCATGTAAGATAGTTTATCCGTCCAGTTTTTTTGTTCTGTGTATAGATACATGCGTATGTATATAGGCAAGTATGTATGTACTTTACTTCATCTGCCTCATCTGACTATCCGCCCTATTTTTTCAACTTCGTCTCGTGTCCACGGACAATCAACTTCGCGAGATCCTACTGCAACATTCTTGTTCAAGAGCATGCATGCTTGCGTTGCAGTTTTCCTCGTTGATGCAACCACTGCTCAGTGAAATAGCACACATGCGCTGAAACTGGCCGTGATGGCACTGTAAAAATGGGGCATGGATCCCTCCTTCTATTCTTCCTTCCACGCATTTTAGAGAACCTCCGAGCTTCCTAAAGGCTAATTCCCTTTCTCCACCAGGCTCATTCCTTATTCCATCCCATAACTCCATCCCATAATCCCCTATAGGTCGCTACCCGCCGGCCGCTAATCATACCCTCTATGCAACCTGCAGACTCGGGCCACAGCGTCTTCCAGCGCCCGTATCCGCAGCCTCGGAATCCCCAATAGCAAACCCGTCTGCACACCCTCATTTATGCAGCCTAAATCTACATTATGATTGTTGTCTACCAGACCCGTCGTCAGTCAAGCCTTTGGCAGCCCATCCCTAGCTTCCTTCGCGTCATCCGTCGTAAAACTGACAATCTCGACAAGCGGGGACTATCCTGTATCCGAGACTATATCCACTATCGCGTGAAATGGAAGAAGAACCACCAGTAGGTTTTTCTGGAATCTAGGGGCTCCCGTCTGTCCATCACATTTTCCTTTCGCTTCCCTTAGAACTGGCACATTGTACAGAAATACGTATATTGTCGCCGTCATTGTTGGTTCTATCGGTTTGTGGTTGCGAGGCTAGGCCTATCTAGGCTTTTACTGATCAGCGTGAACTGCGCGCAAATCTCGCTGGTCCGGAATGAAGACTGCGATATTAAGGGTGTTTGATGGCTTCCATGGAACCTTCTGTGGCCCGCTGAATCTTGCATTGAATGCACGAGACGCTTTCCAATTTTGGGGAATTGATGAGCTATATGATTTGCCTTTTACGATTCCTTTCAAGTCGCCGTGCACTGGGCTGTTGGACTGACTATATTTATGCGAATCACGAGAAATCATCGATGAAGGAAAGTGAGCCGGAAAGGGCGAGTCTGGCCACTCGCTCACATCGTTAATTGCTATAGTGGGTTGTGATGGTGACCTTAATTGACCAGAAGCTGTGTTGTACGTACCACAATGTTTGTGCTTATGTACATATTTGCATACATACACCAATGATGATAATTCTCCGATTACATGGAGAAGAGACGGCACAGAACGGGGCTTTTTTGTGGCGACCGAGAGGGGTTCTTGAAGCTTGACTTTAGCTCCATCGGACGGTCAAAAAGGAACAAGACTAAAGATTGATTCATATCAAACGTTGAATTAACCTGTTTCTTGGACCCAATTCACTAGGCTATTCTTAGGGTTAACACAGAACCCAATATCATGATTGTCACCCCTTTGGTCGCCCGAACCATGACTTTTCTGAGAGATCCTTGGTCTTGTCTAATGTGTACATTTGCATGTCCCCACCCCCGTCTCTCCGCAACATTCGCCCCCAGCACGCTCAGAGCTAAATCTAACATGCATGGAAGAGAGAGACGTATGGGATGGAGATCCTAGCCGAGCCCAGTGCAGGTACACCCTCGATCCATAATCCGTGACAAAACTGAGAAAACCATCAGAAGCGCTATTCAAGATCCGTTTAGTTGTGTTGTTGCCATGAGCCTCTGTTTGCTTCATTGTCACCATCACAACTTCACCATGGCCCCTCAAAAGTAAAATTACTTTACGTTTTAGCCTTCAGCTGACACTGTTGTGTATAGAGTCTTGAATATGAGGGTGCTGGCTTACTAGTTCGTTCTGAGAAAACATGGTTTGGAACCACCCTTCACCAATAACGTAGTAACAGCATCCAAAAAAACCAAAGCACCGACGACACTGCCAAACGTTATACCGTCGGAACCAGTATTTGCATGAATCTGGGACTTACGGGGGTCGTCGTCATCAGTATTTGTATCCGCTGGCCGACGGGAGTGAAGCTGCCAAATCGTGTCTTGACCACTTGGCGGTTCATGTTTAACCCGGGGCGTATGCATGCTATTCTGCGCCTGGCTGCGTGGAATGAAGATATTGTATGTACATACGCACTTCAAATACGTCTTTACATTTCAAGCTTATTCATCGGCGACGTCAGGAGTTTGCTACCACTGCTTGCTATCTCGCGCCTTTCTCGTGAACTCAATCCTCAATTGCCGTGGATTTTTGATGCACATGGTTCCATGTCTCTCTTTCTCAGAAATCCAGGAACGGATGCCACCAACGTCAGCATTGTGAAGCACACCAGAACCGTAGTTACTTTGACATGATCGTAAACCTTCCAATCCATGAACAGAGCCTTTTTTCCTTAGTCAGCCTTCTTTTGTTCCTCTTTTGTGATTTTGTGAATCCTAGATTCTGGTTCCCAATCCGATCCCCATTTCTGATTTACGGGTTGTTCTGTTGGTTCATCACGTACATACCATTGTTTTTTGGTACTGGCGTGCAATACTCCATCCCGTCCGCCGCAATTTCAAGCCCCCATTGTCGAAAGATCCCTTTTCCGCAAAACCAGCCATTTCATCTGCCATCTAATCCAATTCTGCGGATACCGCTAGCTGCATCTTGGCTATCGATCTATCTCGCCTTGTCCGTATAGTTCATCTCGCGCCTCTTCTCTCGGTAAACCAGGGTCTACCATATATAACAAGTTTGACTCTAGTCAGCCATCAAACCTTGCTGCTGTTGCGACAGCACACGATACCTCTTGGTAAGTGACTACTTTTGTACACACATAACAACGACAGATCATTGTCACCATCAGGTCACACACTCGACTTCGCAAACCTTTCCAACTTGGTGTCCCACAACTCATCCGTCGTCTTTTTTTCTATGCTCGTTTTTGAATTTCCTTCGATTCTTTTACTCACCCTCGTTCGTCAAGCAATATTGATAGATACACGCCTACACAACCTTCCCTGTATCATGAAACTGCAGACTTGACACCCCTCCCCATACTCTCTTTTGCTCTCTTACGCCGGCCATTGTCCCTGCTTCACCAACGCCCGCACAAAAAGTTGAATCAAAACCCCAAAATCAACCCACAACACCCCTTCGCACCCCCTTCGGCCGGCCTCTAGTGTCTGTGACCCAGGCCCCGAAAGTCTTGTTGTCTCCATGCCTCCTGCTCTGCATCTCCGCTTTGCTGGTCTAATGGACAAATGGACAGGAGCCAGGGTTCTGGTGTTCATGTCTCTTGTTCCATACTTCAAGTTACATATCCCGGGGTCAAGTTTCTAGTCTTCCTTATCTCCCCAGTCTGACGACGGCTACCCTGGCACCACATCTATTTACTCTCTAGCTCAATAGTGTGTCGACTCGGCAGCTAACGTCGAATTTCCGTTGCTTGAAAGCCAGTGCTCCCCGTTGGACCCCCATCTGCACAACTTTTCTCTTTTTATTGTATTTATTTCTTTTTTTAGTTTCTTTTCGGTTTTCTTTTTATTTTATTTTTCCTTGTGTGTCACTTCTCCCCCTTCTTCTCTTATACCCCCTTTGGTTTACTCGTTCGTTTCTTCGCAACGTCCTTAAACGTCAACGATCCCCTCCTTGCAAAATCTCCATCTTCTTTCCTTCTCCTTCCCGTATTATTCCTCACGTCTTCAACGCAGAGCAGTTATTGACTTTTATCTTGCCGGGCCCATTGATAACACCCTTACCCGCTACCCTTCTTCTATATTTCTCGTGCAGCCGGCGTCATCATACCGACTCAGTTCCCGTCTCTGACATTAACCCAGCGTTGTCCGTCTTCTGCCGTCTGTTGCCGTGAAAGTGCCCAGCCGGCCTGGTTTCGACCCTTGTTTTCTATATCACCACCATCACCACCACCTGTTCATCGTTTTATCCTAAAGTCTCGTCCGACTCCGACTTCGTCGTCTACCGCCTGAATCCGTTTGTCACCTATATACGCCCAACTGGAAACACAGGAGAGACATTCAGTACTAGTACATGTACTAGTACAAATATATCACCCATTTTCAGTCGACCACCAGCAACTATAAATAACCGCCGACTGGATTCGACCTGCAGTTGGTTGCAAGGACCTAAGAACGAAAACCCCACCACCACCTT
>NETU01000309.1:19430-30611 GCA_003032515.1 Huntiella decipiens | reverse complement strand
AGGGCTGGAACCACAATCTGGGTATGGACACTGACGTAGATGATCATGCTATAGCGGCACGGTGAGATTTCGGTACTTTATATAGATAGAAGCTTGTCTAGCGGACAAAAAAGCTTGTTTAACTCTTTTCTGGTCCCAAGCAGTCGTACAACATATCGACATTACCGGTAGTATCTGTTTATGATGTCAACATTCATTGTGCCGGGTCAAACTATGAGAGCCCAGAAACAAAGCAAGAAGTTTGAGCTACACCTTCAGGGGTATGTCGGTGCTACTGCGCCAAAAAGATGGATCCTTTGGTCTTTGTTCTTGGTTCTTATGATCAGCGACAATGAGCTTGCAGCTTCTGTGCCCAAACCCAATCTTGACTATCAGCAACCCTGACTCGGACCTCCTGAAGAGACCACGGAGGTAGGGATTTGTCACTTCCGGAAGTCACGGCGTGCGCGGGCCTGGTGAGGAGTGGTATAAGTAGCAACGAACAAAAAAGTGGGGGAGGAACAAGACTTAACGTCAAACATCATAGGTCAACCCATATCAAGCATTAAATCATCAATTTATCCCCTTGCACAAACATGTTGAACGTTTGAATGGATGATGATAAAGCCTTGAATAGAACTAACGACGGTTTGTTCAACTATCTACGCTATGTGATTACTGTTACTATCCTAAATTTTCATACATGTCTTGTAGCGATGTGAAATTGAGCAAGTCCTGTGATCGTTATGGAAACTTGGGGTCAATGGAAATAGGTGAACTATAATAATATAATAAACGCTTGACTCTTCTAAGTCCTATCATAGCCTGCTGAAAAGTCATCCCGACATACTCATTCACTACTAATCTTATCACCGTTGGTGCGCCAAAACAACCCTAATGACATACATACATCACCAAGCCAAGACGACTTCACTTCAAACTGTGACATATCTATTTACAGTATGCTTAGTGGGGTTTGTTGACTGCATGTAAAACGGTCAAACACCGATCAACTACAGGTGGGCACTTTAGGCCGGGACAAGGAGAAATATGGTTCGGCCAATGCAAAAACTCCTCTGCCCAACAGTTTCTGCGGGACAATAGGATCCATAAGGATGCCCATCACCTGGTTCTTTAATCACTGCCTGGACATCGGTCACCACCCCCAGCAGTTCAAGGAAGCCAAGTTGATCGCCCTACCCAAGCCTGGCAAGAGGAACCGCTCCATCCCCGCGCCCTACCGCCTCATCTCGCTCCTCCCAACTCTTGGCAAAGCTCTCGAAAGAATCGTCGCGGCGAGACTAACGAAAGAAGCCATGGAGCACGTCCATATCCACAAGAACTACGCCTACGCTGTCCCCAAGCGCTCGTCATCCGATTTAACCTTGGCTCTTGTCAACGAGGTCTATGACACATGGTCCAAGGGTCATGTCTCTTCGATGCTCACTTTTGACGTCTCCGGGGCCTTCGATGCAATCCTGCCAAACCGTATGGTAGTCAGACTCCAGGAGTATGGCTACCCCCAGCACATTTGCAAGTGGGTTTTATCCTTCTTGACCAACCGCACCGCTCAAATCCATCTCGACGGCCATGCAGAGAACCCTGGTCCCACCAGCGGCAGTTTCCCGCAAGGCTCACCTGTCTCGCCAATCCTCTACATGCTTTTCATGACGCCGCTCTATAGGGCCTATGACGGTCAAGTTATGGGCTACATGGACGACGGCATGTGGCTGGTTCACGGGGCGTCTATAGGCGCTTGTAGTCGCCAGCTCAAGAGATACCTCGCTACGACGATCGAATGGTGCCAGAAGAACGGGCTTCAACTGGACCATAGGAAAACAGGTCTCCTGCATATGACGCGGAAACGCGGCCAGAGCAACGACGACCTGTTACTTGCTAATATCCCTCCCATCAAAGCGACCCCTCTCGGTCAGTCCTTGAAATGGTTGGGCGTGAATTTCGACCGCCGCCTTGCCTTTCACAAGCACATCCAGGACGTCGCAGGCAAGATCTCCCGTGCAACACACTCTCTGAGAGTGCTGCGTGGGTGCAAGCACGGCGCCCCGGCCATGCAACTCGTTGGTGTCATCAGACGGGCCTTCCTCCCCGCCATCACCTACGCTAGCGGAACCTGGTGGTCTCCTAACAAATACGGGAAGAAAGGCCAAATGGCCACCCTGGGTAAGATTTTGCGCAGGGCTCTTCTCGCTGCACTCCCCGCCTACCGCACTGCCCCCGATGCATTGCTGCATATGACCGCCTCGATCCCGCCGATTGCTATCATCTTGGATGAAGCAGTCAAGAGAGAGACGATCAGATGGTACACCCTGGACGAAGCACATGTTCTCTGGCATGTTCGCTATATGCCCAAGATAAAGGAGATGCGCAAGCTACTCCCCATGCCCATAAACCCATACGGCCCCATCTATGACACGACCACACCCTCTGACCCCGTCCCGCCTGAGCTGGCAACCGTGGCTGCTACCAGTGGCCGGGAGAAGAGTGATAAAGCAAAGGCGCATCAGGCGTTACGATCGAAGCTGACAGACAGACCAGATATCTGGATTTACGCCGACGGGTCCAAGTTGGACAGCGGCTGGACAGGTGCAGGCTGGTATGTTCAACAGAATGGCAAAAAGATTGCGGAGGGGACTTGCTCCACTGGGAAATGGCACCAAGTAGCAGACTCTGAACTGATTGCAATCAGAAAGAGTCCCCAAAGTATCCCGGAGCACTTTCTCCAAGACTGCGAGTGAGTCTGGATATGTTCCGACAACAAAGCGGCGGTCACCCGCATCAACTCAAAGACAAGCAAAACGGGCTCGGTTCAGTACGAGGTGGACGAGTCCAAGCAGCAAATCACACAACTAAAACGCAATTCCAACACTAAGGTACATTGTATCTGGGTCCCTGGTCACTCAGATATTCACGGCAACGAGGAGGCAGACAAACTCGCGAAGTCAGCGGTGGTGGAAGTCGACGAGATTTGGATGTCTCTTGCAACGGCAAGACGGTGGCTGAAGGAGGACACGCACACCAAGTTCAAGCATTGGTGGTTGGCTTAGGACTCCGTCAAGAATAATTCACAAATCCAGGTGGGACGGATATGTTAGGGTTAAGATGACCGGGATTTACCCGGGCCGAGTTAATGTATGGATGGATGGTATGACGTGTGGGGTGACTGGACTAATAGTGGGCGGATACTATCGATAGTGTAATATATATGTATGATGCGGGGAATTCTACAGACGAGACTATTCAGAGGGATATCGACGACACAACGACGGTTCATCATGGAGAAGAAAGATAGTTTGATTTGTGAGTTTGTCATATCCATGTATGTACATAGAGATTCTAACAACGATAGACGCCCCCGCCGGAACCGACGGCCAATCGTCCGGACGCGCAGGCCAATTCACCCTCGGCCAACTAACCCGTCCCGACCTCCTCCCCTCCCCCACCTCCCAATTCCACGCCTGGTTCCGCGCCTGCGCCCAACCACACCCTTCAACAGGCGTCTCCCCCGCAATCGCCCACCCCGAAACCTGCGTCCTCTCCACCGCCGAACTTCCCTCCGGCCGAGTCTCCTCGCGCGTTCTCTATCTCAAGGAACTTTCTACCGACGGTGCTTTCATAGTGTATAGTAACTTTGGGACATCAAGGAAGGCGAGCGATTTAAAGGGGAATAGGAATGTGAGTTTGGTGTTTTGGTGGGAGGCGTTGCAGAGACAGGTGCGGGTGGAGGGGACGGCGGAGAGGATGGGGAGGGAGGAAAGTCAGGGGTATTTTAATGTGCGAGGACGGGCGTCGAGGGTGGGGGCGTGGGCTAGTAGACAGAGTGAAGTTTTGGAGGGCAGTGGGGAGGATGATGGGAGGGCGGTCTTGGAGGAGAGGGTTAAGGAGGTTGAGAGGAGGTTTGAGGGGGCGGAGGAGATTCCGGTGCCAGAGTTTTGGGGGGGTTTGAGAATTTGGCCGGAGAGAATGGAGTTTTGGCAGGGGAGGGATAGTAGGTTACATGACCGATTTGTATTTATCAAGGAAGGGGAAGAATGGAAGGTAGACAGACTAAGTCCCTAAATATGTACATCCATAGATACATCTAAAGTTCCCCCGCAACCATCTCCAAAGCTTCAAAATCCGCAGAGCCAAGCTCAAAAGCTAACCCCAACGTCATCCGCGCATGCTCCTCCATATGTCCAAAACTCAACTTCTCAATGGTATCCTCAGTCGAATGCACATGAGGATCCGACACCTCAAAGCCACTCTCGATGACGAAAGCCGACGGATACCCCGCCTTACTAGCCGATGCATGGTCACTGCACGCATAACCACATTTCGTCTCAGTCCACGGAATGCGACAGTACGTCTCGATAACCGTCTTGATGAAGGTGGTTAAGCCCGGGTCGACAAAGTCCATAATCACACCGACTGACTCGGGTGCTCCCGAGTCAAGCGTGCCTTTAATGTAGCCCGTCATATCCTGTTGAAGCATAGCCTTGACCACGCGACTCGTCTTTTCATATTCCTGGAAGATGGCCTGGGAACCTAGAAGACCGCCTTCTTCAGCCGAGTACCAGTGAAATTCAAGGGTATTCTTCAAGCCCTTCTTAATCTCCTTATTCCCCAAAAGTACCTTAAAAACCTCCAAGATAGTCACCGTGCCCGAGCCATCGTCATCAGCGCCCGGCGCCGCAAGAACCGAAGGAAGCCACAAGTTCAAAGAATCCTGATGCGCCCCGATGACCACAGTGTCGTTAGATTCGCCCTGGATTCGTGCAATAATGGAAGATTGAGGCCACGAATGTTTAAACGGCGCCACACTAACCGTGTCCTCGGCGCCCGCCTCCTTAATGATATCGTCAATCTGCTTCAAAAGCCACTCTGACGACTGTTTGCCCGTCTCCGATCTAAAATATCTGGTATGGAAAGACGAGAACTTGGTAAGATGCGCACGCATACTATCCTGGGAAAGCTTAGGGAGTAGCTTGTCAACGGTATCCTGGTGTGTACATTCCTTAGGGAACACAGGCGTCTTCTTGATCGAGAGGGCACCGAGGTGGGGGGTGTCGGTTATATCCATGAAGTTGATACCATTCTACATATATATCTCGTTAGTTCTTGTGTTTCTCGTAAAATGATCAAATAACATACCCGACGCATCTCCCATTTATCATCCTCAGTCACCAACGCAGTCTCCCCTGGCGCAGTCTCTACAGTGTAAGTCGCGACATCCGGGGTTAAAACGACATTCGCATTGTTTGATTCCCCTTGTTCAAGGAATCTCGCGGTAGCAGCGGTAGCAAGTAAAGTAGTAGAGAAACGCATTTTGATATCCAGTATCTATATCTTGAGAAAAAAAGAAACAAGTCCCCTAAAAAGTGAAACCGCGCGCATTATATATGCGCCCGTCTATACCACTATATGACCTCCCTTCTTTCCCCAACCTCCAACCCCTGTCTTCGCCTCATTAATCCGCTTTAGGCCCTTAATCTCTTATCTATCTCTTATCACGCGCTACGTCATATACCCAGCGCATCGCAACAATACTAGGAAATCGCAAAAAAATATCTATAACTACAAAACACCACAATTTTACATATAATCTTCCGCCATCCGACCACGCACCTTGGCCCAAGATACCTTCTCCGGCATACCACCTTTTCTCTCCAAGCCCATTCCACGCTCAACCCATTCACGACTACCCATCTGTGTTAATCTGGATACAGCACGAGAAAATGCGAATCCCTCTTCATCGTTGGCCAAGGCCTCAGCAATCGACATTCTACCACCTCTTCGCGCCTCCGGATCCAGAATGAATAGTTCCGTCAAGGGGACTTCACTCGTCAGAACTAGACGCGCGTGTCTCTCATACGCCGCATCTACAAAGGTGATGAAGCGTCTAGCAAGATCCCGCATGGTATGGTCCATACATGGAATTTCCGTAACGACAAAAGAGTCATAACGACGCATCAGCTCAAGGTAATCTGCTGCACTAGTAGGTTTCCCGATGAGCTCGTTAAAGGTGAACCAGGCACAACGTCCACTGACTCTTGGCACAATGATCTTGCGCCCCCAGACGGTTTGTTCCTCAGGATGTGGCTCGGGATGAACAGGGTCACCAAGAAAGTGGAACCATTTCTGGGCGTGTTCTTCGGCATGGGAGTCGAGCTTCTGGTAGTATACGTCCGACGGTGGTCTAGGAATCTTGCGGTAGTCGGTGGGAGAATCCAGGTTAATTACGCGTAACTCTGTCTTGAGAAGGTTAATCGCGGGGATAAAACTTTCCCTTTGAATACCATTCTTGTACAACTCATCAGGCACACGGTTCGACGTGGTAACCAAGACTACACCCTGCACCATAAGTGCCTCCAACAGGCGACGCAGAATCATGGCATCAGCCACATCGGTACATTGGAACTCGTCGAAACAAAGGACACTCCCCTGCTTTGCGATATCTGCCGCAATAAACGGGATAGCATCAACGTCATTTCCATGCTGTAACACCACGGCATGAGTACGCTTATGTACATCTTGCATGAAATTGTGAAAGTGGATGCGCATCTTGTGTGGGATATTCTTCGGAATGGTGTCATAGAAAAGATCCATCAACATGGTCTTGCCACTGCCGACGTCTCCATAGAGATATAATCCCTTGGGAAGATTCTCCGGAAGAGAACCTAATGAACCCGGACCAGAAGAAGACTTGCCGAATAATGAGCCAAACCAGCTTTTAGTTGGTTGGAGAGACTCAATTGTGGGTTGTGTTACTTCTGGCGGTTCATAAGTTCTCAAATCTTTCCACAGATTCTGTAGATTTTGGATGATGCCTGTTTTTGTTAGTGTCTTCTAGGGGTTTGTTTCCCTGTTTTACTACCCACCTCTTTGATGTCTATCATTCCGTAGAATCCCTTGTTGCACTCGTCTATCATATTCCGCAATGGGTCCAATATCTTCTGGTGCCGCATATTCCACCTTCTCCTTTAGGTTCTCCTCTGCCTGTTCACTTTGTAGTTGTACAGGACCAGCATCTTTCTTGTCTATTGTCTCACGGTCAGTTACTTTCCAAAAGTCCCAATGTAATGCAATATAGTCAAGTCCCCAACAATCCAAGCACAGACACCACCAAAAAGAGACCAAACCCCAAGGTAAAAATCCGCGTCTATAGCCATCCGCCCTTGGCACGTCGTAATGCACGCCAAGAACCACTCTGTCTATCGGCTGCAACCATAGCGCCGAGCTCCTCCCTCGGTAATCAAGAATCTCCAAAAAAGAAGGAAAATAGACTTACCAAGACCAAACTGCACATCCTGTACTGCTGCTGCTGCGGTAGCTAGCGATCTTCGCTCGGTAGGGGGTGTTGAGGTGTTGGTGGGTGTTGATGATGTCGAGATGTATCTAGCGCGAGACGAGGTCGAAGATGGACTAGCTCGTGGGAGTGTACGGAGACGGAATTGTTTGTTCCTTGCGATTGCGGGCCGCGGAAGTGCGCGGGTAAGTTTTATAACGCTCGAGATAGAAGACATTGTGAATCGCCGTAGGTAGGTATGTAGGTATGTATGTTTGTCGAGAGTTGTCAAGAAGTTGCGTATGTTATACGTCACAAAGTAAAAAAGAAGAAAAAATACAAAACAAGAAAAAGGCGCTTTGATCGAGCACAGGTGAAGAATCCAGAAAAAGTAATGCAGGAGTAGAAAATCAGGGTATTTGACAAACGCAAAGACAACAATGTGAGAAAAGAGGATATATCGAAAAAAGTAGATGTAAAAAAAGGGTAGTCAGCGGTTCCTTGGATTGTCGTTTTTTTTCCTTAACTATTTTCACGAGTCAGACATCGGGTGGAATCCGGCCAATTAAATTCATGCAGAGAGACTAATATAGGTCAGGAACACCGAGTACAGTGAGTTTTTTTTAGGCTGGCGACATGTGAAGATGGATTTCATTTTGGCTTGACTAGAGCCGAGGCGAAGTATTACTGTAGCGTAGGTTATCTGATGGTTTAGTAAGTCATGTGATGTGGATGTTTTACATTGGAGACGGACGTCAGTCAAAGCTAAAAGAAAGAGAAGCACCTTCCTTCGACAAGGCATTCTTGGAGAAGGCGAATTGGATAGCCTATTAACTACGTCATGTGCACTTGTCATTTTGCAGTACTCCGTCAATCCATCGGACATCACCGGGTCTTTGGCAGCCTACCATCTTCGTCCGACAAGTGGTATTGACTCAGCTTATGCAGTTTCATCGTCTCTTGAATTGACCGCTCATGTCTCTTCACTTTTCATTGAGTCGTGAATGCCGTGGACGGGGAACATGTGGGTCTGTGGGGGGACAAGGGTCTGTGAAAGACCGGGAAATGTGGGGGCATCTGGGGATTTTTCGGGGTTGAGATATAGGGTTGACTAGGGTTGTTATAAGTCGGGTGTGTATTACGGGAGGGAAAGGACGGGGTGAAGTGATGATGTCGTCGGTGTGGCCGGAGTGATTTGTGATATTTGATAGGAAACAGGAGTATAAGAAAGGGGAGATATCCAGTGAGTATAGTGACTTTCCCGGAACTCCATATTCATCAAACATAACAAAATCACCATGTCTTCCAAAGCGCCCTCCGTCTGCTCCAGGCTTTCCACGATCTCCATCCCGGAACTAATCGACCGCGGCAAATTCCACGCCTACCAAACCCACCTCTACCAAGCCGAGGCCCAACGTCGTCATCTACGTTCCCAACGAAAAGCTCAAGAGCAAAAACTCCTTGAAGCCCAGGCTCTCCAGGAAATTTCCGACTTGCTAGATCAAGATATTGCGATGCAGGATATCCAGAGTGACGTGGACATCTCATGGGAAGATATCATGGGTATGCAGATTCCCGAGGCGAAGAGGATACCTAGGGATTTTCTGGTGGCGCTGTTGGATGTATGTGTGAAGATGGCAGTTGGGGAAGAGGATGGGAGTGCCGGGTTTCTAATACATGCGCCGGGCCCGTATCCGGAGATGGTGCAGAGTATTATAGCCGAGATTCTTAATTGTCAAGTTCCCCCGGCTTTTAAAACGACGGTTTCTTCGTTACTCGAGGCGCGCTTCACCAGGGATTGGCCGGGCATTTTACTAAGAGTCTATCACGAGCAGAAGAAACCGACCGTCTCATTATCAGATATCAGTCTTCCCTCACCCATGGTCGAAGACCCCCCAGAGAATCTCCCAACCAAGGAACCTTCCCCCGAACTCCCCTCCCGTTCACGCAAACGGAAAAACACCCAAGATCACATGCCCACCAAGAAATTGAAACCCACAAGATCCAGACTCGATATACCCCCTCCAAGCCCTAAAAGAGATAAAATCTCCGACCGCCTGCGAAACCTCCCTCCAGTAAACTACAAAGAACCCTCCAGTCCCCTATAATATCCAAAACGAAGAAAAAAAAGCCATTTCATTACATCCATACATATCCGGCTGGCTAATCTAACCCAAACAAAAAAACGCCCAAACTCCCCGAAATCCAACAAGAGTTCTACAAGAAATACTCCGCCACCGGCTTCTTCGCCGGCATCCCTCTGCCCCCGTCCGGCGCCGCATTAAACACCCTATACCGTCTCCCCGGCCCCATGAGAAGTTTCTGGCCATCCTCACTATCCGTTTCGCCACCGCCTTGTCCAGAAGAACGGTTGACATCGCCATTACTCCGCGCAAACATGCCCAGCCCTGAGGCGTCCTCGCTAAGTTCCAGCAAGGCAGCAACATTACCGCATCGGTAGCAGTAATTTGGCGCCGACCATACAGTGACGATGGCCGAGTTGAACATCTCTTTGTATCCCTCCATGACGAGCTGGTGAGCTCGCGCAATTAACGAGAGATCATTGTCATAGTTGAATTTATGTACTGGGGCTCCACCAAATAAGAAGCCCGCTCCACGTGGAGATAAAGACCATGGAACACCGTCGTTCTCGTCAGGGTCACTCCAGAGGAGATCACACATGGCGCCGTCGTGGGGAACCTCCTGTTTCCGATCAAGCATGCGGATCTGATCGATTGAGTCAACAACGGGCGATAACCCACCATGCACACAAAGGACAGCCCCCGCAGGATTCCCCGCCGGCGTGCCGTTGGAATTGCCACTTGCGCCGGACCCGGGCGTCCCCGAGAGAATGGGCATGTCGGAGGTATTTTCGGCTGGTTTCCCTGGTTCATCAAAGGATACATCAGAGAGCATGTCGGAGTAGTTTCTCCGACGCCTGTCAATAGTAGAGTCGTCAGGTCCATGAGTAGCCACCTCCACATCGGCATCCTCCCCGGCAACCTCATTACTCGCGCCCAAAACCAGGGCACCAAGCGCAAGATAATCAAAGACGTCGCAACAATATCTCCAAACATTCGCACTCCCATACTTCCGAATACACTCATCATAGAACCCATAAACCGTAGTTATCTGTCTTGACTCGTGATTCCCTCTAATCAAATGCATGCGATCTGGATAGCGCACCTTGAGACATAACAGCAGCAAGAAAGTCTCAATGGAGTAGAACCCGCGGTCGACAAAGTCACCTAGGAAGAGGTAGTTTGTATCCGGCACATCCCCGCCTACCCGGAACAACTCCATCAGATCGTGGAATTGCCCGTGGATGTCCCCGCAGATGGATACCGGGGCGAGCACGGTGACCACGTTTTCCTCCTCGATGAGGATTTCCCGGGCGCGGTGGCATAGCTCGCGGACATGCGCCTCGGATATTGGGCGGCAAGCCCGAAGTTCGGATATCGCCCTACATTTGTTAGTCAGTACTCCATCTCTCTCATGACATGACAAGAGCAAAAAAAAAAAACTCACCTATCTAGATCCATCTTGAAATAATTATCTCTCTACTCCGATACACCAACTCTTCATGCCGTCGCAATGACGTTCCCTGTCACCTGGCTCATTCTCGGGGTTAGCAATGTCAGGGTTTTCCCGCTTATATAATCAGCATGGCGTCAGACAGGGATTATCGTGTGGCGGCCTGAGGAAGGATGGGTTGCAAAGCGGATACAATTGGATGATGCTGATTGGCCAATTGATGAATTTTTTTCTGGGTGGATTTCCTGGTGATGAGATGGTTTGATGACGATGGTGCTGGATGTCATCGAGATACCGCGATACCGAGAACTTCTACTTCCAAAGTAAGTTTACAACCTCCCTGATAACCCATCCCATCGTAAACCTAATAAAATCTAACAAAC
>NETU01000309.1:0-19357 GCA_003032515.1 Huntiella decipiens | reverse complement strand
CCCCCCCCAAAAACGCGACAAAATGCCCCCCCACATGCACCCCCGCTCCCGCACCACCACCGCGCTATTCACCGGAACCCTCCTATCGGCCTTCCTAGTGGTCGCCATCCCGCACACCCTCCCATGTCCCCGAACCATAACATACGCGGACTCCCCACCACCACGTCCCCTCCTCACACAATCGCCATCTCCATCGGCACCGCCAGCATCCACTCCCACTGAATTCTACTATACCGACTCCCAAGGACGTCTTCATAGACGACGGAGACGAGAGGCGGTTGAGACTACGGTTTTAGAGGATGGGAAACAAGTTAGTAGGGGCATGGTCCAGTTTGTTCCTACGGGCGGAGATGTTGCGAGGGACGGGAGGGAGAGAGGGTGTCCGGTGCCGAAGCCGGGTGGACTGATTGGGGAGATTTTAGGGTTTGGGAAGAGTTGAGAGATGGATATGGGATGGCTTTGTGTATGTATGTATGATTTGTGTTGGCGTTTAGGTCTCTTTTGTTTTGGGGGTTGTCTTGAAATTGTATTAGCATGTTATATTACCGCATATCACGGGAATCACCCGGTTTTCTCAGTTCCATTTGTACATCAACCGAGTTTTTCCAAAGTGGACTCTCTTCCGCCCGAGTACATACATACATACGCCCGACCTAAATTCCCCAAGTTTCACACGCCCGACTTCCATTCATACATCTCCAATCATGGCCAATCCAAAAAATCACTTACCAAATCAAGCCACCCACCGATTCCACCTGATCGATCCAGCCACTTCCTCATTCTTGTACACCATACAAACAAAGTCACGCCCCCGTACCACCCGACCATACCAAACAATACAAACCAGGAGTCCGCCGCCCGCCGCCCCCTTCAAATCGGCATGACATCATAGAAACCCTTATCAACCCTAGAGATATACGACATGTTATAAAGAGAGAGGGAGGGAGGACTCCAATACGAAGTCCATTGACCTTGGTCCTTGGATAATCAGTTTCTTTGTTTCGTTGATGCTTGCCAAGAATGACTGTGTGTATGTAGATATTTAAAGGTACGAGGAACACGGGAAGTCGTTCGATCGACGGGTTGTGACATGGTGTGTATGGTGGTCTATGCTTTTTTGTTCTTGTTCTTTTCTTTTTTGTAGCGGAGGGATTTACGGGTGCAGGTGCGGGTGGATTGGGTCTATGAGGCGAGAAACGGTGGTATGTTCGTATTTGCGAATGGACTAGGCCGTGATTTTCTGTATGGATGGCATGACGTGCCTGATTTCCTCGAGGGTGATATTTTGGGATATAACTAAAAAGTTGATGGAATGGTTAGACCCCTTGCATGGATACATGTGGCAAGTACAATAGTACATACATACGCCTATTATGAGGGGGCTTAGATCAAGTGCGCTGCTTTAGCTACGGTATATCATGAGCCATATCAAATGACCGGGCGAGATGACATGACGGTAGTTATTTTCGTCCACTCAATCCAACTAATCCACTCCCCACGGCCCGTTTCGTTTTGATTAATCAAAGCCAAGCCCCTTTCTCGGTCATCGTACACAAGTCTCCTTTCCTACCATCTTGGCGTGCTGAAGCTGAGAAATGAGAAATAAGGAATGTGGAGGAATAGGATCATATGTCGGTGCGACGTGGTATAGACAGACCGAAGGAACCAGAAAGGAAGGAAGGAAGGAAGGGACCGTGACTTATGTCGTTATTGACGGCTTTCAAGTTAAACAATAACCCACAAGTGTGCTGTAACCTTTCCCATTGTATGTATTTATCGTCATTATGTGGAAATTTTTTCTCATCTTGCTTGAAGCGAGTGTGGTTCCGCAGTGTGACCGACAGGAAGGCATTCTTGACGGTGGTGGTAAAGTAACCCAGCCACCAGATGAGCTTCACCGACTTTATGGATTGTATGTATGGACATGTAATAGCCTGAGGGATCGTTCTAGGGGCCCTGTCTATATGTTTGGAGTATGCTTTTTTTACTTTTTTTTTTAGCTCTCCAGTCCCTTTATTGGATATATCGTTTTGATGATCTTCAAGATCCCTTGGGATATCGAAAAGATGGGTTGGTCGGGAACATTCAATGATTTACTGGTTTAACTGGTTCTCATGAATGGGAGATTCTAGATGGCTATGTCGCATATACTGTACATATGTACTGTACTGTACCTGCAACCTAGTCAGTCATACCAAACCAAACCAGACCAGACCATGTCTAGGAACTAAGAAACGGGGCTAGATCTATACCCATCAAGTTCCAGCTCCAGCTCCCATCCACACCATCAAAAACTCTACATTGTTATATAACCGTATATAACTTCCCTATAAACCCTCTTTCCTTCCACTTCAATCCATTTCACATCCCCTCAAGAAACCACCCAAAATAAACAATACACACCTACATACGTCGTCCCTTCCCCTTCCTCCCTAACACACAAACCTTCCCAAATCATCCGTTCTTCCCTCTCCTCCTCCCCTACCAATCAACCCCTGTCATCAATCGCCCCAGCCCACCATCCAAATCCAGAAACAACCCACGTCCACATCCACGTCCGCTCCGCATTTAAATATCCCAGACACGCCCGCCCTTCTCAACGCAAACCCACCGTGCCGTGACTTCTCCGACTTCATCATCATTAGCATGCACCGTTCTATACCAGAGCCTTTGTATGTGTCCCTTCGCTTATTCTACATTCGTTAATACCCGCCTCAAAACAGACATGCTTGTTTAGACTGTTTTGCTTTCTTTTTTAAATCTATATACCATCTATTCACACATACATACCATATATCCATTCGCCAAAATGCTCCGCCGTTCTACTTCCCGCTTTTCTCACGATGATGAAGACCATAGTCCATATCAAACCTACCGGCCTCTCTCCCGTCTTCCCACCCCGCCACCCTGCTACAAAGACAAACCAACCGACGTCTGTCCCGCCATCTCCGGCCAACCACTCAAGCCCTCTCTCCTTGGTAAGTTTCCTCCGTCACCTCCTTCTATAAAAATCCTAACCATTTCCTAGGCCCCGCAACCCACCTCGTAAACCTAATCCCCATTTCCGCCTCGTTAACCCTACCATCAATCCCCTTAACCCAAGCAATCCTAACCCGTCTCTCCCTTCCCCTCGAAACCATCGCTCTTGCCGTCTGCATCCTCGACTCTCTCAACTCCAAATTCGCCCTCCACTGGCGTCTAACCCTCCCCTTAACACCACCAACCCTAACAAAACGACACACACTCCCGTTAACTCCACAAACACCCATCGCCTCTCCGCCACTACACATCGACTCACTTAACCCGACTCTGATTGCTCTTGCCGCTCTTTCAATCTCTATAAAATTCACCGACGACCCCTCCATGACCTCGGCCCACTTCATTTCTGCCTATGGTCATGGCTTGTGGACCGCTGAGCAACTTAATGTGACGGAAAGATGTATCATGGAGAACCTTGGATACCGTATCATGCCGTTATACGACGAGAACCTGCTCGCCGAAGCCATGGTTGATATGCAACTTGCCGCCATGCCACCTTATCAATCCCCACAAGATCCCTCGCCCGCTCAACCGGAACGTAGAGCAACCGTTAACCACGGAGATGGCTGGATGGGCCCCGTAAAAGTCCCCGTAAAAGTCGAGTAGAGTAGGACAAGGCGCAGTATCATGGCTTATGACTTTTCTTGCTTTTTTCCCTGCACTATTCGTTTACCCTGTTTTTACATTGTTTTGATCATTGCATACCCCTTTAGTTATAACCTTAGTAGACTATTCTTTTCGGATATTTTAGAGAATATAATATGTTTTCCATATCTTGTACGGTCACGTGACTAGACCATATATTAATCATAACACATATGTAAACCTACATCAACCGTTCTTCGTTCATCTCCCTTGTTAACTCCTCCACAACAACTTCTTCAAACTCATCCAGCCCATTCTGGATATGTAACTTGAACTTGATAACATCGTTGATGATCCGATCAATCTCCGTATGAAGTTCCTCCCTCACAGCATTCGTCTTCCCAAAGAGTTCATCAAGCCTATGCAACGTTAGTAAATCCCCAATCATCATCATCATAATCATCACCCTCTCAAAAGACTTACTCAACATTCGCCGTAATCTCTCTCTGCTCCATCAACCTAACTGAATCCGTCAAGCCACTCCGAATTCTCAACAAATCCTTCTGTAACCTCTCAATCTGCGTATCCCACGTCATCTTATTCGCCGTCATGATCTCCTTTGTCTGTTCGTACTCCTCCTCTACTGTTCTCGTCCGATGATCCAACGTTTCCAATTCTCCCTTCTTTTCTTCAATAGTCTCCTTTAAACTCACTAGCGCCTCGTGGTCTTTGATTACCGCGTATGTAATATCCGCAGTTTTATCAGCGATAGACTTGTGTAGTGTTGACACGTACACATTGACCGAACCCCGTAGATCGAGATTGATAAGTTCGCCCGGTTGGCAACCCACCGTCAAATCACCCGTGATATCTCCCGTCCCCCCCCCGGATATATTCGTCGCCTTGAGAACCGCTGGCTTTGCAACAATCCGCAACTCATAATCCTTTCCTCCCGCATTGACAGCCGTTGGCGGTGTTAGCCCAGCGTTATAAGCAACCTCGTTATACGCATTAACCACACCCTCCAATTCTCCCAGACACCTCGCCGCCTCACGTTCCTTCTCCGACAATACCTGCTTCTTCTCCTCCACCCGTGCCGAAGACGCTGCAAGGCCTTTTTGTAACCGTTCTCTCTCCCCATTCATTCGATCAATATCTTCCATGCTAATCCCCTGCTCATCTACCAATCTCTGTAGATTCCGTCTCTCATGACTCAGTTCTTGAGTCTCCTGCTCAATCGCCTCCAAATCTGCTTGTAGCCCTGTTATCCGTGAATCGTATTTTTCAACCCGTTGTCGTGCCGCCTGATTATACCCCTCAAACTCGGAAATATCCTCCTGCATAATCTTGTAATTCTTGTCTAGCGTCGCAATATCCGGCGCCCTCTTTTCAAACTCAGCAATCTCCGCCAGAATATTCGCATGTTCCTCATCCAGCCGGTTTGCCTCCTCAATATATGGCGTATATAAGTCTTCAAACTCCCTCGCCAATTGTTCGTCGTGCGGTTTCAACAAGGTCTTAGCTTCCTCATCACTAATATTATCATCCATAGCCAGCCAATCCCGATACGCCCGACTCAGATAGTTGAACACAATCTTGACCCCAATAATGTCAAAACCAGCCTCCTTGCAAGCCCAGTCATACTTGCCACCCGACGCATTCTCCATCATCTGGCCTGCCTGCATAAGCCAATGCAACATGCCCAATAAACCCGGCCAATTCTGTCCACCGACTGCCACCAACTGCGACTTGGTAATCGACTTCTCAAACGGATATCTCAACCACTTGAGAATCGGGGGAACCTCCTGGTCGATCGATTTTTGGAACCGATAGTGCGGGTCAATCCGATGATACAGCCATTGAAACAGATGCGTGAAATCCTTCTGTGTCGGCGACTTCATCGCATTCGCACTTAACGTATACCCCGTTTCCTGCTCAAAGTTATTCAACGCAATCCACTCCATAATCTCCCTTCCCATCCTCGTGACAAACTCCCGAGACTTTAATGGTCGTGGATCCTTAGGCGTCCCCCCCGACTGTGGCGCCGCCTGGAAGAAACTCTGTTGGAATACTCGCGGCTGGAAAATACTACTCCTCCTCCCAGACGTGCCGCCGCCAGACATCGGGGTAGCCGTGGGCCCCATTGAGCTGGGCGCCGACGATGAAGGCGCATTCATGGGGCGCGCATGGAAAGTTGATTGGCGACGGGCACTTGATGCCGAGAGGCCAGAGGCGCCGGAGGCTACGGGAGTTGCGTTGAATAGAGGTGGATCCGGTCTATACGCAAGTGTTTGTCTGTTCCCCGAGAGAGTCCGTCCATGTTTATGACCTGACGGGTTCATCCCCGCGGCCATACTAGATCGTTTAAGACTTGAAGCGGGCTGTGGAAGCCCTGAAGATTGACTTTGCATCTACAAAATCCGTCAGTACATATCCCTTCCAACGGTGATTTCTCCACGAACCTCGCGCATGCGCCGCGCGCTAGAAGAGGAATCTTTCGACATGGTGTATATATCCTGCGATGGCAAAACGACGACGATATATGTGCCTGAGTCAATGAGTTATGCGACCGAGTGCGTCGTGCGATGAGGGGGGTATAGCCGGGTGTATGTCGTTCATCTGCCAACCCTGTCGTAAATTCCCATACCGGGGTTTCAGTAAACAAATGGACGCGCTCGGTGTAAATTGGCGATAACCCTAGAATCCTTTGTGCATGTTTTGTGCTTTAGCAGGTGCCGACGGCTGGCGAATGAACTGACAGGGTCTTGGTGTGGTACAGAAGTTTCGACTTGACCATAAGAGTTGTGATGATGAACAAAGAAAATAACCGGTAGTTGGCGTATTTGACTTGACATTTATAGCTCGAGAATACAAGTCTACCTACCTGACAAGCAGTTAATCCGCAATCGTCTCCTAAATAACAGCAAATATCTCATTTGCACCCTCCGCCTCCAAAAAAACCTTCGCCGGTTCTCCCGAATTCCTCATGAACCCACTTACCACTTTCCATTTCAACAACCAAAATCCGATATGGTCTAGGGGCTAGGATATCTCGCTCTCATCTTCCAAAGTTGATCCGAGAAGGCCGGGGTTCGATTCCCCGTATCGGAGTTTCTATTCCTTTTTGCTCCGTCTCCACAGACTCCACCCTCTTTTTTGTCTACCACCATCAACATACAATCACCCATCAGACGAATCATTGCTTCGAATCAATTCATTAATCTATGAAGCCACACTAAACTTTTACCCAAAATGAAACAAAACCTGGTATCAAAATACCTCGGAATCCTAAAACGCCATTCAACCAGTCTAATGCTTTTGTCCTGTGTCCAATCTAGCCATATCGCGTATCCGATGCCCGGAAAACAAAAGAGAAAATCAAGCCATTCATCTCCATAACGTCATTAAGAGTATATCCCGTGAACCGCTTAGTACTGACGTCCATGAGACTGTCCATAGTGTCGGCCTTGTTGGGGGTTACCACTCTGGTACTGGTGTCCGTTGTTCTGCGCAGGCGGAGGAGCAGCAACCTATGGCATTGTTAGTTTTTGAGTCAAGAAATCAAAATAGTTTGCGGATAGAGATGAAAGACTTACAGGTGCAGCATAGTTCACCGGAGCAGAAGCGGCGTTGATCAACGCCGACAGAGTCCCGGCGAACTGCTGTGGGTCAATAGTAGGAACCTGTACAGCAGCAGGAGCAGTAGCAGCCTGGTAGCTCATCAAGGCACCCAAGAGGGCACCAATATTAGTCTGGGCAGACTGAGCAGGCATGACCGGTGCCTGCTGAGCAGGGTACATTGAGTTGTGTGCCTGTTGCTGCTGCATATACTGAGGCTGCGCTGGTACCTGCTCAGTACGTGGACAAGGGCGAGGGAAGGCAGAGTTGTGCCTCTTGATCTGGGCAATGCACTCAACCATATCATGAGAAATGCTCTGGTTCTTATACGCCACCACGTCAGGCGTCAAGGTGTTTCTGTTGATACGGAAGAGACGCATATCAACCTGACCACGGATCTGAGAGTTGTGGTCGACGATCACCACACCTTGGGTCCCATTCTCAAGGTGTTGGTGCGAAAGAGCCTCCAATGCAGGCCCACCCTCGTATCTCTCACGGACAACATTAAGACCGCCACGACGGAGAGTGTTCTCGATCTCATCGAGGAACCGGTGGCTCACGTTGTCTGCCAGCAAAGCAACATCCGTACCACGAGAGTCCGTGGGAGAAGCACCCGAATGTTGGCGAGTGTGGCCGTACGGACGACGGCTGGCAGGGCTGGGGGACCGACGACGAGGCTGACCGCCATATCCGTTACGACCCTGGTTGTACCCACCCGGGGACCGCGAACGCGAACGGTAATGGGGCTGGCGAGATTCGCGATCACGGTTGTAAGGCCGGGATTGCTCACCATGTTGTCCATGTTGACCATGCGAACCGCGGTTAGAGTTGTCTCTGGTCTGGGGGAAGCAAATGACAACGTCTACAAACAAGTTAGAAAGAAGATACTCAGAAAAGTAGACGTAAACTTACACAGAGGCTCACTATCGATGACACGCGAGTGCATGGCAGCCATAGCCCGCTCGGCATGCTCAATGGCGGTGTATTGAACGAACACATAGGAAGTTATGCGAATCTCAACAATCTTTCCGTATGGACCAAAGTGGTCAAAGACCTTGCGCTTGTTGATCTTTTCCATGTCAAAGTTACCTACATGCGGGGCATTAGAAATTTACACTCACAAAAACACAACGACAAAACTTACGGATGAAGAGGCGGGAGCCTTGTGGGTACAAGTCACGAGATTTCGGGTATCTCAAATACTCCTTCTCATCAGCTTCATACATGTGAAAGCGGCGGGTAAGCTCGGAGTATGGTAAAGTTCTCTCCTGTCTCGGGGAAGAGCGTTCGTTCGTTTGACGGCGGGGGTTCTTGTACGAAGATTCCGACGGAGGAGGCTTCTGAGGCAGACCGGAAACTCCGGGACGGCGTCCGCCACTTGAACCGTCAGAGTCAATGGTGGGGCTGAAAAGGGCAGCTGATGGAGGACCAGATTCGTCAGAGTTGCTACGGATAGGTGCATAGGGTTGGCTGTGGACATCAATAGACAGTGACGTCATGGATTCACGGCCATTGTTGTTGTAAGTATGACCGTCGTGCTGAGATGCGTAGTTGTTCGTTTGGGGGAAAGCGTTTTGAGCAGCGGGGGCATTGTTGAAAGGACTTGGGGCTCTAGCAGATAGTTCGGTGCTGGCGGCGACAGTAGTACGTGAATCTTGATTCTCGAGTCTCATGGCCTTAGCGGCTTGGGGCTCGGCGGCTTCACCCTCGATATTGGTGTCAAGAAACGTGGCATAATCGTCTGACGAATCAGCAGTGCTTTGAGACGGAGGCGATCCGGAATCAGCCAAAAATCCAGATCTCTTGAGAGTGGCACTAACATCTGCAACTGGGGACTTCTCGTTGTAAAGGTCATCATCATAGGGGTCTTGCTCTACGGCAGCGAGCTTCATCATGGGTGCAGCCATGATGGCGTGAGACAAACTGTAGACCGACACGCGGTAGGAATACTAGGGAGTGGAAGTTGATAGTTTGGCTTGATCACAATCAAGAGTGTAGTTTGAGGTTGTTAGAGGGAACTAAAAGTACTCCGGTAAATCCGCCGAGGGCAAGTAGAATTGTTCGTCGTGATGAAAGGGATGAGGGGGTGTTAAGAGAACAGGGAGAGATGTCAGTTTGGCGAAAAGCTTGTCGACTAAGATCCACGGAGGTCTTGTCTATGTAGGCGAGGTTGGCTCGATTGATACAATCAGCAGATACGATGGGAGGAGGCAGTCTGGCGCGAAGAGCGAGATTCACAGCTGGTGCGTGAAGAAGTACGATCGTGTAGTTGATGGGGAGATAAGAGATTACCCGATAGCTTATTTCAGAGATGTTTTGGACGACTTTTTGAGGTGCAGAGATTGATTGTCCTTGGTTGGATCAAGGAAAGTATGTCGCAGATAAATCACAAGCCACAAGACCGCTAATTAACGAGAGCAGGTGGGTTGGAGGATGGAAAATAGAGAAATTGAGTGGAGACAATAGAGAGAACACAAGGCTTGTGCGGTGATGCAAGCAATAGTAGAGAAAGAAAACGGATGCAGAGAAAGCAGGCGTGCCTTGCTTGAGAAAAAAAATCAAGGTTAGGGAAAAATCTTATTGGAAGGTGCGCAATAGTGACTAAACAGGAATGGGGTGTTTTTATTGGTTGAGTGAAAAGTCTTGCAAAATGATTTTTAGAAGGTGGTTTAACCGTAAATTAACCGCCATACAGATGAATTTGTTTCCATGAAGTATAGCAGACTGGAAGCCATATCCAACAGGAAGCCATATCCAACTGGGACATAGGGAAAGTCGGAGAAACGATGATGATCAAGCCAATCGCAACAATGTTTTGCAGGACGGCGGTCCATAGAGCAGTTCTGCCCAGAGTAACCATCCCCACGATGGTGATCTCACGAATGGCCAAGCATGATCACACAGCTGAGAATCAGGCCAGGGCCGCAGCCAAACGAATGAGCTATCGTCAACGACTAGCTAAAGCAGCCAGGGACGCGATGCCAGAGGAGATTGCCGCGAAAGCCCGTGAATGGATGGCAAACTTCAATATAGAATCAGTTCCTGTTGGACAAATCAAATATTCACGTTCAGCTGGTCCTGGTGGACAACATGTCAATAAGTCAGTCTCAGCCAGATGAACATAATCGTAACTTTAGCTGACCATATACTTAATTCCCTTACAATCACAGGACTGAGACTAGAGCGGCCACTACGTGGACATTGGAGGAACTTGAAAGCATCACTCCTGAGGTTTTACACAAGCACCTCCCAGCGTCACGGTATTATGTTCCAAGTACGAATAGCTGGACTATCTTGCATCAAAAGTTGCGGGATCGGAATGCCAATGCAGCTCAAAACCGTGTAAAACTCGAGAGAGAGCTGAAAAGAATACACGATGAGAATATACCTGGTGTTCCTGATCCACTCATGATCAAAAAGGCGGAAAAAGAGTAAGTTCGATTTACAATTGTAATTGACAGAATATGCTAATATAAATTATAGTATGGTAAAAGGCAATGAAGCCCGAATTAGCTCTAAAAAGAACCACGCCTCAAAGAAACAAGATCGCAAAACCGAATACTTGTAGTGTATCAATAGAGTTACGAACTACTCTTTCATGATCTACAGACCATGTGTAAATATAGTAAATCAACCCCGAGCTTCTCTTGCTGTAACAAATGACGCCAAATAGCCCCATTAGCAAACTTATATACATACGTACATACATCTCCGTTATAAATGAATGCACGCAATCAGCAATACTCAGTCCCTCAGTTGACGCGGCCGCTGGTGTGGCTGAGGACTCGATTGCCGTTCTATAGGATGCGGCAAGGTCATTTTTGTAAGTGAAATTTAATTTATCACACATACCACCATACCATAGGTAAGAATTACACAGCTCTGCCTATAAGTTCCTGTAAGCAACCGGGCTGTCAGAAATCCCTTGGGAATCTAAAACGCTTCTTATGTTCTCTGGTCCTAATCGCCCCTTGTTCAATCTGTGCGGGGTTCCATCAGTTCCGTCGTGCCCCTCTGATGCCCCTCTGCGGCCCCCCCAAGTTCCATAATAAGTTCCATAACCCCAGCGAACCCTCGTTCCAGATCCAGCCTAGACGCCTTTAAAAGCACTACTTCTGACGATAGCTTGGGTACATGTCCAAATACCGAACCTTTCTTCCTTTTCTTTTAGCTTCATTATCTACTTTCTTTCGTTCTTTCTTTCTTTCTATACACAATGTCGACACCAAACACAGACGCCGCTGCTCAACAGCAGCCATACATGCAGCCCTGCCGGTACCAGGTCGGAAAGACTCTCGGCGCGGGTTCATATTCGGTGGTGAAGGAGTGTTTCCACATTGAGACGGGACGTAAATATGCCGTCAAGGTTATCAACAAGCGATTGATGATTGGTCGCGAGCACATGGTAAGCTTTAGATGAAAGCATAAAGCTCCGTGGTGGTCTTTTATTAACAAGTAGCTCCGTCCTCGCCATCTAGATCAGAAACGAAATTGAAATCCTTTCCCGCGTTTCTATGGGTCACCAAAACATCTTGACATTGGTTGACTACTTCGAGAGCGTAAACAACTTATATCTTGTCACCGATCTCGCTCTTGGTGGTGAGCTTTTTGACCGGATTTGCAGCAAGGGCTCCTACAATGAGAGCGACGCCGCCGAACTTATTCGGGCTACTCTTTCGGCTACCTCGTACCTCCACGAACATGGAATTGTGCATCGTGACCTTAAGCCTGAGAACCTGCTGTTCCGTACACATGAAGATAACGCCGATCTTCTCATTGCCGATTTTGGTCTCTCGCGTGTCATGGATGAACAAAAGTTTCACGTACTGACGACCACGTGCGGTACCCCCGGATACATGGCGCCCGAAATCTTCCGCAAGTCAGGTCACGGAAAGCCCGTTGATATCTGGGCTATCGGTGTTATTACCTATTTCCTTCTCTGTGGTTACACCCCATTTGACCGCAACACTGACTTCGAAGAGATGCAAGCCATTCTTAGCGCAGACTACAAGTTCCTGCCTGCTGAGTACTGGCATGGCGTGTCAGACGGTGCCAAGGATTTCATCAACCGTTGCTTGACGATTGACCCATCCAAGCGACCAACGGCCCATGAGGCCCTTCAACACCCCTTCGTCACCGGCGAGTCTCAACGTGGAATGGCGGTTGACGACCGTCTTCACATCATCAAACAAAACTTCAACGCCAGACGCAAGTTACATGCTGCCATTGACACAGTCAAGGCAATCAACAAGCTCCGTGTTGGTCAGGGTCTCGCTATGGACAAGCGGAGAGAGGGTCCTTACAAGGTCCAAGTTGAAGACGCAAAGCCAGTCAATGAGGACATTGAAATGGGCGGCAACCTCGATGTCTCCGTGACTATGAACGTACCGGCGAGTCTGAAGCCTGGTGCTCCACAAAACAAGGTTGTGGAGACGTCTAAGGGATTATGGGGAGGTGCGCCGGTCACGCGTGGTTAAGACCAGAGAGGCTATGCTTTGAGGCTTTCATTTGTGTTGTGTATATTTGCTGTTATGCTGTTTGGATACCATCTGATTTTATTTTGTCGTCACTTTGTATGTATAAGGGTATGGTTATAGAAGTAAACCCCAATGTTATACCTGTCTACAGAGGTCCGCGCTCGTTTCACTACTTCGCCTTGTGTTTGTCCAGCCACGTTGGCAACATGTGCATAGTAAGATCACATTGAATTTGCTGGCGCAGAACACATGTGCATATGTACTCTGCACATCTTGCAAACTCCGCTTGTGGTATTTCCGGATTATAACCAACAAGACGTCACGATTCCGGCATAGAATCGAAAACCCACATGAGTCCCACTATATTCTACTTCAGGTTTAATTAATGGGGTAAAGAAAACCCAGCCAAGAACAAAGTATTTATAGCAACGATAAACAGCGGAGAATTCCCAGGATGTATCAAGACGAGCACATATATTGTAAAGAATGGAGGCTGGGAAACTGGACAAAGCCTTGGCTACATGTAGTATTGAATTCCATTGGTAGTTGTACTTTTTAAACAGACTCTCGTATTTCCCGGGTTTTGGTCGACATTTTACACCCATATTTTGTCTATTCTTCAACCACCTGCCCCTCGTTTTCAACCCCACGTCGACAGGGAACAATTCCTGGCTTGGCCTTTCTGTTCCACTTTTGTCTTCTTGATCCGTTCTAGTCTAGGAACACTTCCTTCCTAGTCTGTCGTCCACGCCAGCAAATCGTCAGCGATTTAGTCAGCTGATAGGCTACAACGGACTATCGTGAGGGCTATTTAAGATCAGTTGAGGACTTGTGTTGGACTTTCTTTGTTCTCTTTTCACTATCGTTAAAGATATGGCGCGGTTTGAGGGGGTTAGGATCCCTGGGGATCCAAAAGGGACACCGAGGGCCAGTCCGATCATGTATGACTGATATTATCGTGACAACTACAAGCAGGATGATAAACTGACAGATATACAGCCTCTCGCCGTCTCTCCGACTTCGCAGGGCAATTTATAAGAATGATGCCAGTCTTGTCGCTCGCATTCTGAAGAATTCACCTCACCTAATTCATAATCCAGATCACAAGTCGAGTACAATCTCTTTGTCCAATTCTAGTCTTCATCTGGCCGCCGAACTCGGCCATCTACCTATTGTCCACCTGTTGGTTTTCTTGGGTCATGAGGTACCAACATCGGCTCTTAATGAACAGAATCAGACGGCATTGATGTTAGCTGCTCGGGCGGGACATGTCGATGTCGTCCATTTCCTAGCAGAGACATACCCCGAAACTATCCCGAAACAGGACAAGAAAGGACGTAATGCTTTGATGGAAGCAGCTGAGAATGGTCATGATACGGCACTTCAGATCCTACTTACATATGTCCCTGGTGGGCCTGAGGAGTCGTTAACTTTTGGCGATGAACAAGGGAATACTGCACTGCATATGGCTACGGCTAATGGACACACTATGGTTATGCGAACATTGATGGCTGCGGGTGCTGATCCCGACCTAAAAAACCACGAATGCTGGAAGCCAATTAATTTCTCGGCTACGGTACAGGTTGAACATTACCTGCGTAATCTGATTGCTGAAGCGGCGAAACGAAGGACCATGATTCAGCAAAGTAGTCCGTCCAAGGACAATAATGCGTCGGCAAGGACAATGAAGATGCGCTTGATGGGGTCAGGCTGAGGGCCATGGGTTTGTCTGTTTGGTTTGTAGTGTTGCATATGGTGCAGACTTGGGACTGAAAGTTGGCTTTGTCCTGATATCTGATTTGGGGATGACAAACATTAGAAGTGGCTACTTGATGTCATGATTGATATATAAAGGGATAGACGGAGGCTATCTAGAAAACAGGAACTTGCGTTTTCTGACGCAAGTCGACTACGATCTCGCAACATCAAGGTATGCTCGTCAGTCAAGAAGAACCAACGGTATACTAACATGTTCTAGAAAACAGCAAAGAAATGTGTCAAAGCTGTTGGCACAGTTCCAATTGTTCATATCCAACATCTAACCCATCGCCTGGTTACCCGCATTACCCACAGCACTACAGTCAATATCTCCCGCCGGGTTGTCCTAGCTTCAGTGCCAGTTCATACCAGTGCGGCCAACATATAATGTCTCAATGGCCTCCACCTCCTGGGCCATGTGCTTCTTGTTCTCACTGCCAAGTTCATGCACTCCCGAAGCCACGGTCAACCTATCGGTTGTGTGAGAATCCTAGACCGCCGTGGTTGCATCCAAAATTGCCGTTCCCACAAACGGAAATTGAACTACCAAATGACATGAAGCTCGGTGAATTATTCAAAATGTATGGGGCAGGACCCGACGAAATGAAAAGGTGGAGAATATCACGGATGACTTATGTGAACGAGAGATGGCGCCGGCAAGCAACTTGGGGTGGACCGCAGGATTCTCAAAGCACTTTGGAAGAGCTTGGGATTTCTGATCATGCATATTCATATCTGAGATGCATCAATCTGTGGATGGAAAGAATTGCCTAGATAACTGTCTGTAGTGATGGCCGTTTTTAATGAACTAGCATGTAAATGATTGGATTCTCGACTATAACGTCATTCAGCTGTTCCTAATACCCCGCCACATGTCTCAAAACCCTATTCATACTATCGATTTTTTGTAAACTAACCCTACCAACTTTCAGTGGTAGTTAGGCCTAAACACACCCATTACAGGCCTGTCAGGGCTAGGATAGGCCGTGGTCCAAGTTCTAAGGACTCTATTTTTTCACATTGGGTTTTTTCTTGATCACTTCTCCTCTCCTCGTCCCACGCTACTTCACATCCCGCACCGGCCCTCCGTCAATTCATCCCCGCTCATCGGGTTCCGCTGCCCTCTTTTTCTTCTTCTCTTTTCTTCTTTCTTCGTGTACGTCATCGCTTTAAGTAGCGAGGTCTACCTGTCTTTCCCCCCTGCTTCTTGGTTGTTCTTGTTGTTCGTCGTTGCGGCTCTTAAAACTGGTTGTTTGGTTTTACGATCTACCAATATCGTCGTCAGCCCCGCTTCAATATTACTTTGAAGATAAAACTGCTTTGTTGCTTAGCCTTTACATAGATTTGGTGCCGTTGCTCCTATTCGTTGACTGTGTTCCTCGTTTCGGTCCATTTTTCAGCCTTCTCGACCATTTCGTCATCAACTTCCTACAGCCTCGTTGGTCGTCATTGGTTGTATACCTCTCGCCCAATTGGTTTGCAATATTAAAAAAAAAAGAACACATCCCTTTTCTCCAACCCAGGAAGGAGAACAAAATCCCCCCAAAAGAAGTATAGAAGAAAAGTAGATTTCTTTTCTGTATTTCGGTCCCATATAACCGGTATCCATCTCCATTTTCTTGCAAACATTGAAGATAAGTTCTGTGTCTTTCACTAGTCATGGCGTCTCTTCAGTTTGCTTACCGGACGCAGAAGGCAGTCAATGTCTTTGATGCGGCTCCGGTCTACCAGCAGAATGCGGGGTTTGAAAAGTACAATGACGCTTCCCGCTGCTGTGCTTATTCCAAGTGCGGACGCTACTTTGCTTGGTCTTCGGGCAAAATTGTCTCTGTTCATGAGGCCCCTTCTGGCAAAGCCCTTTACGTTTTGCCTGTGCCTGTAGTGATTGAGATTTCATTCTCGCCGAAAGGCTCATTTCTCATCACTCTTGAGCGTCCTGGAAAGGATGCGGCTGGCGATGCGGCCAAGAACTTGAAGATTTGGCGCACCGACGATGGTGTTGCTGGCGATGAGAAGCAGCCCGTGGGCACGTTTGTCCAGAAGTCCCACTCGGATTTCAACCTGCAGTACACCGTTGACGAGAAACTGTGTGCTCGCATGGTCAACAACGAGGTGCAGTTCTTTGCGAGCGACACTTTTGGAGCTCCTGTGCACAAGCTGCGTGTCGAGGGTGTCTCGCAGTTTTCTCTTTCCCCCGGCGTCTCGCCATCCATTGCGGTCTTTGTTCCCGAGCGCAAGGTAAGATTTTTTGGAGTTGTGTGTTTTGTCTGTTGTGAAACTGGTTGCTAACTACAGTTCGTTTTCGTTTAGGGCCAACCGGCTGCGGTCAAGGTGTACAACGTGCCCCACTTCAACTCGCCTACTTCTCAGAAGACGTTCTTCAAGGGTGACAAGGTCAAGCTGTCGTGGAACAAGACTGGCAGCAGTATCCTTGCTCTTGCGCAGACTGAGGTGGATAAGACCAACAAGAGTTACTATGGAGAGTCGACTCTTTATCTGTTAAGTGCCACTGGTGGATTTGAGGGTCGTGTTACCTTGGACAAGGAGGGTCCTATTCACCACTTTGACTGGAACCCCAACTCGAAAGATTTCGCTGTTATCTACGGTTTCATGCCTGCTCGTGCCAAGATCTTTAACAGCCGGGCTACTCCGATCCACGAGTTCCCCACTTGCCCCCGTAACGAGATCTTTTTCTCCCCCAACGGTCGGTTTGCTCTTGTCGCTGGTCTGGGCAACTTGGCTGGCCAGATTGATATCTACGACATGGAGCGTGACTACCGCAAGCTGTGCACCATTGAGAGTGGCAACCCCAGTGTTTGCGAGTGGAGTGCTGACAGTCGTTACATCATGACTGCCACCCTTTCACCCCGTCTTCGTGTCGACAATGGTGTCAAGATCTGGCACGTGACTGGCCCTCTTATGTACACTGAGGATATGACTGAGCTTCTCCAGATTGCCTGGAGACCTGTCCCGGCCAAGGAGATTGTTGCTGGTGACCCGGTTAGCAATGTCCCTGCTCCCCACGCTTCGGCTGCCTCTCTCATGGCCACCCGTAAAGCTCCTAGCAAGCCCGCTGGCGCTTACCGTCCTCCTGGTGCTCGTGGTATGGCTGCTCCCACTCACTACAAGCGTGAGGATGAAGGTGGCTCTTCGGTTGTCGTCAACAGTGGTCTTAGCTCAGGTGCTGGACAGAATTCTCTGGGTGGATTTGGCCGTCCACGTCGTGTCATTCCCGGTCTCGAGCCTGCTGAGCCCCGTGTTGTTCCTGGTGCGGAGCCGGCGGATGATGCTGGCGGCAAGAAGTCGAAGAGAAAGCGGACTCGTAAGGGTGGAGCATTCCCTGAGATCGTTACTCCTGAGCCCAACTGTGGTGTTTCCTTGACTTCTCCTGCTAACGGTAACGGTAACGGTAACGGTAATGCTCGTAGCCGGTCTCGTAACCCGCCTGCTCGCAACGGTGGCGAGGCAGCTAGCCCGTCTACTGGTGCTGGTGCTGGCGCTCCTACTGACCCTAACACAAAGAAGGTTAGAAGTCTCCAAAAGAAACTTAGGGCTATTGAGGAGCTTGAGATGCGTGTTGCACAGAACGAGAAGCTTGAGGACACACAGATGAAGAAGATTGCGACCAAGGATGCTGTGATGGCCGAGCTCAATGCTCTTGGTCAGTAGGAAGATTCTGGCAATGCTCTAGATCAGCGAGAGGATTCTTGCGATGGTTTAGATGGACAGGATGATTGCTGCGATGCTCCTAGTAAGCAGAAATATTGTTGCAATTCGCTTGGTCAGTAGTAGGATTATTGGTTTTGTGTTTTTCTGGGATATGTTCGGATGATTATTGCACTGTTGTGTTTTCTTTTGGCTCTTGTCTTTGTTTGTCTGTTGTATATGTGTTTCGTTTCTCCTTCTCTTGAGCGGAGCGGGGCCGGCTAGGCGTTTAGGTTTAGTTAGGCTGGGTCTCGTCTTTTTGGTGTTTATAGGATGTCCAATTATTTCTCTATAGACTTTCTTTCTTTTCATATTTTCTGATTATGTTTTACTATGTGTATGTGTGTTAGGATACTTGTTGCAGAGATGCGGCATATGCATCTTGATCTTTTTCTAGTTGCTCTTGTATCCTTCTTGCTGCCCACCCTTTACATTCCTTTCCATGTTTCTTCCAGTCTTCCTTTTGACAAGAAGCTCCACAGTACTCAGCCATCTTACATCTCGAACACTTAAGCAACTTACCCCCAACACCAAGACCACCACAAGCCCAACACCCCTTCTCCTTGGTCTTCTTATTTTCCTCTCCCTTCTCAAGACGAGCGCGTTCCATGGCACTATCTATATCCCACGGAGGCTGGTTCGCGGGGAATGTATAAAACGGGGGCAAAGCGACGCGGACTGCGTGGCGAGCAAGGTCATTCCATACGGGGATATCTAGGTAAGAAGGAGGGAAGATGGCGGTGTGGCAGGAGCAGAGGGCAGTTGTCTTGGCTCCACCTTTTATTGGAGAGGGTGGTTTCCCGGGAGTATCGGGGAGGAGTTCACAGGAGTCGATGTGGGCTGTATGTTCAGCGAGACGGGCGGAGTTTCGGAAGTGGGTTCTTGTGAGGGGCCATTGGGTGGGGGTTTCGATGGGGAGGTCGATTGGTTGGAGGAGGTTAAGGCGGACGATGTCGTCAGCGGGGAGTTTATCGCGGGTTAGGAGGGCGGCGTCGAGGATGGGGAGGTTGGTGGTGGGGTCGAGACGGAGGGCGGAAACTAGGAGGATGCCGACGATGGAAGACGGCGGGAGGATGAATGTGAATAGGCCGGTGGCGGGGCCGGTTAGGCCGAGGGAGGTTAGGTGGGCGAAGAAGAGGTGGTCGCGGAGAGAGGTGAGGGGGGGTGGGATGGGG
>NETU01000306.1:34390-45008 GCA_003032515.1 Huntiella decipiens | reverse complement strand
CATTGGGGTTTGGACAACAGGTGGAAATGCTTACCCCGTCTGAGATAAACACACTCAAGGCATATGACCAGAATGTGGATGACGATTCCTCAGCTTCTAGGCAGTCTAGTGGTAGCGATACAGATTAAACATGGTATCTGCGAACGGGGCTTCGGGGGGCTGTTAATTCTGCTGATGGGGGGGGAATGTTCCACTCTAAGTTGAACTCGTCTCGGGTTGGTGATGGCTGTCATTAGAGTTGATGGAGCGCACGGATGGTGACAGGGTTGGTGGTGGACGAATATGTCGGAATGAGTTCTCAGGATGTTGTGGTAGAAGTTAGAAAAATCAAGAATGTATCATTTGCATTACAATTCGGCTATCTTCATTGACCCCACGTCTCTATAATGATCCAAGGACTTGCTCAATAACATGTAATCACAGGGAGTAGTTTAATTTTGAAGCACTTGATTGGGCTGGCGGTTCGTTTGTAGCTAGATACATACATACATATATACATACATGTGTATGTATGTACATACATAGATCATAGGCTCTTGCGCCTACGGTGTTGATCAGGTCAAATGAACACGTGTATCTCTGTACCGTAACTCGCCAATGTATGTGTTCATGTCGGTGCAGCTGTCACGATGATCAACGAAACATGCGCAGAACACCTCAACAGCTATATAGGCTCCGAAACTAAGACAACCAATCCATGTACGTTTTAGCGTTATTTTGCAAACATTAAGCCCAAGTCTGAGTCTTCCTCAAGTACGCCGCCGTAGCAGCTGTAGTGACCAATAACCTTCACATTTTGTGGAAAACACACCATCAGCAACCAAACCGCATGCGACGATGTCACGACTTTACCCGGCTACCCACCCCTATCCGTGGCTGTTCTTGCGCCTAGCTCTGAGTACGATATAAAAATGGGTTTTTGCAAGTTGCGAATAGCCAGTGATACGAACGTGTCGGAGATATGGGGTGCTGGTAGCCCGCGAACGGCGCCTGGACATAAGGGATATCTCCATCAGCAGAAGACTAAGAACCGGTGCCAGAACGTTGGGGTAGAAGGATCCGTACATAGTAGAATAGAGAGAGAAGGGACTGTGTGCTTTCCGAGCTACGTTATTTGACCGAATGCGAAAACAGAATGTGAGTCCAGAAGGCTCCTTCATGCTATTCTACATGTGGAACTTTACTGATAAAACTAGTGATGCAGGGTGAGTATACTTTTCTGAGTGGGGATTTATGGTGACCCTTTTTCAACGTCTACCTGAACAGCACGAACTATCAATACGACGGCATTTTTTGTTGTTCTCGCACTTAATGCACTAAGCTTGAAATTTCCATTTAACAGGCTGGACCTCCACATACGACCATAGCCTGCGGAAAATACGGGGTCCCGTCTGCTCCCCCATAGTCAAGCCGCAGAGCGCTGGATTAGTAGTACGGTGGGTGACCACGTGCGAATACCCGGTGTTGTATGTCTTCTTTTTGTAACGTATATCTTTTGTGTTCATTTCAAACTGATTCCAGAGGTGAGCACCCTGCACAGATATTAGTTTTCTCCGAGTCCCGTAAATGATATGGTCAACGGTAGGGTCAATATTATCTAGGGTTACGAAAAAAAAAAAACACAGTGTGCTTACCGTGTCCGGTGTTTGTCCGCACTGCATGACAGCTGTCATCGCTTTGTGGCATCTGGATGTGAGCTGTCCACGACCGATAGAAATCGATGTCGCTGAGGAATAGACCAATCGACAATCAAGATTGGTGATTTTTTGTAATCATGAATGCTTATTATCCTATCTAGGGACATGGCATGCTCGCTTTGAGCTGCGGGCCGGCCATCTTATCTATACACGGGACCTTCTAGTTTTCTGTTTTCTGTAGACATAGGAAAGAGTGGGGGTTTGTTTTGGAGCTCGGTGGTGTTGTCTGCTTGGTTTGAGCGAGGGGAACCAGGTATGGCCTACAGGTTGACTGCAGGTGGTTGTTCTCCGGGGGCAAGACCTTGGACGCTGCTGTTTTGGGTGGCGCTGGAGGTTGGCGGTGTGTGTGGGAGGGCGACATTGGATGTTGGTGACCACCTGTAGGTGCCGAACCCTATATTCTTGATAAATTCCAACATGGCTGCTTTCCCTTTATCAGAGAAGAAGAGTTTCGGCATAGTGGGTGGTTCCCCAAGGTCCAGTCGTAAATCGTTTTGTTGTGGAAGAAATGCGGGGCAGTGTAGCGTGACATGTTCAACCAACTCGTTCTCTTCACCGCAGTGTCTATACACTTGGGAGTCGACTTTCTTAGCTTTAAACAGGACTGGGAGGTAGCATCCTTTGCCCATGAGGAGGTGGTAGAAGGCCGTCGTGAGGTTGCGTATGCCTTGGATCGGTTTCTGCATCTTTGCGGTGCCTCCTCCCATTCTGTGGTAATGTGAACCACCACGATTGGTGATGGCTAGGCGTTGTTTGCTCCACCGATATGTGGTCAACAAACCACATAGTATACACTAATGTTAGGTTTTATTGCACGCTCTGAGGTTTGTCGTGATCAAGCTATTTTAGTGCAATGGTAGACGCCAAAACAAGTCGTCCTGCAATTGTTCATACACATTGTGCTTGATGTGTTGTGAGGTACACAAATGAATCTCATTTTACTTCCAACAGAGGGCAAGTCATCTCGTATAGAGATTTCCATCGCACTGACTACATCATCGGTCATTTGGATAGGGTAACATATGTACACATGTATGTATGTATGTATGTATGTACATACTTTAATGGTAATACGAAAACAACTGTAATTTTCGAGCTCTACCCCGCTTTCTGCAGGTGTATATACATAATGCACGCTGGTGTCAGCCTCTACCCTGTCAGATGGATGCTCACTGATTGCTCCGCTTATCAATATATAGGAATATGTGGATGAGCGTCCGACAGAGTCCCTGGTAGAGCATGTACAATCTATAACGTCCAATGTTTTACTTCTTGGCACAGCACATAGGATCCTGATGCCTCCCAGCCCATCAGCGTGCGCGCCTGCGCATGTCACCTGAATTCACTCCAAAAATCTGTTCGAGATGTTGCCCGGTAATAGTGGCGGTGATGCACGTACCCAAGCTTTTAGGGACTGACTCTATTTTAACACAAACTATTCACACAGATGTGAAGTTTGCGGCACCACACAATAACTGCACCCTCATTTTTAGTTGTCAAATCCGTTGGCTTGTTGATTCATTTGCTCTTTTATGATATATATTGAACTGCGCAACTGTAACAATGTTTTATGTGTTTCCTTTGAACCAGCCTGCAGACCAACAGACAACAGGCTCAATGAATGATAAAGAATGTGAAAAACATTGTAAGTAGTTTATTTTTCCTTCGGGAAGCTTTCACAAATAAGTCTGCCGGACACTTTGAAGACGATTAGATGATTGCTTTCATGGAAACGTCCGAGTCTATCATGCTAACTATAGTCAGGGGGCCAAGAAGATTTCGCACCTTTGGTCGACACTAAGGTGATACAAGACAGTCAAGGCGAACCTGTGGAGAAGGAGTATCGGTTTACTCCCCGTCGTCCGGTACGGGCCGGTACCAAAAGTGCTACCTTTACCATACGTGGCCCAGTAGAGTCAGCGCCGTATAGCTATGAGCCATTAGCTAAGGAGCGCGGCCAAATTCGAATCATCACTCTCCTTCCTGGCCCGGGTTTAGACCATCTGCGATGTATCACCACTAGTCATGATTTCCCCGATGCAGTCGGGAAATACACATGTTTGTCATACGTCTGGGGTAGTCCAAGGGGCACCATACCCATGCATTTAGACAACGGCACCATTCAAATAACGGATAATCTCATGGCTAGCCTGTGGCATATACGCTCAAAGTACAAGGCTATCCGTCTGTGGGTTGATGCGCTTTGTATAAACCAGCGCGATGAAGAAGAAAAAGAGCAACAAGTTGTAATGATGCGAAGCTTTTATGAGCATGCCGACGGTATGATTTCTTGGCCTGGCTCAGCTCAGACGGAAACTATTTCCGTTTCACAGGATCTCTATCGCCTATTCCAAGCCTGCTTAGATTGGGATAAAGACGAACATACCCGGCGACGTTTAATCAAGGCGTTCACTAGAGTCAACTGGATAAACCTTCGGCCAATCTTTGATAGTGCGTACTGGACACGGATGTGGATTCTCCAGGAAGTTGCAGCACGTGAGAGATACAGAAATCTCGCCTTGCTACATTTTCATGAACTCGATACAACCCGATACCCCCAAGCAAAGCAAAGTTCACAGTGGCCCACCATGAACTATCATGGGTCAGACTACTTGCAATATGGAAGACACAAAATTTCCTTTTGGTCTCTCCTTACAATCAGCAGGGTGCTTCGGGATTGTACCTTTGATTCCGTGATGACCCGAGAAAGAAAGAGGCTCACAAGAGTGAACTTTAGTACCGCTATCATAAAACCAGGCGATGATAATATTAGCAACGTCTGTGATCCATTATCAAACAGGCTAACAGATCAACTGGTAGAGTATGTATTTAGTCCCGAAAACTTCAGCTGGGGATACTGTAAATCTGTCGATGGCCTCCAGGTAACACAGGCTCGGGACCGCCTCTTCACCCTTGCCGGACTTTACCAGAATTTAAACATTGTAGTGGACTATAAAAAACCCGACACTGAGATTGTTTTGGACATTGCCGAAAAATTTGTCGAGAGTCTTAAAAGGCAACCCGGCCCGTGGCTTCTTCTGATTGAAAACCATCAGTTTCGTCTATCACTACAAGGGAAATTATCCAAGGCTGATGTGCTGGTGTCATGGGTCCCATATGGCATGACTGTGCTCCATCCAACGAAGACATACTCCCTAGCCTTTTTACAGATGGATGATTATGAATTCATCGGACCGAGAACGGATACATTCGAAAATATGAGGTTCGTCCGTGATCCAAAGGGGGGAAGACTGTACATTTCGTGCATGTACCGAAAAAAGATCGTCAAGATGTTTGAACATGGACCAGACCATCAGCTCAGAGAGGCCATTGCAGCCCGATTTAGGAGATTTAAGGGTGATAGTGACGAAAAGACGAGGCTTCTTAAGTGGTTAGGTTATCAAAAAGCCAGTTCTGGGTTGAAAGAGACGTTGGAGCGATACTTGGATATTCAAGAATCCATAAGTGCCGAAGATAATCACACCTTGACCTGCGCTTTCAGTTGGTTTTCAGAGTCTGGCCATAAGTTTGGGATCTTATCAGATGGCAACCTGTTTGTGGGTTGTGAGTATAGTCGAATCGGTGATGAGGTGGTCCTCGTCGAGGGGTTTCATCATCCTTTTATAGTGCGCGAGAAGAACATCAACGGGGAAGTTATGTTTGTCGAAAGAGCAGTTTTGGTAGGAATTCATCATTCAGACGTCATCACTGACTGGAGAGAGGAGATGGTTATGGTATAGGATATTTACACGTAATCTAACACAAAATGTTAGTATCTCCCGCGATTCCGTTCCTTGAAGGTATCTGAGGTGCATGCGGGTATGTACAAGAATGGCCATTTACACTAGTTACGATGGTAAATGGCGTCCACTCTACACTAATCTAGCTACGGGTATTTTATCAAACAACGGTTTTCACTACCTCTATGCCCGGTATACTCCGTCCCATTCTCGGTGACATCTTACAATTCTCTCTTATCTGCCGGAGCTCTAGAGGTATAGTCAACAATGAACTTTGATGCTTAGGAAAGCTACGGTGCGTGTCAGCCGCTTTGGGGACAGCCAAATGTATAGTTGTTCAGTTATCTGGAGGCTAGTCCTTGTCGTCATCGAGTTCCACCGACATGAAAATAGTCAATCCGTATTATGACGTTATTCCAAGCTTGCAGTTGTAGCACCTGTAGTAGTCATTCAAGATCCAACGCAACCTGCCAACCCTCTCTCACTACGACTACATTTGTCAAGATAATAAACTGAAACCAGCCTATGTTATTAATACACCCAAAGTATGTCAACCATCTTTCCTTGCGTTTCTTTCATTTATCCGTTCCATGACTTGGCCTGTGGTTTGCGGAGCAAGGAGCCACTAACGTGGAGGTCACGTGATCTGTACTCAATATTGCTAATCCCTGCACCGGGACTGAAAACCCTTGGGCGCTCTATTTACTTAATCAATCAAACCCCGCAAATATGTACAGCATCAACTTTTACTGGTGAGAGAGCACTTCTCAAGGGCATCCATCTCTGTTCCGGGGGCGTCAGTTCCTGTGTCGGGAGGGGCGGAGTCCCGTCGATTATTTCAATGTTGTTGTACCGGGAGCTGTTTATCTCCTTTGGTGGGGATAACTCAATTTTGCCCTACACACTCAACAGGTTCGTCTTCCAGAATCACTGTAATACTTGTGGCACATTGCTAACATTTTGGTGCATTTCCAGGCTAACTTAATAGCTCCTGATCATGCGCTACCACGGTTGGGAGCAGGCTCACATCACACAAAAAGCCTGTAATCCCATGTGGCTGATTTGGACAAGGTACACAAAGTGATGATCCCCAGGACATCACCTGTGTAGATTGGCCTCGGCATATTTTCCATTCTAGATGCCTGGATTGCAGACGATGTTCAATCTCCGCGAGACTAACATCCAACCAATATGGGGTGTTTGGCTGGAATGTGCCGCTTGCTACCAATATTTGTTCCATGAGTCCTTGGATCTGTTGCTCATTTTAAGCAACCAGATATCCCGTTATAAAAACTTTCCTTCCTTTTTTCCTCGCTTAGCTGCATTGCCCAATCAGCGTGCGTGGATTCTTTGTTTCATGAAATCTGTTGTTTTTGAGCTTCACCATGGCGAAGGCGAAGGGCTCCAAGAGCCGTAAAGGCAAGGCGAGCAGTCAGGTGGTTTTGTCGGATGGTGTACCGGACGGCGTACCGGGTTGGTTGTGCCCGTGGAAGAAGGAAGACTTTCTGGGGTGTCTGAAGGGTCTGTCGAAGTTGGCCGGTTTATCGGATGAACAGTTGCGGGAGGTTGCCCAGGTGGCTGACCGTTGCCGTCGCCTCAAGCTGATTGATGGTTGCAGCCCCACGGAGACTGAGGAGAAGAGAGTGAAGTCGGTGGTCCGGAGAAGGACAAGGGAGCGTAGGAAAACGCGGGAGGCGTCGCAGGTGGCTTTCAGTGTGGAGACAGACAAACTTTCACCCACTGCCCCGACCGAGCGGAGCGTGAAGCAAGCCGAAGTGGTTTTGCGCTCTACCGCTTCGTCCCCGAAGCCCGTCGTCCTCCGTCAAACCATCAAGGAGGCCCAGAGTACTGAAAAGGGGCACGGCAAGGCCAAGACGCCGGAGGAAGTCAAGGTGGGGTATGCCTTGATGGATGGCCCGGGGAAATACCGTGTCCCCATCCGTGCTGCTATGGGTGCGGTTCTTGAAAAGATTAAGCAGCTGGAAGGGATACTTGCCGGTTACGAGCAGCTGCGCGGTTTCGGTGCCACTGTCACCTACAAGGGTTGGCAGGTAAAGGTCTCGGGAGTGCCCGCCGGTGAGTCCGACGCTCTGCGTTGCGCTCACAAAGCCTTCCCGCCAGACAAGGTTCTGTTCGCCGAGTGGTTGGTGCAACGGAAATCGCTGCGAGTTGGTTTGACAGATTGCGCCGTTGCAACCAGCGCCTTGCTCCGGACTTCGGATTGTGAGTGGTATTTCCCAGCGCCCCGTACTGTCCAGTGCTCCAAATGTTGGCAGTACGGACACACTCAAGTCCGGTGCAAGAAGGAGTGGAGTGCCTGCGGCAGATGTACTGGCCGCCACGACACCTCGTCTTGCACCAAAGCCCCTACGTGCTTCTGTGGCGAAAGCCACACGCCGGATGACCACGCAAGCTGCGGTCGGTTCAAGGCGTACCGGGACCATGTTTTACAGGAGACTAGGGAACGTCGTGCCCTCGGCCGGGCCTACTGGATCGACCGTCGGGTTGCCTACGCAACGGAATGTGCGGAGGCTAACCTCGCCGTCACCCGGAGTAGCCGGTCAGGACAGGCGGACCGTAAGCGAGTCCGGCAGGACAGCGGCTCAGAGGCCGGCGCAGCTTCAGCGACCCCCTCGAGCACCTGTTCCGGCCAGCTCGTGATCTACAGTCCCCCCGCCCCTGAGGTTATTATCTCCTCCCCCCCCACTACCCAAAGCCCCCTCGCTTTAGTCCTTGCCAGTCCCGAAGATGCGGAGTCGACTGGCGGAGACCAGTAAACATGCGTAGTTTACGCCTGCTGCAGTGGAAAATCAACATTAGTGTGGTGTGTCTGGATGGCGCTTCTGTCTGGAGCAGATGTCCTTTTCCTCCAAGACCCCCGGTCGTGATTTTGCGGAGGACACCTTGGGAGGATATACGGTCTTCACCGACATAGGTAAACGCGCGGCGTTGCTTGTGAAGGGGACGGCATGCACGAGGGTGGAAACTGGGAGTCCATATGTGATTGCAGCCATGGTGGGTGATGTCTTTATTTTAAACCCATACCATGGATGACGACCGAGTTACGTTCGCTATTTACAACGTGGCGGCAGACTCAAGCAGATTTCAGGAGGCACCGTGGTCCGATTTTAGGCCAGGTGCGGGTAGCCAAGGATCGGTATATCGAGACTCGACAGACGACCAGGGCAGCCCACCGTACGAAACGTATTTCCGAAGCACTGTCTAACGACCGGGCTCTGTGGCAGTTTGCCAAGACCTACGACCGACATGTTAAACTATTGGAAAGTGTGGACTAAAGACGTCGCCGAATGGAACAAGCGTACTTGACCGGACTACATTGAGCTTCGATCTAGACGATCTGCCTGCCCAATTCCCTCCTTCGGACTACCATGATGCTGCTTCTATGAAAGTATGGGATACCAAAGTTAAAAGCTTTGTTAACAAACTCATGGGTCAAATGCACATGACCGGCGGATACAAATGGATACACAGATCTCAAGAATCCCACCCTAATGTGACCGGCCATACCTACAAATGCGCCCAAAGCAATATCTTTGCGGCAGCTAATCGCGGAGCTGAATATTCTGGGCATGCCAAGATATATGAAGGCCGTGGTATGGACCGCTTCCCATGCGAAGGAAATATCACCGCTATCGTAAATCGGCAGCGTCGGTTCCTTAGGCTGAAGATCGCTCACAGGCAGCACGAGCCTTACGAACCGATCACACTCACCCTAGAGCTGGGAATGTTTATTGATGACCTGATGCTTTTTATGACAAGTGCCGATATCCATAAACTCATCATCAACGATTCCGGGCTGGAGTGGCGCCGTGTCGCTGCGCATCAAGTCTACTATCGCAAAAAGGTTCTTCTATTTTCCTGCGTCCGTGCTCTGACCAATCAGCGTCGAGTATTCCGTAGAAGAAACCTATGCACTCGAATATCACCGCCACTCGCCAACATCAGAAATGGTGCGCGCCGTCTCCGAAGGGAGAGCTACCAATGCTCAAGCGGAAGAGACCATCTTCAAATCCACCAGAGCCATGAGACGCTAGAAATGGCCATGGAGTGTCTTAACATACTCGGTGCGCGCTTCCCCAAATGCGCTGAAGCCGCCACCTATGTCCAGAAGATGCTAGGCGAGACTCCGTTCTCCCAAGAACCTACCACCACCACTACAGCCACCACCACCACTCCCACTGTTACCGACAAAGCGACCACTCCTGTCGACCGCCCCGCCCAGACCAAGACTGGCCGCCATAAGGCCGCTAGAAGGGCCAGGACTCAAGCTGGCCGTACAGGTGCCTCCGCTCCCCCTACTACATCAACCTCCACTGCCCCTCCCACTCAAGCCCAGCGCATGGCGTCATCTTTCTCTAGAGCTGCCTCCCAATCCGCCAGAGTGTCCCACGAGGGATGGACGACAGCGGGTAAGAGACCTGCCCCCAAGCATGGCCCTCCTCCTGTTATCATCATTACCAGCAATGGTACCACCAAGGACGCGTCCCCCAGGCAGCTGCGCGATTTGATTAACTACCAGGGAGTCCCACACGCCATAGCTGTCAAAACCACCGCCAAGGGCAAGCTCGCTGTGACCTGCGCACCAGAAGGAGCGAGAGCCCATCTATACTTGAACAGATCCACTTGGATCTCTCGGCTCAAACCATATGGGTGGCCCCGAGTAACCATGCAGGAGTCGTGGGTCAAGTTAGTGGCACATGGAGTAAGCAAGGAGGATTTCCCCTTCTTCAATCAAGACTTCTCCAAATATAACAACATCAACGTCAGAGGCTTCCCGAGATGGCTAGTGGAGCCTTCACCCGACAAGACCGCAGGCTCGGTAGTCTTTGCTGTATGCGACCCCGGCGAAGCCGACAGGTGCCTGCACACAACCATGTACCTCTCAGCTGTGAGAACCAAAATCGTGCCGTATTTGAATTAATGATTCAAGATACCCATGGTTTTTCAATACTTCAACATAACCACAACCACAGATCCATCGCCATGAGAGAAATATTCAAGACAGCTGTCGACGAAGGCGTACATGTGATTTGTGTGCAGGAACCGCATACATGGAAGGACAAGGATGGAAAGCTGGAGACGCTCAAACACGACGGCTACACACGCATTTTCCCGAGCATCGACCCCATGGAACCAGCTAGATCAACGCCCTCCTCCGCA
>NETU01000306.1:11781-34380 GCA_003032515.1 Huntiella decipiens | reverse complement strand
AATCTCACGAAAAAACTAGATAACCTTACTCTCCCAACACTACTTTTAGGCGACTTCAACCTTCATCATCCATGGTGGGGCTTGCAGGGGATCACCGTGGCAGGCTGGGAGGCATCAGCATACCACTGAGCCAAAAAGAAGTGGAACCTTTGGACTTTGTTACCAGCGCATGTTCTATCAGGCTCTATATAAGATACATGATCGGATATTCCTATACAGTGAGAAGCGAACACTTGGTGAGCAGCTATCAGACAGGGCAGCGGCTGACACACCCACGCCGAAGCAGGACATATGATGGATTGGCTCTAGGGCGGTGAACATAGACACATGTTTTCTATCGTAATCTACTTTATAGCATGTTAGTCTGCAGATCGGTGACTGTTTGGTCGATGACGTGAATGTAAAAGTGGAAATGGTTAAGTCACAGAACAACATTTGATAGTTTGTGATTTCAAGGTCAAAGTTATATTTCCAACATATAGATTCCCACATTCCCATGAAACCAATGCCTATTGTAGCCCCTTCCATCAGCCCCATTCCAACTACTCTTTTACTTCATACCCATCCTTCATATATGTATATCAAGAACCCGTCCGTCGATAAGAAGAACGACGCCCGTCGGAATAAACTCCGGGGCGACCCCGGAAAGGGCACCTTTGGGTGTTCCAATGGCCACGGCGGAGACCTCCACTTTCAAAATTGCCGTGACTACCCTGTCATCTCGAAGAACGTACAATTGTCTCGCGGTCTTCTTCTTAGCCCATTCGGTACAAACATGACCCCGGCACGAAGGCAAAAATGTACTAAAGTTGCCTTAGTTCAACCATAGTAAAGTTTGATTGTGCCTCCACCACCATGGAGCAGGACGTGTGATGGGTGGGCTCTGCACGTTTGCACCAGGCATCAAACCAACAGCTAACTAGGTAGGTTACTGGTAGAAGAAAAAACAGAAGTACCCGCCAACCCAGAAAAGCCGAGTCCACTGGACAAATTCGCAAGCAGCTGGAGGCCGCAAACCCAAGGTCGCGGCACCCTTGGATTCTGCCTGCAACTTCAACATCTCAGGTCAGCCGACGTGCCCGCTGAGATGTTGGAGGAGAACGAATCAACTGAGGCGAGCGTTCCCGGGACATAGCAGTGTTCCTGGCGAAAGGTTGACTCGGGGGAAGCTTCGAAAAGGAGGACGAATGCTGGAGAAGCCGGCCGGGGCGAACGTCCTCGAACGCCATCTGGCCCTGAGGGACCGAAGCCTCAGAGCGGGTGGCATCGAACAGCCGACGCGCAAGAGAAGGGCGCCGGCTGGAAAGCAGAGTATCCTCTGATGCAATCCGGGGCGAAGACAGGACCATTTTGGGTACCGGGAGGTCCTCCTCATCATGTTCGACGGCCGTGGAACTAGACGAAAATACCTGGGTTGACTGAACCAAGGGGACTAGGGGCACACTTTCCGATAGATGGGCGTGCCGGGGGAGTGTTGGGCTGAGTTCCATTTTCTCTTCAACAGCGGTGTGGCGGATCGGTGGACTATCAAGATCCATCACAGTGTCGAGGGCCATGAGAGATCCGTCATGGCCCAGACTGTCTGAACGTCCGTTCGAAGCAAGAAAAAACCCAAATTCATGCAGACTTCCAGAGGAAAAGCCGGTGAAATAAGGATGCGCCGACACGTCCACATCAACCATCTCAATGTCGATGGTTGCAGTTGTCGAGTCAACGTCCATGTCAGACGGGAGAGTGGGAACCTAATCCATCTTTTCCACGCTGTCATAGGCAGATTCACTGCTAGTAGAGTCGACTCTCGAGGGAGAATCGGGAAAAGAAAAGGCCTGCCCTGAGGGCTCGGCAAAGAAGGACGGCGCAAAGCGGCGGGATCCGTTGCAGCCAGTCTGAGCGTTGGCGGCATCGAAACCGAGGGAAAACGCGTTTGAAGCGGAACTGGATGACATCTTGTAATCGGTGAGATCTTTCTTGACTTTCTTGTGATGAAAGATTATTAAAGGCCTCGGGGCAACGTTTGCGAGATGGCGGTCAGTCTGTCGATGCTTCGGTGATGAGAAAGGATGAGAACTATTTCGTTGGAACGATGGGACGAGATGTCCTTGGTATAGGCATATGTGACGTAAGCAATCAGTGGGTCACAACTAGCTTGCCTATGGATATGGCCTGTAAAGCTGGCTATCATCCCCTAACTTCAATCATGACCCTCTAAAATGCAATGTTTTCGGTTTGTGCTAGTTTGTGGCATTAGGGCACGATGACGTAACTGGCCGGGGGACTTGATGGTCACGATGTTTCCGTATGTTGTGGCTGACTGTCACATGACTATGCTCTGCCTCGTAGAGAGCCGGTGTGGCGTATCATCCGGTTAATGAGATGGAAGTACGTGCGTGTACCTGGGAATGGTGACGGGGCAACTTCCGTTTCGGTTCCATGGATGATTACCACTCCATCTCATATCAGCGTTATGGAATCTAGACGTCCCTAGAGATTTCGTTGATATACCTGAGTGGCGATGAAATCAAAGCAAAGTCAGTTGGACATCTCTTGACTGAATTCATGGTAGCAGTGTTCTCTCAACATGCCATACAGACTGTCAAAGGCTACAGATATAAGCAAGTTGAGCGATGAGCAGGCTAACATGGAGACATGTTCGCCGACCGTGAACTCAGATGTTGGTATCTATCACTTTCAGCTATGTTCTCTACTCCCATTCTGGTGTAAATTTGGCCTTCCGTGGTCGAGGTAATATTACCCAATTAGGTCGTTAGTGGGGGTTACATGCCATAGTAAGCACCCGTACTTTCACCCCGCTAGTAAAGGTGTACACAACAGGCTAACGGCGTTTATATCTAGTAAACTCATACACTAAATAGTCTTGACAAGGAAGTTGATCCTTGAATGGTGCTTCTGTGATGGCCACCAGCTGAGTATTTTGACTTATACCATGATCTATAACAACACACGAAATCTCACGAAAGACTGCGTGTCGGTCAATGGTAGGGTTAACCACAACATGTTCATGCATATATCACAGGCTTCACTTGAATATCTAGACAGAAACATGGATACCGAAATGGAGCACACTTGACCAGTCAACGCACTTGTAAAACTAAAACACGAGTAAACAAAGAAATTAACTATCTACAATAACACCAGTTGAATATCCAAATTCTTCCCATCGATTGCATGTTCCCTCAAACCAACTGTGTGCCCCATTCCCAAGTCGCCTGTGACCCCATAAACGTGCAAAACAAAACGAACATAGAATCAAAACAAGTAAAGGAGGCATTCTGCCACCTACTGCAGGCTAACAAAAGCACCTCCATCAACTAGAAGCTGAGCACCAGTAACGTAGTGGCTAAGCTCCTCACACCCCAGGAAAACAGCAGGCCCAGCAACATCGCAAGTGTCACCAAGGCGACGAAGAGGAATACGCTCCACCATAGCCCGACGTTTCCTATCATCCTTGAGATCCTCGGCGTTCAACTGCGTGCGAATGGTGCCGGGGAGGATAGCGTTGCAGCGAATACCGTATTTACCAAGGGCGACAGCCGAGCTCTGCATCAGTGAGAGGACACCAGCTTTGGTGGGTGTGTAGTGAACCTGCTGGCTACCACCGACAAGGGCCGAGATCGAAGAGACTCCAATGATGCTTCCGCCGGAGGGAGCTTGCTGGGCCATCTGGCGACCAGCAGCCTGAACAACATAGAAAGCGCCGGTAAGGTTTGTATTAACGGTGTTCTCGAAAAGGTTGTTGGAGATGTCGAAGATTTCGGAGAATTGGCAGATTCCAGCGTTAGAAACGCAGATGTCGAGACGGTTGGTAGGCGACTTGGAGACGGCGAAGGCGACCAGCTCGGCGGCGGTCTCGGGTAAACGGATGTCACCGACGAGGTCGTAGAGAGTGCCGGCGTCAGGGTCATCCTGCTTCAGGGCCTCGGCAGATGCGTAAAGGGAGCTGAGGCAAGGTTGATCCTCCGGCTTACCGAGGTGGTTGATGATAACGGTGCAGCCGTGTCGGACATAGTGGATGGCAATGGCACCGCCAATGCCGGTGGAGCCACCAGTGACGATGGCGGTCTTTCGCTCAAGAAGCTTCGTAGTGGTAAGGTGAACCATTTTGAAAGCTAGGTGGTTCGTTGAGTGATGATGGAGTAGTAACTGTCGAAGGGATGGGTATGATAGAATGATTGATGATGGGAGACTGCGAGTGGACGAAATCCTAAGAATTTGATCAGACGAGAGAAAATTGGCTGAGAGGCGGAGGAATAAATGTTTAGGAACGGATGCTGCGGGGAAGAAAGGAAACTTTAATAGTTGAGATAATGGTTCACCAAAAGAAGAAGGAACCATAATTCACACAGCAAATCTACAGAGCTTTTCTGTTGACGTTTATTGTCTGTCCAAACTTTCTCGCAGGTCGATGCCCTTCTTTTTGGGTGCCTAGAAAGTTGCTTTCCCAAATGGGTAATTTATATTGTTTTCCTTCAGTTAATCTCTAACCTATCAACACCTAGCTTAGAAAATATACACTTGTTGATCTGCAGAGCAAGTCCTATCTAACTATTATCTCCTCGAACAAAACGAAGTCATAGTGAATGTCATAGACATATCCTACCTGTACTCATACGAGATTTTCCAACGCCATCCCATCAAGGTTGTAGTGTATTCACTGTCTCCATTTCTGCTACCCCTACGAAACATTCAATCGCCAACTAGTCGACTTAAACGTGTGGCTCGTCTTCCGTCAGCACTTCACAAGTCGACACCAAGATATTCACCTCATATTGGCCAAACCGAAATACCTCCTCTGTCTACCAACATACCGTATACCGCTCGACATATCTTTCTGGGAATTCATGTGCTTATATTTCCTGATACCCCTGACTGGATAACCGGGCATTTAGATTCATAGAATTCACGTATGACATATATCGTTAGGCTGAGTATAGTGAGTTCTCCGCCGACGTGACTGGTCTGTTAGCTTGTTTACAGATTATCAATATATGGGAAGAGATGTTTGGAACTCTGAGAGAGCCTAGTCAGTGCAACGACAGCGTGTGTGATACACCATGTTAATGTCACTTCATATCGCCCTTCCTTTCTTGCCTGGACAGCCAGACGTACAGTTACCAAGTACACCGAATACAAACCTATCAACCTCTCCTATATACTCTCCCGTCCGCCGCAGTCACTCCGTTTTAGCATCTTCTATTTGTGGGCTGTAAACACAGATTTGTAATTAAATACATACAAGCTAACTGACAGTCACTCGATAGGCGGAGGCCCCAACTAGAGTGATACAAAAATCAAACGGTGGCAAACGACTAACCTCTCGTCTCGAAAACACCTGGGCGCCACTTCATAATGGACTCAAAGTCTCGAGTCCAGGCTATCCCACAAAACATACCATCAGCGAAAAGTGGCTCTTGATGGACCTCATGACAAGGATAATTATGTACCTCGTCTCGTGGTACAACGAGCATAGTTTGGAAGTAGTCGAAGATGGCAACTAAGTCCGCCTTTGAAGAAAGCTCGAATCTTTCGATGTCTTCTTCGGGCCATATTGCTGTAGCCTCGGGGCTAATGCCAACTACCACATGGCCAGACCTTTGGACACCCATAATGCGTTTAGAATGTGTATAACGACCTTTTCGACGATATATAACCCATTCTTCCGGTTCTTCAGAAATATCGTCCGGTGAATCAAGGCAAACCCATTGCCGTGTAACACCTATGCCCCGATACTGTTGATCAGGTTTTAAAAATATTTCATCTTTGGCAATAGACTGTCCCAAGTCTCGGGTGATATCGTTCGGGGACCAATATATCCTACTTAACGTGCTGCTGTAGTCTATGGGTGTAGGGGACTCTGGGTCCGAGACATGTACTTTTCCCTGGGTGATCCCGCGGAAGGCTAGAATATTTGCCTGCTTCCAGTCCGGGGGAAAATCCATCTCTATACTTTCCTCGAAGCAGCATCCTAAATGCTCCAGACTGTAAATCTGATCCAAAAAGAGAAAGCCTGTGGGAGCATGGTAGTATAGAACTCTTTCGGGTGCGCAGTCTTCATAACCAGGCATTGCGAGAGAAATAGTTTTGCCGTTTCTTGTTCTAAACTACACATGGTGCATCAAATGGTTAGTATCACTACAAAAATACCTCTCCTCACACACAACGTCTCTGTTAGGAAAAAACTTACCTTCACGCGGACAATTCCCGCAGTCCTCTGAGCGGTACCCATCACAGACCAAAACTCAATCACAATCACTAAGTCATCTGCGTCCAGAACGTTTTGTTCTCCAGTCGTGTGGCAAGCGTCACACAATCGGATCATTGGTTTCCTAGCCTCATATTGAAGCCTAATCAGGCTTCCCTTGGGACCAGGTATAAGGCTTGTCGATACAAAGGGGCCAGTTTCATAAGACGACAAGAAGTCAATGGGGCCGAAACAGCATAGCTCTTCAGTCTCATGGGACAATACTAGCGTGGGCTCCATGCAATGTGTCATTCGAGGATCTGCTAGAGCCCATGACGCCTTTGATTGTACCTCTCGGTACCTGCGTTCCACAATGCCTGTCATGGCAGTGACAGCCATTCTAGATTGTAGAACAGTCCCCCATCCGCACCATACATTCGTGGGGACCGTTATCATTTCTAGCCAGCCGGCGAACTGTCTCCACTTCGGTTTTGGTCGGCCTTCTTCTTCACAAGATGGTATGCCGTCCTTTAAAACGTCTCGCAACTCCGGGAAGATATCATCATAAAACCCGCTCATCAACCAAGACAGCCAAAACTGCTCACCTTGCAGAATATGACACACGTGTCGGGACGCTACGCTCATGTTCCGAATATCCTCTGGCTCTAAATAAGCGCAAATATGGAAAAATATCTCGTTGGAGAACCTTTTCAAGAAAGCACCCACAGAGTCCTGGTGTGGAGGTTCTGTCATGTCAAAAGAACCAAGCTCTTTGGAGAAACGATCCGTCTGGAACAATACCCGCTTGAGAACTTTTTGCAACAGCCCGCGCTTTGGAAAACATAACGGGACGTGTAGGATACGCCGAGCTTCCAATGGGTTCACTGGATATCTTCGCTCTGCTGCGAGCATGTCAACTATCTCTTCGAGGTGTCCGAGAGAGTGTAGGGCGACGCCAAGTGCTTCATGATTTAAAAAGAGCCAATCCTCCGGAGTGAGATCTCTGTCGATTCGTTTGCCAACTAGCTTGCTCACTAGAATCTGCATGCAATCGTAGTGAACAAATATAGCCTTGTCCGAGCATGGCACTAGACCCATACCCCGTGGTCTTGTATATCGACGTACCAATGTGGCATTTGATGCTGGTAAACCACCGTGGCTTCGGATATCTTCTTCAGTCATGGCCGCCGCCTCCATCCAAGCAGTTCGAGACTCTGTACGCCAAACTTTAGGCTCAAGTGGTTCAAGAGAGTATTCCCTCGTATCTAGATTCACTAGTCTTATTTGAGCTAGCGAACGTCTATGTAGTTTTAGTTGGAAAGTTAGCTGGTCAGGCACACATATGTAGCTCAAAATACCTGATACTTACACCCAACTGTCTGTTTTCGTTGGATCATGGAAAAAGGCCAGCATTACAGGCATCTGACTGTGACTAGAATCAGAACTAGATTCTCCCTCTCCCTTGCCTGTGATGTGGAACATCGCATGCTGTCGAAATTGGCCTTCTCCGTTGGAGTCCAGAAAGATGTTCTCGTCTTCAAAGTCTTCCCATGGCCGCTTCAAAGCATCGTGAACTCGAGTGCCATCCCCATAAGGGAGCTCTTCAACTCCGTTAGTCCATCCCCAGTCTGGTGATAAGCCTGCACACAAGGCTTGCTCGTCTTGTCCTTGGTCGTTTGAGCCGCAAAGAGCGCAACAGGGTAATGTGTCGGTGTTATGTTCCATCTGGTTGTTGTCGTCCGTGTGTTTGTGTTGTCAAATGAAATGTAACAGCTAAAGCAAACCAACTAATTGGTGTTTGTTTATCGGAGCCCCTCGTAAGTAAATGTGACCATCAAAAGTTAAGGACCAATAGCAGGAGTAACTGAGCTCCAAATTAAGGTATTGTCAATTGTGAATTTCACTATTCAATAACCCGTCATTGCCATGTTGAGCTAGGGTTATTGCCACGATCATCCCCTGACTTGGTGATTGTCAAAGAACGCCCGGCTTAATAGGACTTCCTATCTCACTAATGTGATGTACACATATACACACACGCCCCGAAGATCGCCTAGCTGCCGTGCAAACTGACTTCAATCAGTAAAAATGGGCAAAACTATGTTCCGAAGCTCCTACATAGCCATTGTCCTCATGGCTTTCAGGAGAATGTATTCTACCAGAGTTTCAATGACGTTGTTGTTGGCTCCAGCGGAAACACTGGGGAGTCCAAAAGGTATACATGCATGCATGTCACCTTTCAGCATCAAGAAATACCAACAAAAAAAACATACGACACCGGGTATTCGCACGTGGTCACCCACCGTACTACTAATCCAGCGCTCTGTGGCTTGACTATGGGGGAGCAGACGGGACCCCGTATTTTCCGCAGGCTATGGTCGTATGTGATATCTGAGGTGGTGAACAACATTCTTATAGTTTACAACTCATACCAGAAGTGATTTTGTGAAACCGGGCCGAGGGAACGTCAAGGCCAGCTACTCGGTAATCCACAAACTCCACAAAATGCAGGTATGTATGCGACTAGACATGGAGGCCTACATCAATCATTCAATTACACTTGGAAAACAACCCAAAAACAATCCCGCTATAACTACAAAGGGACGCCGTGAGGTGGGTAGAATGGTCAACTAGGCTTCGTTGATTGAGACCACTACATGACAATACATTGCTAGTTCGTTGCTGACGGACAGCCAGGTCAAATCAATGGCAAGGCTCAATACTATTTGCCAGCTGTTATCAGCTGGCGGGAGCCTTTTGACACAGTGTCGATTGTGCGCATACACCCTAATAGATACAGTGTGTTTGGTGTCTAACCCTAGTGTTGTTCATAGACCCTACTTTTGACCGAAGTTGTCTTCAGCCCAAAGGTATTTGGAGTCCGGTCTCCGCCGGTCCCCGTCGGACCTAAGAATGATGTAATGTTGATGCAAAAGTCCATCGCCAAGTATTCCGCATCCATCAAACCGCATGCCATAGCTCAAACAAGTCCTTCGTTGGAGTTTTTTCTGTAGGATCGGGACTTTCATTTATTACTTTGACGGAAGCTTTCACTCATGAATGCCCTTATGTATGTAGATGGACTAACCATCCCAATGAGTAACTTTCTGCTTCTATCACTGACGATAAATGGAGGGAAAGAATACAACAATATTTGCTGTAGTTGTGTTTTGTGACACAGACATACATTTGATTGGCTTATGGATATCTCTATGGCCCAGTTATAGTATGTGATAGACCAACATAGCCAGCGATGTAATTCTTCCGGAATAGGAAATTTACGACTCGAAATGTGGTGGCGATAATGGGCTATAAGTGAAGTATGACATCCTAACAGATTCATCTTCCTTTCCTCCACTTGATACCGCTTGAGTCTCACTCATTCAAACATCTTCAGTTAAACCATGTCAACGTATTTTCTATCCTAGGCATCCCGTTACGTATAGCATCGCCACTAGTAGTGAACGGATGATAGTTAGTTGATGTCTCGGTCGATGGGCTTTCACCTGCGGGGCTATGTGGACACGACCTCTCTCATAAGAAGTTTTGAAGTGAACCATCGTCAATAGTTGTGTATATTCTTGGTCACTCTGCAGGTTTATTTTCTCACTTGGGCCTTGATTTGTTAGCTACACCAGCAAATTACTTGTATCATTCATGACAACATTCACTCTTTGGTTTTCATACACTACATAAACCCATACATACAATCACGATGTCTTCCCGCTTTCCTTTCCAAGACCCACCAGACCGTCTTCCGCCATTTTTCAGAAAGCGTCCTCGCATGTTCATCCCCGCGAACTCCCGGGACATCATCTACCTAAACGAGTTCACACCAACCGAGCCCTGTTTCTCGCTCATCGACTGTATTTACCAAATCAGAAGAATGCCCACTCTCCCATCCGAATTCTCCTACTTCAGCGAAGTGGATCTCTGGGCCAAGACTCCACAGCAACTCGGCCAACTACTTGATGAGCTGATCTTCCACCACGATAAGATCAAAGAGGTTTACCGAGATCTGTTCACCATGAACTGGATTCTGAACCGCATTTACCAACTGCCGCGGCCGCCTGGCTCGGTAAAGTTGACGGCTAAGGGATTTGATTTTGCGATGGGGTGTGATCGTGTTGCCAAATTTGCCAAATTCTCGGTGTATTCGTTCAGAGACAGACTTGAGGAATGGCACGAGCATGCAGTTAAGGCACAGAGAGAGTTTCGTAGTATCATTTATCGGGTGAGCGAACTGTCAAACGAAATGCAACTTTTGAATGACGACACACGAGAACGCATCCGTTCCATTAGGGATCGCGGCGCTATGTCTCATTGGCATGACAATATCTTCAACATTGTCGTTGTTCCAGAGGGCTTAGAGGCTAATAACGACCAGGAGAGCATCGAGGATGTTCCTGGCATTGTTTCTGCATTGAGCCTCACGCATCAGTATATCCGTCATAACGAACTCGCAGAGGGTGAATCAGACGATTCTTCATTGAGAATTGGTGCGTCTACCCCTCCATCTTAGGACAAGAGCTGTTGCATCCGACGGTCGGGCCTGCCAGTGATCGAGCTGAATTCTTGTCAGGTTCGACAGGGTACTTAGGAATCTAGCACATATTAAACGATAGCATCACTACTATGGAAACTTTTATATATACTTTTCATATAATTGTCTATTCAACTATGTTAGTTTTCGTTGTGTTTCCCGCAGTCATATGTTCAATCTATACGCTCGATTCCCCATCTTAATATTCAGATGAACGTTATTTAGTACATGAAAGCCCATCCAATGAGGTCTCCACCGGCATTCACCGGACTCTCGTGACTACATTTGATATCTAACTTTAACCTTGCTTGGTATTTGCAATTCTTATGTCATGTGCTGCATAATTGTCTACATAATGAATAGCTCATCTTCTCTAGTATAAATTCTTACCGGCAAGTCTTGCCGTTGTCCGTTTGCATGTGGACCAAAACAGAAAGTTTGACTTGTTGTTGTGGTTCATGTATGACACGAATATATTTTCAATCAAGATCTGCCACCGGCAATCCAAACAATGCAACCTTATCTCACCAGGGCCAAAGCCATTCCTTCGAAGAGATAAACATGTGATCTGTTAAGCACTGACGTTATAAAAGCAATATACATCGGCAATCCTTCTTTCAACAATACAAGTCTTCCGAGTTCCCGCTGATCACCACATAACCGGTAAACACAATCATTCAAAGGCCACCCCAAAGATACACCTAAGCACCAAAACATCTTACCAGCTCAAAATCCACAGTCTACAATAAAATGACCCCCATCCCACAATCAGTCCCAGTCAGCCAGACATCTGAGATCTGAAGATCAGGCCCCATGTATCCCAGCTCGTCTTCTCAAATTCCTCCAAAAGGCAAGTTAATCGTTGTTTTGTCGTCGATGTCTTAAAAGGCCATTCCCTACCGCGGATCTACATACAGGAGCCAGCGGGTAAGCCGGCAAACGTCCCTGGTACTGTGGTACCCAATGACAGTAGCGACGTAGCACACGGCAATGACAATAGTTACACATAAGCGGGGTGGCTCAGGTCTATCTGAAAGGATGTTGTACCTTGTATTCTAGGCAACTTGTTTAGAATAGTATTATGAGAGGGTCACATGCATTTGAAGTGTAATACAAGATGCACACGTCGATTAAAAAGAAAACAATTGCCTTAATTTACGATTAGATACGATTATATACACAAAATTGCACGAAACTCTTATACAACAACATCTGTAGTGGGAGCTTCCCCGGCGGGCTGATGTATAAACGGAAGGCGCCCGTCTTTATGCTTCTGCCTCGGCAAAAAGTCAAAGGGTAGCCCGCCAACAATAAACTTGCTGTAAAGCTTGTCCGCCGGCCTTCGGTCATCAACATAGCTCGGGCAAACGACCTTGATCACTGACATTACGAAATTCAGCAGATCTGGATGTGCAACCACACAATGTGACCTGTTCAGAACATACTCGGCCTTCTCCTTGTGTTCGGCCTTCGCTGTGCGCCAGATAGCTTCCCAGTTCTCCGTAGAAATCGGTGTTGAATTCACCGTGCGATCTGAAACCGGACTTTGTGGGCGTCCATCAGTTTCACTGTCTGGGACGGGACGGTCTTGGGGCGCCAGTTGTTGAAGGGAACGGACTTTGTTCACAACAGAGACAACGTGCTGGAAACAAGTGTTGACACCGAGACCAAGGTACGGGATCACCTTGCAGACAGATTCGCCGACAAGGACAACACGGCCTTTATGCCAATCGTGCTTCGCCATGCCTTCGTGTCCGTCAACCATGCCCGGAGTTCTATCAGGGCTGTGAGCTGCCCAGATGTCCGCCAAGGTTGTCTTGTTCTTACGATCTTTAGGATCGGCGTGGACGGTAAGATCCTTGTATTGCTCGATGACCTTTTCGATGTCTTCACGTGTGTAACGCTTTGATTGGCTACCATCGCCTTCCTTAGACAGTGCCTTCTTTTCGGCCCTAGTGTAAGGCACATAGAGAATCCAACAGGATGAATCCTCACCCGAAATGCATTGTATGACAGCCCCATTGCCAGAGCAATTGAGTGTCTGGAATGGCTGAATCGTCTTAGTCAGACGGCTAATGCCAAAAATGATCTTGTATGTGACCTTGAATGTCGGAGCGGCACGTGGCACCGGCGGGAAGAGCAATTTGCGGACGGTAGAGTGGATCCCGTCGGCACCGAAAACTACATCTGCGGTATAGGATGTACCATCAGCGCAAGTTACAGTAGCAGATTTGGCATCTTGTGTTATATCCGTGACCGCTTTGTTGAGTTTAATACGTTCAGTAGCGCGCGGGAGGGATTCGTAAAGCATTTCGACGACCTTTTTACGCTCAAAGAACCCAATGGAGACACCATGACTATAGGGGACTAGTGTTAGTTGTCTTGCACAATCACTGAACTTGAGGAAAGAGAACTTACTTTTCTTCAACGTAGCCGTAAAAGGACATATCTCGTAGACATTTCCCGCTATTGTTATAGCTAAGGTGCCGTTCCATTTTCGGCATCCATGACAGTGCTTTTTCGTAGAGACCAGTGTTCAGTTGGTCATACAGACGCAATGTATGTGGCCACAACACCATAGTAACACCAATATTCTCAACGACAGCAGGACGGCGCTCAAGAATGATGTAGTCTGTAATACCAGCGGCATCAAGAGCATGGCCCGTAAAGAGACCACAAGGGCCGGCACCAACGATAATGGCTTTCATTTCATATATATTTCAAATGAGACTGAGGAGAGGAAAAGAATGGATGTTTGATTCACAGAAAAGAAAACAAAGTGGAAGTCAGTCAACATCGGGGTATTTATACTGTTGTGAGACATAGGGGCTACAACTACCTAGATTCACAAAGTTCCATCGGTCACGAAAAGGTTGCATACCAAGTCACGCATCTGGCACACCTTGGTCACCTTTTGTTTCCTTTATCACCTTCCTTTTAACTTCCAGCCGACCAAGGAATCATCTTCTCCGGATCCACCCTATATGTCCGACAGTCCACCTCCAGTTCACTAGTATTTATTGCGTTGTGGCGTACTCAGCCGCGTTAGGATGGGCCGTTTTAGCACGAATGGTATCTTGATTATGTATCAACAGCCCAGCCACATCAGCGCCTTATCACACTTGTATTTACTAAACAATAAAATCGAATTTCGCTTTGAGCTATCGAAGAAATTTCGAGTCTCATGACATAGCATTCGCGATAAACATCATTGACGATTGACTGGTCCCACTTCAGTCCAAGCCGACTCAACTTTGGCGAAGTCCAATAGATTTACGTTGTTCGCCATGGTACGTCATACAAGGAGCATGCTTAACCAGCTAATTCCCTATTGGCGGCTAACAAAGTTTCAACTTCTTTGTCTTGAAAAACTGTCCCGTCGATTCTTTGATATCAGTCTTTGACTAACGGGAACAACCTTGATCGAAGTAAATATACACATTGAACAAGCCTACTTCTCTGGGGCTCTGGGGTATATGTTTAATTTTTCTTTCCTGTGTCTCGTATACAGTTCTGAGACCCAACACATTTAGTGACGTTTGTTGGAAATGCTGCAAATCTTATTGAAATGCTTTTCAAGGACTGCCATGGTCGTTGAAATATCGCTGTTCTGGAAAAGACTTCGGAATTCACAGTTGGCCGACGTTAATTTAACCGTGCGACCGAGCATCTTTAAAGTAAAAATTACTGCTAAGGGCATTGTTCCTCCGGCCTCAAGGTACACTCTAGAATCAATGCCAAAAGTATGTATGTATTGGAAAGAGAACAATCATAACGTTTTCCATTGTATCATGCCAATTCCAAAAAGAAGAAGATGCAAAAGTTCAACTACTTAAGAAACTTTGGTTCTACTAATTCCTCTTCTTTATCCTTCTTTCTCTTCTTTTATGATGTACTCCAAAATCGCAATCGCATCATGGTCACATTCTTCTATGCCGTACCTACATGTCGTGAGTACCTTCTGTCATATTCCCTCGATCCTTCCATCTAACACGTCGTCAAGTCCCGCCCGCAGACTATGTCAGCCCAAGTCCTTGTCATCGCCAGTAGTGCTTTGTGATATCGAGGGAGGCTCTTTGTTGTTTTTCTTGCTTACGTCATGTGCTCGAACCCTATCTACGTCATTTGATGTGGGCGTAACCCTACCGTGAGCCTATTTTCTGTCGTTCGTTGGCGTAAATCTTGGATAACATCGGCTATCGCAACGTCATAACGCACAGTACAATCGAAGATGTACCGAGGTTGGTTTTCAAGATTCTGGGTTTTAGCACATGACTTGGTTACCGTAGCATCACAGAGAAAAAGCGGAGTATAACTACCGACAAATGGTATTTTGGATCGTGTTGGGCGTCGCAAGGAAGGAAGATGGATGTCAGCCATTGTGATAACATGCATACAATGAAAATACACCAGCGCACACGTTTGTTCTTTCGTGATATCTCCCTTGTACACATGTGTATATGTACACATCTATCTATGAACGGCACACACGTGAAGTGATATCATTACATAAAAATGCATATTGTACACGTTGTGCGAACATGCATGCAAAGGGATAACTTCCTGTGGCGCATCCATTGCATCAGTCAGCCTCTCCGTCAATGACCGTGGCGGTTGTTTGTGGATTTTTACATCCATTTGGATAACCATCCATAGGCACATAACACCCATCTCGGTTGACCCAATGAGAACTTGTTCTAAACCTTGCTGCCGCCACCAAACAGCCACTTTTCCTCTAGGCAGACAGAAAATAGAAGGCTAAGAGGATGATATACCAGACGATTGGCAAAAGACCAACAACAACAACAACAATACCATCGGAATTGCCCAAAAATGTCTGGAAAACACGCTTACTATCTCAGCCTTGTGGTCCTTTCCATCCTGATTCTTTCCCATCGTGAACCCCATTCTTCCATGAGTTTCCTTTCCCCATGACGCTCACGGGCACAGGTGCTAGCCCAAAGAGGGAGGTGTCCTTCCTCTTCAAGACTTGTAACCGCAAGAAAAAGGAAAGCCTCTCGAGAAAAAAAGGCAATACTCTTGCTTCTTTGAGCTTCATGTAAAGAACAAAACAGGGCAAGAGACAACCAATCCTCTTGCCGAAAACAGAAAATTCATCATAAACCAACTGCTTGTATCCTCTAGTCCCGTCCCTTTTTACTTTCCATCATATCGTCAGCCTTGTAGACACGGCAGCCGCGTTGCGAGCAATAATGTCCACAGGACACCATCCTCGCCATAACCTTCTATTTTCCCCAATCTTCTTATCCATTCGCTCTTGCATTTTTTTTTTCCCTTTCACTGACTTCTTTCCCTGCCGATTAGCTCCAATGAGAAAGTCCACCGCCCAAACAACGAACCCTTGGGGCGGCATTTCGGCCCTTTCTCGCGCTTTCAGTGGTCTTCTGCGCTCTAGACTGCCCAAATTAACACCGTGTGGATTTCCATTCTGACCCTTTTCAAGCTTGTTGTCCGCTCCCCGGCCTCTTTCATTTGCTCAAGGAGCGAGAGAGGACCTTGCGGTAAGGTATTAAATGTAAAATCTTTTATCGTTCCAAAAAGTATTTGAGTCGTCACGGGTCTTGTCTTGGCTTCCACTGCCATATAGCTATATTAGGCAGTTTTGAGTGGTTGTTAGAATCTCCGGTGGCAGTGGTGGTAGGCTGGGCTGGAATCAGGCTGACCCGGGATGAGGTAACTTCCAGATACGGCAATTTGCCATTGAGTAGATGCCATCATGACCTCATATTCAGAAATAACTATTGAACAGATCATCAGCTGCTCATGGCCAATGTGTAAATATACTGCACGTAGCCACAACTGTGCTTGAGTTTTATGGCGCCTATAGTGGTCAGTCCTCTCCCCCGCTGTAAACTCCTATCGTCATTGCCAAACAATCAATCAGCACGCGCGCAAGGCCCTTTCCGCACGCTCAGGTCTAAAGAAGAAAAGGTCCCAGCGTTCTTTTCCCTTGACGAAACAATTGTGGGCGTGAACGGGCCCTTGTTTCTGGTGTCTCTCATTTTTACTGGGGGAGAACACAAAGTTGAGAGGGTGGGGGACATGAGGAAATTGCTCTTTGTGGGAATGATGGTGACCTGGTGACGCATTCCGATAACCGTGGTGGGTGGAGGATAAGGGTGGTGTAAATTTGGGCGCCTGTAGTTTTTTTTCCTCGCGCTTTCTTGTTGGATTTCGTACTTTGCTTGTTAATGTTTATGTGTACGTCCATACAAACGGGCGGGACTGTACGGACGGACGGATGGAGAGCTGGCTTGGTCTTGGGGTAGAGAGGAAAAAAATGTAACAAAAAAAAGAAATCCAACCGTTTCTACACTATCCAGGCAAAATGACGTGCATCCCAAGGCAAGATGGAAAAACCAGCAAGCTCCCCCTACCAAAAACAAAAGAGGAAATCATGAACCATCCCCTCTTCACCACCTACCGCATCCGATCGTCCAACACAGCTTACACTCAGTTGCAAAAGGAAACCCGTTTTCCCTTTTCGGCGTCTCAATGACGAATGTTGTTTCTGCGTTCATCGAGACCCAGGGAATTGCAAGAGCAGAATTGACAAGACAAACCGACCGACAGGCAGTGGATCGTTCTGGCATGTGTGATTGCCCGGCGCAGTACCACCTTCCCTGTGTGTTGACACAGCCGCGCAAGCTCTCTCCACCTCTTTCTCTCTCACCTTCTATCGCGCACGCATAGTCAAAGGCATATAGTGTACAGTTGTCAATTGGCCACTGAAAAGTAACGCGGAGAAATCATCAAGCTGATTCCTTCCCTCTCTTCCCGTTGTTTCCCTACCTATACTCGTAAAAAACAACAGGACAGCAACGTGACCTCGCCGCCTCTCTCCCACGCAGATCCCTCTCTCGTCCGCGCTCAAGCCATTCGTATGCGCGTGTCTCAAAGATGAAAATTCTGCCGTTCAAAACAACCCTAGCCCCACTTTCTTAACCCACGCTATTGTAGGCCACCCGTTTGGTCATTTTGGGAAGCGGTGACGATGTCTTTTTACTGGGTGGTTTTTCTTTGTAATCGGTTTTTGGCATGTAGCTTGCTTGCTTGCTGTTTTAGACGGGGCGAACAAAGAAACGAACAGGAGGTTTGTGTGTTTTCTTCGAGGTTGTAATGATATAGGTATAGCGCTGGTGCACATTTCCGACCATGGATCACCAAGGTTTCGCGATAGCTTGCATCGTTATGGGATAAATGATGACAGCATTCAATGAACAAAATATCACAAATCTTGGAATTCACACTGAACCAAGAAATACAGCCCACACAAAACATTGGCATGCAACGCCCATAAAACACAACGGTGCCTGTCCGGCAAATCCCTCGACACCACCTGTGAATGTAACGGTAGCGGGGCGTCGAAAATGCATACAGGGCCTATAGGCTACGGGAATTCAGAAGGGCAGTTGGGGATATGAGGCCTGCCGGTTCTTTTTCGACATGAAATACACTTGTGGGTGAGAGTTTCGCGCCGCTGTTTGACACCGTCTTTTGCTTGATTTTCAACCTGCAGCTCTGTCGATGACGATGTCGGTTTTGTAGTGAGGGTGGGTTTTTGACCTGGTGATAAGCTTTTGTCTTGGCAAGATATGATAGCCACGGTCGAATCGATGTGAAGTGATTGACTTGCCTGGCGCGTACGGCCGTCGTGAAAAGTCCAAGAACCTGTTCCGCTTTCCCGCCTTCCAGACCTTTGACTCGTAGGCCCTGTAAACGCTAAAATAAAGATTAATCTGCACCGAGAACCCACTAACTCATGCCCTATACTTGGACTCAAGCACCAAAAAGTAGCCTTGAAATGTACCCCAGAAGCAGCACGTAGCTATTATCCGCACCGGCTTCCTTCCTGAAGGAGCTAGTAGCTATGTACCAACCTGTCCTCCCCCACCACGCAGCTGCCAGTTCTGGCTACTGGACTCGCTTCTTGCCTATATTATGCACAGCGCTCGCCCTTCCTGGTCTTTGCTCTTTTCGTCTTTTTTCCCTTTTCTGTTCCATACACTCAAGAAGCGACAGCAGAAAAAAAAATAAGCTCTCTTCTCGTCCCCTCACCTCACTTAACACTCTGAGCCCATTTGTTCTTCGTCGCTCTACATTCGTCTGTACGTACCCCTCATTCTCCCTCTATTCCTAACAAACCCCCGCCCTTTCCTCTTTCTCTTCTGCTTTTTTTTTCTTGCCTATTCCAATTCAGCAATAACTCTTTCCAGTCACGGACTGACACCAAAACGACCACACAGCACAACAGCCACAACAAACACAGCTTGGTTCCTTTGGTTGCAGATTTGCTCGATTAAGCAATTATCGCAACTTCACCATTAGAACAAGCTCTTGTCACGGCTTGTTACTTTCCAATCAAGTTGCTCCTGCCTTTACCTCTTTTCTTCAGTGGAAAAAAGTGTAATCGCCTGAGTAAGCTTCTAACTACCATTTTTTATTTCCCCCCCTCCACTCCATTTCCACGTTATTGCGCAGAAGGAAAAGCCGTGAGCTCTTGCCTTTCTTGATTTTGCGACTTGGGTTACTTTTTTCAGCACTGCTCCGTTCACTGTTTCCATTTTCTCCTCTTCTTCCATATTTCCCATCAACCCGCTTCCTGTTCTCTTTTGCTCATCTTCCAAAGTTGGGTAAAATATTGCCTATTTCGCAGTTTGTTCCTCTTTTCGACAAAAAAAACACGCGCACTTTTTTTTCCAAGATGGCCGACGTCACCGATCACAACGACGCTCCTAACGTCAATGAGCTTGATGATGGTAGCAACCTCCACGCCAACGAGACCCGCGGCGTCAAGCGCTCTCGCGCTGCCGACGACGACGATGATGATGAGGAAAAGGGTGGCCGCGAACGTCGCAAGATTGAAATTAAGTTCATCAAGGACAAGTCTCGTCGCCACATTACCTTTTCCAAGCGCAAGGCTGGAATTATGAAGAAGGTAAGTTTATTATTCCATTAGTCCCGTTTGGGATTTTTCGGACTCCTATTATTTAGTCTTCTCCCCTTTCGTTGGTTTCCGTTTTTGTCTCTGACGCATGTTGTGTACTACTATAGGCCTATGAGCTTTCGGTCCTCACCGGTACCCAGGTTCTTCTTCTTGTTGTATCGGAGACCGGTCTCGTTTACACCTTCACCACTCCTAAGCTTCAGCCTCTCGTCACTAAGGCTGAGGGCAAGAACCTGATTCAGGTAGGTTTTTATCATCATCGTTATGCTGACATTGTAATTGTACTGACATATACCAGGCTTGCCTCAACGCCCCCGAGCCGTCTAGCGCCGACAACGGTGACGACTCCAACCAGCCCGACTCCCCCGAAGAGCCCGCCGCTCCTACTCACATGCCACAGGCTAACCGCCCGCCTATTACGCAGAGTCAGTACCCTAGCACCTATGGCATGCCGAACGGTATGGATCCCTCCTCTGCCATGGCGTACCAGAACTACGTCCAGCGCAACACTCCTTATGGTATGACTCCCCAGAGCTCTATGCCGCCTCACCCCAACCACCAGTCGTAGAAGGGGCACGGTTTGCGTTGAGGCGCTGTAAAAGAGGACTGCTGGCTGCATTGCCGTAAGTATTGTCTGGTCTTCGAAGACCGGTGGTACCCATCTGCAACAGGCCGTTTTGCTTGGTGTTTTTCTATCTTTCGGTTCGGATTGGTTGGTCGGTTGGTTGGCTTGTTTTGTTTTGCTTGTATTGCTGGATGACTCCCCTTTCTCCATAATTGTTTGGTTCTCTTTTTGCTGCTCCTATTATTTCCCCGTGTGGTATTACTGTCGTTTACTCATTAGTTTTATTGGAACGTCACGGCTTGTGCTTTTTTTGCTCTCCTCTCTTCAGGACGTTGGAAGCGATGACAGACGATTCACACACATTCGAAAAAATCGGAGTTTATTGTGTTGTTGATTGTTAGTTGTTTGCGAGCCATCGACTGCTCATGAATTACGGGCTAGTTAGGCTAGGTTATCATGAATCACGAAGATTGTTGCTTTTTTCTTTCAATATTTTGCATATATGATGTTGTGACTTGTTAATTACCAAAGAGGTATAATTCCCAAAATGTACATTTGTGTTCAGGATGACGTTTCAAGAATGGTTAAATTGATTTCTCTACTTGGTAATGCTAAGGAAGGTGAATCGACACCAAGTCCAAAGGAGTAAAAGGGATGTAGGTTATATGGGGTTAAAGTGGTTTCCAAATGTGGTGATGGATGGATGGCTTGAAGGTTTTGACAGCTAGACAGCCAGCCAACAGGAAGGAATGGACTATGAAGGAATGACTTGTGCGAGTGCCACGTGTGGCGCCTTTTGTCTCTAGTGACGGGTGTGGCGCTTGTCAGGATTATGTATTTCTGAGAAGGTTTGAGCAGGTTTGCTTGGACCCTTGAGTGGAGTGTTATTGACGAATTAGGGAACAATGAAGCAAGATTGTATTAACGAGAAGATATCAGGTATTCTAGTGTTGGTTATCACCAATCATGTAGCGGCCGACCAGCAGCGTGCCAATGAAGTGTCCGGCAAGGACTGAGAAAAAGTAGCCAACATTCATAGTCATCACGGCCAGCATGCTGTGTGGTTGTTAGCTGAGAAGACAAAAGAAGGGTGCATGCATTGCGGGGTTCGTCGCCCGGTCAGACTGATAGAGCGGGTGGGGGAGAAACTCACAGAAGATAACTGAGACCTAGGTTAATAAGGGAAAGAACGGCACGGAGACCATCGGTACGGAGACGCCACGGTTGTACGGGGGGCGCAGTGTTTTCGAGAAGCCGGACAGAGTGGGTGAGACCGTGGACGGAAAGCGTGGCTTTTTCGGGCGAGTCGGTGAAGGTTTCGGTGGAGTGTGTTTCGGATGGGGTGTCTGGGGGGGTGGAGACGCGGATGTATCGGCGGGCGAGGGCGGCGTGGTGGAAGCGGGCTTCGATGCGGGCGGTGAAGGCGGAGAAGAAGCGGGCGATTAGGGAGAGGAATAGGAGGAAGATGCAGAGGCCGGCGTAGCCGGCGGATGTGCTGGGGGTTAATGTTGAGGTGTAGAGGGGAGTTGTGTGCGAGGTTGTGAATAGCATGTCCATTGAGGAACTATTGGAGGACGAAGAGTCCGAAGAGGACATGTCCATGTCGTCGGTCATTTTGGTAGTTGGTCGGTAGTTTTGAGGATGATAATGTTGAAGAAGTGGAATGGTTAAAACGGGATATATACAAGGAAGGAAGAGAACAAAGAGCTGTCTCCATCAAAATGGTCCACCCATCACTCGTTATATAAGATCCTATATCCAACCCAATATGGTAAAACGTGCTCAACTCTTGTTACATTTAACGAGCAAGTTTCAAATACCCTAAATAAACCAACTCAGACCGACCCTAACATCCGGGTTATCCGTCTATTCTAGGGTTATATCTTGTACGACATCGAACTCGAAGAAGCGCCGTTGTTTTAGTTTGGCTTTGGTCAGCTGGCGGGAAAGCATACGGATCCGTGGTTGGCGGGTTGTGGAGTGGGGGAACTCGTATTTTGGGAGGATGGTAGGACGGGGGCGGGTGCAGGATCGGGGTTGTACGGCGTGGGGGGGAAGGGAGCTTCAGAACTAAGCATCCAGAGAGCGGTAGAGAGAGCAGCAGCTACGAGGAAGGCGGATATGGTTACATGTAACATATATGAAGATTCTATTTTTTGTTTCTGTTGTTTCTAATGGACCCTTGTTTCCGGGTGGATGTGCGGGCGATGGGTTCCAAAGTGTGGACAAACGCTAGGCTTGCTGCATGTCTCTCCTTTTTCCTGGCTTTTACGTGCCTTTGTGGAAGGCTTGTCATGCGGGTTGGTGGTCATGGGAATAGATAT
>NETU01000303.1:33664-44227 GCA_003032515.1 Huntiella decipiens | reverse complement strand
ATTGCTGGATCGGCTGCAGGCCAAAAACACCAGGACGAGCCTGGACCCCGCGGGGTGTCTTCAGGCCATGCTTTGTATAGACCCTCTCGGTGTTTTTTATTTTTGTTTTTTCATTTTTAATTTTTCACCTGGCTCGTTGGTTGGTCTGGGGAGGACCTCTATACTTACGCATTCTCGCAATTGCCGACCACCCAAGGGAGGATTCTAGAAGGACATTATCATCTGGGTTTTTAACTTGTCTGGGGAGCCGTCGTATTAACAGGTAAAGCTAGTTAGGTAGACTTGAAATAAAACAACAACAACAACAACAACAAAGGGGAAAATGGACGTTACATGTAAGCTAAATTAATGTGAACATCCATTGTTGTGCAACGTCATCTCAGATATAGTCCACGTTAAATATCCCAATAAACAAGGGACATGATCATCCCCTTTACCGTTTTGTGACGTATTTGCCGCGAAACAGGACATCTAGTATGTTACGACAGTAACAAGGTACAGAGCTCTTCCGCGATGACTCGTCGCCCTTTGCCAAGATTTAGGGACTGAAAAGCAAGACATTTAGATTCAATGTGGGCAGTCACTCCACTGGGATGACGGATAGCACAATTATGAAGGAAATCGGGTGGAGGTTCGAGGGCTCTTGCTGACTTGTGATAATGCGGGAGTATGTTTGTGTAACATGTACCCGGACACATGTCCCCAATGTGTCTCATTCGAACTGACACGGGAAAACGGCTCCAATAACAACCAAGTCTTTCGAATGGGAAGATTTTGCCTGGCTAGGATTATAGAATCTAAGAAGGACCTCTTTTCATGTCGAAGTCGGCAGGGGCTGATGTGGTGACTCTGTACAAACCACGACTTCTCAAGTTCTGTTTGCCGGGGGGGCAAACGCCTATGTTCCATTTATTCTACAGATTGTTGGCAGCACTACTGACTACAACGAGATCATATAAAGTAATCTGTGTCAGTGGTATTCGAGACTAGGTATTAATCGACATGTTGCTCTGGTGTTATGTTGCTATGTCCAATATGTTAGACCCATAGAGGGACTCATACTAGTCTGTATATCCTGACATACCACCCCATATGGGAGAACATGTAATGGTCCGGCTTGTTGAACTCTGGTTTCGGTGTTATACCCAACAGTTGATCATGTTGAAATGGAAATCGTAGTTGCCTTTCATTTGCTGTTACTATCACGGTTAGCCTGTGTCACATGGCATCATCCCGTTGGCTAGACAGGCGTATCTATTGAGTGATGGCAGAATGCCTTGTGAGCGTAGAGATATTAACGGCTGATCATAGCTGCTATGTCTGGTTTTTGGCTTTGTTTACTACACCATAGCTATAGACAAGTTTGATTGATTCATTTCGTTTGCCATACCCAATGTTTGCTATTAATTTCAAGTTTTGCTCCGGATCTGTCTTCACCCACTCCACCCATCTAGACCTCCACACATGACTTTCCATCTCTATGACCCTCTACGCCGCCTTAGAACATCAAACCTCTGGTAGATAAAGAACCTTGCTGCGACTACTAACGGTCACAACAACTATGACACCATGAGTTAGACCCTCACAACACCTTTCAAAATCAAGCTTGAGCTGATTACTACTATCAACGACGACGTTACCATCAGCCAGTCTGATGCCATGGATGTTGATATTCTGCATGCCAAGCCACCAGTTTGGACCCCCCAGTATGTCACTCGTACACAGCGTCTGCAACTTGAAGATGTACACACTCACGAAATTCGTGGAAGCAGTTCATTTAGTACCACGAGCCGCCGTCACCGCACTGTGGCCGGGCTCCCTACCATCGCTAGCAATATCGCCACCACTCCGGGGCCTGTCATAGTTGCAGAGCTTCCCATCAATTGCCAGCTACCCAACGTTTTGAACATGGCATCGTACTTGATGCCACTGTCGATGCGCGGCTCGCTGGCATTTCTAAACCTATTGTAGGTGCCGAAGACGCCCCTGTACCCAAATTCAGTGTTTCTATCGTTATCACCGCTATAGACGAGCTTCCCATCCTCTGTGAAGTTTCTACTGCAGATATCCCCCTCGCCACAGAGTCTACCCAAGTTTCCGAAGGTGTTAATGCTAAAGAATCGACTTCCCGCCAGATAATGACAACACTCCTGAAATTCCTACTCTGACAGACACTCCGGTTGACGTCTAACTTATCGCTACACCACTCGTCATCACAACCATTATCAACAACGAAAAAGCCACATCTACGCTCGACAACTCCAATGTTTCGGATACGCCTACTGTTGCAAAGGTCCCTGTTTACGTTAAGCGTGTTTTTGGGCCAGACGTCAAAAGCAACACCGCTTCTGCCACTAGTAAGGTTGTATTCTGCACACTCGCGGGTACGTTACATGTTGAATCTATCTTTTACTGTGGCTATTTCCTTTTCTCCAACGACGCGCTGACCCGTACAGTATTTACATAGCCCTCATTTTGTGTAGTCTGGTCAGTTTTATATCGTCCTGACTACTCTTGGCTAATCGTGTGACAATACCGATGTTGATTACGATATGGTTACACCACGCCGTTACATCCCACGGTTGGGATGACACTAGGGAGGTCCGGGATTCTGGGCGACCTCCAAGTTAAGGCGGGTATCTCTCTGTAAGCGTTCTGATGTAGGAAAAAACACAAACAGGTAAATATCTACGTATCAAAGGCTTAGCTATGGCTACCTACCCTTGGTGGTTTCGTCCAGTTGCTACCCCAACTATTCGACGGTCTTTTTGTTGAAGTACTTTTACAATCATCAGTATGTTCCGCATCACCCGCATGTCAGCCTTCACCTCATAACATAGCAATATGCATAACTGGATACACACGATTTGTTTTAACCCGCAGATGAGACGCCTCGATTGGTTTCGGCATGGGCCATTGGAAGACCAAGATACCAGCCATGAAAGGCCGGCCATTCTCTCTTCACCCAGCATCTCAATTAAAAAACCAGTGATTTCACATGAACTGCTATAGGCGACGCCATGTGTGTAAGTCGTACCTGTTAAACATCATCAACATCCTCGTAGTACATAGATACATGCGTTGTCCCGGCTCCACACCCGTATAACCCTTATGGTGCAACCCTATCTGGTTTTTTTGGGTTATGCCCCACCTACCGGGAAAAATAGACTGGTCACGTTTTAACAGGCGGCCCAAAGGGGGAACGGGCGGGGAAGCCTGTCACTACCGGGGCTTAATTAAACGCCGAAATAGAACGGAGCATCAGCCCCGAATATTCACATCACCAAACACACCCGTCCACCATGAGATTACAGACACAAGCGGCCTCATTACGGTCGGGTCTGTAGTGGATACGCGCTGGGCATGGTAATGGCTAGGAAGCAAAGTACAAGGGTTAATTTGACGTGAATTTGTCCGCGTTTGCGGCTTGCGTTTAAAGTGTTCTACTGACAACTTCACGCGTTCTATTGACTTGTTTTCTATTTGGTTGGTGGTTCGCGATTTTTTCATCTTGTCTGTTTCTCGTGCCATCTTGTGATAGACCGGATTGTGAAAGGGTCGCTATTTCCCACGACAGATTACCTCGACTTACCCCCCGCGAGTACCCCGCCCCGCCCCGCCAACCACGATGACCGACGACTATGACGAAGATAGACTCACCTTTGGTGGTGCTCTTGAAACAAGATGGACTGGAGACGGTGACACCTTCATGTGTCCCTACTGCGGCGGTGTGTTTAACCAGGATTTCGCGGTGCTTGAGCACTGGATCGCGGTAAAGCTGCATAGCATGGACGGAGTTACGTCATGGCACATGGAACAATTATACAAGAGAAGAAATGAGCTTGCCAAAGATTATAATACGACTCTCAAGGTCTTCGGGCGTGACTGGGCCCGCCAGGCCCAAAAACAACGTGTCCTTGCGGTCCGTAAGAAGTTCGAAATCAAAAAGGCATTAGATGATGGCCCAGTCACATGCGGCTGTGGAAAAGTCATACAAAGAGCCATCGGTATGGCCCAGCACGAGGAGTTCAGTCAACAGCATGCCGACTGGGTACGGAGTACTCAGATGCCAAAGGCGGCGACGGCAAAGGGTCTTACTACGGGTATTAGCGCTGCAACGGGAAAACCCTTAGTAGTAAAGATGGTACCCGAAGATGAGCTACGTTGGGAGTATCGTGAAGGGCGTTTTGATTGTCCTTGTGGTCAAGTCAGAGATAATACCCTTATTTTCTGGACGCACTACGTCTTTGACTCCGAGCATGAGGCATTACCGTTGAAAAAACGACGGAAATTTCTCAAGAAGGCCATTTCAGCTCTTTACACTGCGCCCTCTGATCTCAAATGGGGTGGCCCAAATCTGGCTGAAATGCAGGAGGTCTATGATGGATGGCTAGACCAAACACAGAAGAATACCGTCGCATTCATGAATCTTAGAAAAGCCTGGGTCGCGAAGAGGAGCGTCCTTGCGGGTGGTTCGGTAGTGGTGGATAGACCTAAGCTGACGACACCGCTTACAACAATGCAGCAGTCGAAAACGGCTATAAAGCAAGATAAGGAGGCCATCATTAAGCAATTACAAGCGCTTTGTGCGGGCTTGTTAGAATTGAACTGTCGGGATCGTTTCATTGATCGACGGATCAATGATGTACAGAATGGTGTGCTAGAAGACCATTCAATGCGAGACCAGCCCGGTCAGCGGCGTCGTGCTCGGGTCCGTCAGGCTTTAGATACCCTTGTCGATGCCGTGAGAGCTTTGGATAGCGACGCACCAGAATGTGTTGCTCCATCTGTAGTCTCCACTACTCCCGCAAAGCAATCTACAAGTCAATCCCAACCAACGACTGTCCCACCACGTGCTCCTGTAAAACGGACATCAAACCCCCCATCGCAACCAACAACATCGGCTCCCCGGACCAGCTTTCAAAGGAATGGCGTGGCTATGCCAAGGAGGGTACGAGATAAGGTTGACAAGATTCTCGATCTAAGTGAAGACGACGAGAGTGTTTCGGGGTATGGGTTGCCAGAGTCTAATGGCGAGATTGAAGCGGGCGGGTGGGTGACGGAGTTTGCGGGGACGAAACAATGGGCGAACTGTGGGGCTGCTTGTGGGTGGTGTGGCGATTGTGGAGTTGTGAGGCCGGATGGTGCGGAATCAAGTGGGGAGGAGGAGATTGGGGAAGATCAAGAAGTCGAGGAAGAGGAGGAAGACGAGGAAGAAGAAGAAGAAGAAGAAGAAGAAGAAGAAGAAGATGATGGTGAGGAGGAGGAGGTCGAATATGACGGTGGCGAAGACGAATCTTTCGTATATTCCGGACAAGAAGACGAGGCTTTATAAACCGCACCATCAACATAATGACGCAAAACGGGCTTTCATAACTGTTGATATCACCCGTTGTAAGGAAGTTAACCTCCAAAACCAGCCGTTCCTAGAGTATACCGTCATATTGACCTGTCGATAATCGGCGGATGGGTTCAACTGTTTTAGATGATAGACAACAAGGTAACCATAGACATTAATGATTTATTCTCTGCATATGTAGAACCTAGCGAGGAAGACGTGTATCGTTTCTAGGTCCTTGTTATTCGTTTTCGGTCTTGCGTGGTGATTTTGGTGACTTTCTTGTAGCTTGCCCCGCATGTGATACGGAGGTCTGGTGGTTTGTGTTACCTGGACTCGATATACATTGTTACGGTTTCTGTGAAGTTTCTATTTTGGAACTAGCGACTCCCAATCGGTGATTCATCACTAACATGTCTTCTTCACGATAAATGATCGAGTATACCCTCCTAAACCTCCCCCCGCAGGTCACCAACCTGAAAAATCCAAAAACATCCATCCCCTGCACGACACCTCACATCAGATGAAACCACGTGCCCCGCCGCCGTTGCACAGCCCTATTCCGTCCACGTGGGGTCGGCATGACTTGCGACATGATGGGATTCTGAACTAACAGGGACGAGGATTCCGTGGATTTGGGGGGATCTGCGGGTGATTGTTGTAGAAGGTGGTGACGGTATGCGATGAATGGAATGGGATATCACGGGTGGGTGGCTTGGTGAGCTGGGTATCAGATAATAACTATACCAGACGACTAACCCCTCCTCGTTTGCCCTTCACCCCATTCAATCCCACCATACGATGAAGATGAACCCGTCCATAAAACCAAGTCCCTCAAACCCTCTCTTCAACTCAAACTACCCACCCATCCACCCAAAATGTCACCCATAGCTCTCCCCCCGATATTCCTCCCCACCATCCTCCCCCCGTAAGTTCCAACTCCGTCCCCACATCTTCTAGCAAAGAAATAAAACTAACAGTCCCGTAAGACGCCACCGGTGTGTCCCCCCTTGCACGGCCACATTCCGCCATAAACATAACCTCTACAACCATCTTGCCCGACACCACAAGAGTGACAATGCAAAGGGAAATGATACCCACGCCCTTCGAAGAATGTACGTGCGAAAGGCGTACCTTACAAGACGCAGACATTTAAAGGGGGCGTTGATGAATGTGGGGATTGCCGAGATCGTCATGCTTAGTGCACCGATAGCTGTTATCGGCGAACACACGGGGCTAGAAGATGGAATTAAGGAATTGACCGTGTAGATTTATCAATCGCAAGTAATCTATATTTGGGTATTTAATGAAAGAGAGCCATCCTGTCTAATCTACCGTCCAAAAAACTCCTCGCCCCATCTCGGGTTTCTCATATCTGCGTTTCCGGGCATCGCCACTTCAGCATCCCAACTCATCCAGTCCGGCCCTGTAGCCCCACCAACGAATGCTCCGTTATACCCCATGACGTTGACACCAGCTTGATGTTGGGAAGGGATTACTCCTGCCGGTATCATCCCAGGAGCAGACATTCCAGGCGCAGACATCGCTGAAGTGGACATGGCGGGATTAGATAAGCCTGTGGCAGACATATCGGGAACAAGCATCCAAGAAGGTGTCGGATCATTTGGATAAGCATATTGAAGGAACTGTTGTGGTGGCTGCGTCCCGATATTAGGCTGCTGTGGCTGTCCTTGTGTGGGGGGTTGCACGGAAGCCGTCCCAAGTAACGTGTGCTGTGGAGAAAGTTCACCCTTGACACCGGCGAAACTGAGCAAGGACTGCTCTGGCGGAGGGACAGATTCTACCGAGTCTTGCCGGGGAGACCTCGAGACATGTTGGGCGTTTGAAGGAAGCACTCCCAGGCCGTTTGTAACTGTCAAGTTTTGCCGTTGCGAAGCTAACACTGGTTGTGGTGGTCGTTGTTGTGGAAGTGCTTGTTGCGGTATACGTCTTTGTTGTTGCTGCTGCTGCTGCTGCTGTTGTTGTTGTTGTTGTTGTTGTTGTTGTTGTTGTTGTTGCTGTTGTTGCTGCTGTGCCCTTTGCTGCTGTTGCATCTGCACCACCATGCCATCTCCCGACACAAAACCCGTCTGGCCAAATCCACCCGGAGCAATCTGTCCCACAAATCCCTGACCCATCTGACCCATTCCCATAGCCATTCCCATGTGTCCCGCTTGTTGATGTTGTTGCTGTTGCTGTTGCTGTTGTTGTTGAACCTGCTGCTGCTGTTGAACCTGCTGCTCGAAAAAGCCCACCAACTCCTGCTGTGTATGTTCCATTGGTGCCTCCGATGATACAATTTCCGCCTCAAGTTCCTGCATCGCCTCCATTCCCCCAGGGGAGCCCCGTTCATCACCTGGGTTTCCAGTAGCATACGTTAACATGCGCGTGATTATCCGGAACGCACGTTGGGCTTCGCGGCTTTCCAACTTGCGACGCGCCCATTCGACTCGAGAATTGCGAATAAGGGAGAGGAGTGCTTCACGGCCAATTGGTGGGGACTCGTGATACATAGAGTGGTCTTCGGTGTCTGATCCGTTGTGCACTTGGTTGGTAGCATCGGCCGGCGGGATAGAAGGATTCGATTTAGTTCCATTGGTCGGAAGGCCCTGTTCCCCGCGAAGTAAATGGCCAAGCTCAAGGCAAAGAATCATGTTTGCCAGAAGGAAGTCGTGGGTACTGAGACTATCCAAGAACCACCGTTTCTTCGACATACTGCCACCCTGCGCAGTCGCTCGTCCCACATCAAACTGAATTTGCAAAACTTCCTGCGCAGCATCGATACACCGGTATCTTGACCGAGCATATTTGGGTTCCGCCCAAGCAGCAGTAAAGAATCTTCTGTGTAGGACGATTTTGGCTTTAAGGTACAGCAAATGAATCCAAGTCCGGTGCATGATCAAGTCAGCGGGGATATCAACCGCCGTCATAGTCGCAACAGGATCCATCTTCAATACCAATGGAATAGCTTCATGTGCCATGTCCAATTCCTTCTCTAGACTGCCAATCTCCTCCCAAGAAGGGCTTTCCGCCGCGGCCATGGCACTGCAAATGTTGCTAAAAACCTTGATCAGACGACTCTTAACAATCGTGTACAAAGCCGGCGTCCGCTCGGAATTCCGTGCACGCGGTAGTTGTGTGGTATTCTCATCGAAATCATCATCCTGAATATTCCTTGGGAGGCAAACATCTGAGTAGCAAGGTTGGATAGTAGGTGGCACACCAGATTGGAAACTGACCAAGACATCTAGCTCTGTCAAGATAGTCCAAAGACGCCGGCGCATCTCTCCTTCAAAAACCGTCAACTCGGGGAAGTGGCATGGGTCCCGATGGTAACCCGAGTGCACGGCCAACCGAACAATAACAGACAACAGAATTGGCGAGCCCGAGTGTGAGTCTTTGGTCCGCATATACTCAGTACCAAAGTACAAAATCAGCGCCTCTAGCTTCCACCGTCCAGGGCACGTGTAATCACCAAGAGACATGGCCCTGGCAGCCAACATCCGGTACTTGACTAACACGGACGTAGCATCACCCATACCTGCTGGAAGCGACTCGCCTTCTCTGTAACAGAAGACAGCTGACCGCGCAACCATGATGAACAAAAGCGCAATCCAACTGTAATTTCTAGTATGTGACGCCTCTCTTTCGTTTTCCAATGGCGCTGCCCAAAATTTGTCGTAGTGGCGCCAGAAACTTGGCTGATGAAACATGAGCCACGCCGGCTCACGTGCCCGAAAAAACCTCTTAATGAAGAAATCGACCGTCTCCTTGCTTGGTAGCATTTCGAAAACGTCCGTTAGAGAAGGAAAATCATGCTTAAACGCTCCCAACAAAAGCAATGGGCCCTTTTGTTCTACCAATATTGGCTCGTCATCCATATCCTCATCATCGATTGCTCCGACACCCCCTACACTACTCAACCTTCCACCATCTGTGTCGGTCGCCAAAGATCCCGTCATTTCTGTGACATCCTCGAGAACAGCCGCCCAATTCTCCGCATCTACATATCTCTTGTCGGCACCAAGTGACCCCGCTGGCGCAGGCTTCTTTACACTCGCCACATCGACTACTGGTTTTGTTTCCTCCGGAACTGGCACAGTATTCGTCTTGGCGCGAATTGCTGGGCCATTAACAGGAATGCCTGCAGCTTTAAGCCGAGTCTGTAAGCGATGAACTTCCTCTTGTAGTAATCCAAGTTGTGTCAAAGTGCGAGGGTCTCGTTCCTTGTCGCGTTTTCCGTGATTCTGAATATAGCGGCAAGTATGGCCGATACTACGACGCTCGCACTGGTCGCATGGTTGAAGGCGATCGCACTTTAATCTGTTGGAGGCAAAAAAGTCCAGATGTCAGTAACGATTGCGCGCTTGCTTCATGCAAGTAGCCGCTTGCAGACTTACTTCTTATCTCTACACGTGACGCATGAAAATCGAATCCGATTGCGTCTCTTCACCTCGCGAGTCGCCTCGGCGGGTTGGCGCTGTGTATTTGTCGGCGATGGGATTCCGGCCGTCGGAATGGCGATACCACTAGTAGAGGGCATTTCGATGTATATATAGTTATGATGTCGTAAAAGCTAGGTCGACTCAAGGGCTATTTGCCCACGATAGGCTAAGCGCACGGTATGAAATAACAAGCGACGTGATCTAGTGTTTTCGGTGAATTTGGTGATGTATATCGTACTTGAGTTCTGTCCGTTGTATCGATGTGTCGCCGTGAGCGGTGGTCAACTCCGTAGACTCAGATTCTTCAAACAGTTCGCAAGCGGGCGAACAAAAGAACCAACAGAACTTTCGTTATACAGGGTGTAAATTAACAAGAAGACGTAAAAAGGAGGGCGTTGGATCGAATAAGCACGAGCACGAGGGGTCGAAGAGGCTGTCGAGACGAGGCTGTAGTTGACAATCAATGCGGTCGGTAGTATAAGAAGCCGAGAAGTCGAAAATGCAATCAGTAATCGGCGATGCAAACGTCACTCAATTGGAGAATATTTTCCCCACAATGAGGCTGAAGGAAGAAAGAGCAAATCCAGAGCTAACAAAAAAGCAAGCAGCGGGGTGGAAATCTAGAAGCTGCAAAAAAGCAAAATGTAGTAAAAAGAATATTTCCTCATTTGTCAATCAGGCAATGTCTTGGAGTTGACGGACGGTCGAGGCACAAAGACTGGATGTTCTTTTTGAATCAACACTTGGGTGTGTATATAAGTGTATGTATATATTGAGTGT